>JAGSMZ010000059.1:600000-1136315 GCA_029286645.1 Papilio protenor | reverse complement strand
GTTCAAACGTCAAACGTCGAACGTCAAACGTCGAACGTCAAACGTCGAACGTCAAACGTCGAACGTCAAACGTCAAAAGTCAAACGTCAAACGCCAAACGTCAAACGTTCAAACGTCAAACGTCGAACGTCAAACGTCACACGTCACACATGACACATGACACATGACACATCAAACGTCAAAAGTCAAACGTCAAACGTCACACGTCACACATGACACATCACACATCACCATCACACATCAAACGTCAAACGTTCAAACGTCAAAAGTCAAACGTCAAACGTCAAACGTCAAACGTCAAACGTCAAACGTCAAACGTCACACGTCACACATGACACATGACACATGACACATGACACATGATACATCACACATCATACATCACACATCATACATCACACATCAAACGTCAAACGTTCAAACGTCAAACGTTCAAACGTCAAACGTCGAACGTCAAACGTCGAACGTCAAACGTCCAACGTCAAACGTTCAAACGTCAAAAGTCAAACGTCAAAAGTCAAACGTCAAAAGTCAAACGTCAAACGTCACACGTCACACATGACACATGACACATGACACATCACACATGACACATGACACATCAAACGTCAAACGTTCAAACGTCAAACGTCGAACGTCAAACGTCAAACGGTCAAACGTCAAACGTCAAAAGTCAAACGTCAAACGTCAAACGTCACACGTCACACGTCACACGTCACACGTCACACATGACACATGACACATGACACATGACACATGACACATGACACATGACACATCACGCATCACACATCACACATCACACATCACACATCACACATCAAACGTCAAACGTCGAACGTCAAACGTCACCCATCACACGTCACACATGACACATGACACATGATACATCACACATCAAACGTCAAACGTCGAACGTCAAACGTCACACATCACACATCACACATCACACATCACACATCACACATCACACGTCACACGTCACACGTTACACGTCACACGTCCCACGTCACACATCACACATCACACATCACACATCACACATCACACGTCACACATCACACATCACACATCACACATGACACATCACACATGACACATCAAACGTCAAACGTCGAACGTCAAACGTCAAACGTCAAACGTCAAACGTCAAACGTCAAACGTCAAACGTCAAAAGTCAAACGTCAAACGTCAAACGTCCAACGTCAAACGTCAAACGTCACACGTCAACACGTCACACGTCAACGTCACACGTCACACGTCAACACGTCACACGTCACACATCACACATACACATCACACATCACACATCACACCATCACACATCACACATCACACATCACACGTCACACGTCACACATCACACATGACACATCAAACGTCAAACGTCAAACGACAAACGTCAAACGTCAAACGTCAACGTCAAACGTCAAAAGTCAAACGTCAAACGTCGAACGTCAAACGTCAAACGTCAAACGTCAACGTCAAACGTCACACGTCACACATCACACATCACCACATCACACATCAAACGTCAAACGTAAACGTCACACATCACACATCCACACATCACACATCACAATCACACATCACACATCACACATCCACACATCACACATCACACATCACACATCACACATGACACATCACACATGACACATCAAACGTCAAACGTCGAACGTCAAACGTCAAACGTCAAACGTCAAACGTCAAACGTCAAACGTCAAACGTCAAACGTCAAACGTCAAACGTCAAACGTCACACGTCACACGTCACACGTCACACGTCACACATCACACATCACACATACACATCACACATCACACATCACAATCACACATCACACATCACCATCACACATCACACATGACACATGACACATCACACACACACATCACACATCCACACATCAACATCACACATCACACCATCACACATCAAACGTCAAACGCAAACGTCAAACGTTCAAACGTCAAAAGTCAAACGTCAAACGTCCAACGTCAAACGTCAAACGTCAAACGTCAAACGTCAAACGTCAACGTCAACGTCAAACGTCACCCATCACACGTCACACATCACACAGCACACAGCACACATCACACAGCACACATCACACAATCACACATCACACATACACATCACACATACACATCACACATCACCATCACACATCACACATCACACACACACATCACACACCACACATCACACATCACAATCACACATCACCACATCACACGTCACACATGACACATGACACATCACACGTCACACATGGACACATGACACATACACATGACACATCACACCATCACACATGACACATCAAACGTCAAACGTTCAAACGTCAAACGTCACCCATCACACATCACCATCACACGTCACACGTCACACATGACACATGACACATGACACAGACACATGACACAGACACATGACACATCAAACGTCAAACGTCACCCATCACACATCACACATCACACGTCAAACGTCACCCATCACACGTCACACATGGACACATCACACATGACACATCACACATCACACATCACACATCACACATCACACATGACACATCACACATCACACATCACACATCACACATCAGTACTCGCCCTGTGTACTCGTCTCGAGTAGTGTGCGAACCTCCATATAAGCTCATAGGAATCAAAACGAGACTAAACAGTCGTTTCTTTTGGTGAAATTCAACCTATAATTATCTCAGTTATTCAAGTAAGATACAAAGAGCAACGTGTTCAGAACGAATGTAAATTCTTGTAAAGAAATCTTACATCAAAAATAATTCTTAGAACTGTGTAATTAGCCACTTACTCTGTGTATTTACATCGAAATAAGTATGTTCTTAACTTTGTTTGATTTGTACTTAAAATCCGTCATATATAAAAATATTCGTCGATAATATTATTAATATTATATACTGGCTTTTGCCCGCGACTCCGTCCGCGTGGATTAAAAAAAACAAAAGTGAGTAGCCTATGTGTTCTTCCAGACTCTCCTCTACATCTATACCAAATTTCATAGAAATCCGTTCAGCCGTTTAGGCTACAAACTCTAACAAACATCCATCCATCCATCCATCTAAACTTTCGCATTTATAATATTAGTATATGAAGTATGAAGTATGATAGTATGAAGTATGATGTGAAAGTTTGGATGGATGGATATATGTTAGACTTTGTAATCTAAACGACTGAACGGATTTCGATGAAATGGTATAGATGTAGAGCATAGTCTGGAAGAACACATAAGCTACTTACTTTTGTTTATTAATTCCACACAAATGCAGTCGCGGGCGTAATCTAGTGTTAAATATAGCCAGTAACCGTTATGTAAACCATGATATTATTAAATACGAGCCGTTGCTCGCGACTTCGCCCGCGTGAAATTACAAATATTACCTATTACGTTCGCCCTTTTTTTCAACCTATTACCAAAAGTATTAACTTAGTAGTAATCTACGTAATAACAGAAATCTACCGATGCAAGATTCCAAATTTCTAAGTCCGGTAGCTTGTAAGCTGATTTTTCGGTTACCCTTATTGTTTGTGTTCGCGATATCTTCTAAACTATTAGTCCAATTTTAATACTGTAAATTACAGTTTTATTCTACATTAAATTCTCCTGATAACAAACGCATTTATTTGGATAAGGATTAATATTGAAACCAATAAAAGAACGCTGCAAATAGCGTTGGATTTTTAATTCATTTTGTAAACACAAAAGTGTTTATTGTAAGAAAACCGTTAAAGATAGATATATGCTATCGCGCACTTTTCTGTAGAACTTTTCAAGATCTACAATTCTTTCATACATCATTTTTATATACCTCTAACGGTTTAGGCAGCGTAAGCCGAGAAAAGTTAAAGTTTAGTGAGTTTTTAACGCCGGCGTCCAGAAACACGCTGTTTATTAATAGTTCCTGAACATTATTAATAATAAAATATAGCCTATGTTACTCACAGATAAATTACCTTTCTGATGGTGAAAGAATTTTTAAAATCGGCTCAGTAGTTTTTGAGTTATTTCAATACATACAAAAATACAAAAATACAAAGTTTTCCTCTTTATAATATTAGTATAGATATAGATATAGATATAGATATAGATATAGATTTACACCCCCAACACATACGAGTATCCGCTACCAGTTTGATATATTTCCTAAAATACTTTCTAAGTATACTTACGTTAAATTGAATAGTATACTTAATAATTTTCATATTCACTTTGTCATCTATCTAAGAGGATACAATCCCAACAAATCTTGGAATCAGTGTCAATCAGTACAACCTTATTGACTTGTCGAATTGTGAATAACTTCGAACAGTACTTACTCCAACTACATTCTTGCTCTTTTAATATTTAACTACATTGATTCGTAACCAAATATGTGAACCCGTAATTATAACATTGAGAGGTTTTCGGGAGCTCAGTTCAACCAGAAAAAGAGTAAACGTGTTGTGATTTTGACGGGCTGTTTACAAGGCGATATGGCTGCCCGCCTACCCGTCTGGTTGTCTGCAAGCTGCCCGCTCGTGCGGCGCATAACATCGCGTGACGTACTGATGCACTCAAAACATTGTTTTGCATTTCACATAACCACACCGCCACAACGCGGCTTTAATTTTAAAAACAAATACGTGCTGGTTGTAAAACACGTAACGAACAATTTATTTTATTGGCCTGACGTGTCTGATTAAACGTGGTTAATGATATTTCGGTGTAATTTAACGTTAAACGATTGGTTTGTTAACTTTTTAAACTGTGGAAAGATGAAATAACAGATTTAAAAAAATCGGTAAATAAAACGTTTTATTGTTGAGTTCGAATAACTAGTTACATTCCTTTATTTAATTTTACAATTGTCCACTTACGTCCTTATTGAGGAAGTCAACAACGCTCCTATAGTCGGCTTGCTGACAAGCGTACATAAGCGGCGTGCAGCCGTGCGCCAACGAATGACTCACATCTCCATACTTCCTCGAGCTGGTCTTCTCTCGTTTGATCTTCGTACTTTTGTCCACGAGATCGCCACGAGGCGGTTTCGGTTTCTTGAGTATGCTGGGTATAGGCTCGCCGCGGCCGCTGGCGCCGCGCTTTTCCATAACAACGGGGCTAAGGTGTGCGTGCCATGTGTCGGTCGAGGGATAGGGAGAGAGCGGCGCGAGGGCGAGCGGGCGCGGAGGGCGCGTGCCTCAGACTGGCCTGAGACTCGTAAGCGCCCCGACTGCCCGCTGCCCGCCGCCGGACAAAGGTGGCGTTGGGCGGAGGGGCCACGCAACGCCCTCACGAATCACTTCGCACGTTAATCAGGTCACCATCTTATAAATTCTTACATTCGAACGTTCAAAAAGGCTTCGCTATTCACTGGCACTATCTATTCAGTAAATCGGTGGCATTGAACCAGTTTCCTTGCGTATACATGTAAAGTAATTGTTTTGCTGCTATTGTGCAGTGTCATATCAGACATATTAGACCTATTATTAATCTCTTCATGAATAATGAATGTTTGAAATTGACAAACACACGTGATTTATAATAATCTATCGATTCCTTTCTGGTAAGGGACCTACTGCAACAATACATAATTATTAGTGTGTTGAAATATCAAAATATTTAACGAGCATACTTCAGTCTCTGTAACTTGCAAACTTTGGTGATTACCGAAGCACAAGGAGACTTTGAAGGTTAAGGGGATGAAGTTTGATTAGAAGGTGCTGTAGACGATTAGGGTTATTAGGCGGGCGGCGTAGAGGGCGGCGTAGCGGGCGGCGTAGCAGACGATGTAGAGAGCTACTGGCATAGTTCGCGTTATCGCGTTTCGGCGACGAAACGTGACGTAAGCTCGGCACGCCACCGCCTCGCGAAATGATCACCCTGAACACGACGATTACTGTATAGTTTGACTATTCGGTTGGAACTGTGCGGTTTATATGAACGTGTGTAGCGGGCTTTAAATAGTCCAATCAAAGTTAACATAGACTTCAATATCATCACTTAATAGTAATATACTACATATACTCAATAGTAACTTATGTTACATTAGTATGTAACACTTTAATAACATTATAAATATGCACTTTTTTGTATTTCATGTAAATTAAGTAAAACCAAGGTAAATCCTCTTGCGCACGTTTCACTGGGATTTTTTTTATATTATTGTTACATATTTATGCTGCTTAGTTATCATAATTTAATACATTTTTCACATATATTTAGTTATAACAATAAAAAGTCCCGTGGAAAACCCTGACCTGCAACTGCACACAGCCGTAACTATAACCACAGTACAGGAAAAGATATTGGTTATAATTTTAATTTCCGATTTAAAACAAGTTTCCTTATATTAGTCTTATATTATCCATCCATTATGAAGGATAATATAAGGAATATAAAATTATATTATATTCATATTATTAGTTAATTAATATAAATTTAATTAAGATGATGATGATGATGATGATGATGATGATGATGATGATGATGATGATGATGATGATGATGATGATGATGATGATGATGATGATGATGATGATGATGATGATGATGATGATGATGATGATGATGATGATGATGATGATGATGATGATGATGATGATGATGATGATGATGATGATGATGATGATGATGATGATGATGATGATGATGATGATGATGATGATGATGATGATGATGATGATGATGATGATGATGATGATGATGATGATGATGATGATGATGATGATGATGATGATGATGATGATGATGATGATGATGATGATGATGATGATGATGATGATGATGATGATGATGATGATGATGATGATGATGATGATGATGATGATGATGATGATGATGATGATGATGATGATGATGATGATGATGATGATGATGATGATGATGATGATGATGATGATGATGATGATGATGATGATGATGATGATGATGATGATGATGATGATGATGATGATGATGATGATGATGATGATGATGATGATGATGATGATGATGATGATGATGATGATGATGATGATGATGATGATGATGATGATGATGATGATGATGATGATGATGATGATGATGATGATGATGATGATGATGATGATGATGATGATGATGATGATGATGATGATGATGATGATGATGATGATGATGATGATGATGATGATGATGATGATGATGATGATGATGATGATGATGATGATGATGATGATGATGATGATGATGATGATGATGATGATGATGATGATGATGATGATGATGATGATGATGATGATGATGATGATGATGATGATGATGATGATGATGATGATGATGATGATGATGATGATGATGATGATGATGATGATGATGATGATGATGATGATGATGATGATGATGATGATGATGATGATGATGATGATGATGATGATGATGATGATGATGATGATGATGATGATGATGATGATGATGATGATGATGATGATGATGATGATGATGATGATGATGATGATGATGATGATGATGATGATGATGATGATGATGATGATGATGATGATGATGATGATGATGATGATGATGATGATGATGATGATGATGATGATGATGATGATGATGATGATGATGATGATGATGATGATGATGATGATGATGATGATGATGATGATGATGATGATGATGATGATGATGATGATGATGATGATGATGATGATGATGATGATGATGATGATGATGATGATGATGATGATGATGATGATGATGATGATGATGATGATGATGATGATGATGATGATGATGATGATGATGATGATGATGATGATGATGATGATGATGATGATGATGATGATGATGATGATGATGATGATGATGATGATGATGATGATGATGATGATGATGATGATGATGATGATGATGATGATGATGATGATGATGATGATGATGATGATGATGATGATGATGATGATGATGATGATGATGATGATGATGATGATGATGATGATGATGATGATGATGATGATGATGATGATGATGATGATGATGATGATGATGATGATGATGATGATGATGATGATGATGATGATGATGATGATGATGATGATGATGATGATGATGATGATGATGATGATGATGATGATGATGATGATGATGATGATGATGATGATGATGATGATGATGATGATGATGATGATGATGATGATGATGATGATGATGATGATGATGATGATGATGATGATGATGATGATGATGATGATGATGATGATGATGATGATGATGATGATGATGATGATGATGATGATGATGATGATGATGATGATGATGATGATGATGATGATGATGATGATGATGATGATGATGATGATGATGATGATGATGATGATGATGATGATGATGATGATGATGATGATGATGATGATGATGATGATGATGATGATGATGATGATGATGATGATGATGATGATGATGATGATGATGATGATGATGATGATGATGATGATGATGATGATGATGATGATGATGATGATGATGATGATGATGATGATGATGATGATGATGATGATGATGATGATGATGATGATGATGATGATGATGATGATGATGATGATGATGATGATGATGATGATGATGATGATGATGATGATGATGATGATGATGATGATGATGATGATGATGATGATGATGATGATGATGATGATGATGATGATGATGATGATGATGATGATGATGATGATGATGATGATGATGATGATGATGATGATGATGATGATGATGATGATGTATATTACACGTGCATATCTAGCAAGAAAGAAAACTAGTTAGTTTGTTATTGTTCATAACGTACATATTTTCAAAATAAAAATCAATGTGAGTCTACGACCAAAAGTCTTAAAGCATCGAATCACATTAATTTGTCATGGTCTCTTTTCGCCAAGCATATCTTAAAATTCGATAAATAATTAGAAAGAAATACGCTTAAAAAAGCTTATCTATCTATAGATAGATAAAGCTTAAGAAAGGGTTTTCTTCCTTAATAAAAAAAAATCTACATGACTAGGTAACGACGATATGATAAAATAAAATTTTAGGAATTACAAAGTAAAGTTATGTAACAACAATTGTCGTATTCCCAAAGCCCGGGGGTTATCTTTAAGGTTACAAGATTAAATTGGAATTCTAATTTAATGTAAACAAATTAAGAAATATCTATAACAATGTGATATTTATTTGTAGGATATTAGTATTTTGCAGAAATTTATTTTGGTTATCAACGTTTACGTACGTTTCGATTACGATAAAAAGGAAATTCCATCAACTAACCATTAACGCAGAGCAATGACGTGGAGAAACAATATCACAGTTCTGTGAGGTCACGGTATTTCCCAGATCATTCCGATACTCGTATTGTACGAACAACAGTTTTAGTACCTTAACTAATTGTATATTAATGAATAGAAAGAAGACTGATGAAAATAGAAATAGAAATAATTATATTGAAAAATAAGAGATTAACAATTAAAAATGGGGTGTTACCTTTATGTCAAATAAACAATAACGGGAAAGTAAAAATAAAAGATAAAAAAATAAAAGTACACTTCAAAAACGGTACAAATAGTTATAAACTACACGACGGATGGCGGATAATAGTAACATGTTTTGTGCAATGCTTTTTTAAATATCAACTAATGTAAACTCCCAGACTCATATGGTTTGGTGTCACTGAATGTGTTAAAGTACCGATACATAACACAAGATAAAAGAAAAAAAGAATGGAAATAATGAGGTTATCATCATCAGCTCACTATACGCCCCCACTAAGGGGCTCGACGCCTATCCTAAGTTAGGTTGACTAGGCCTTAGTCAACCACGCTGGCCAAATGCGGGTTGGTAGAAATTGACCTTACAAAATTAAACGTATAAAAACCGTAGTAAGCTATCGAACGATCTTTATTGCAGAAAATGGGAAAATTAACGTCTATAAGAAATAAGTCAAGCGGAGAAAAGTGTTACAAGCCCCGAAGGTCGTGGGGGATTCATTAACTAATCAGCGCAGGGTACGCTGATGGTCAGTCGATGGTCGAAGTGGGTCAAAGATTAATAGCGATAATGCCCAGCTCGCCCCCTGTTTGCCCTTCCATGGAAATTAAACGATCGGGCTCGCTTACCAGGTCAACGCTGTTAAAATCTTATGTACGAACAGATTGCCAAGATATAGATGGCAATCTGAAAATTAATATTGCAATCTACTTGATACGTGACTATTATTTTTCGAGATACAATTTATTTTTGAATTCAGTTAACATGAAATTATCTACGGTAGTTTGTAATTTGCCGGAAAATTAAAAATGGAGTAAGCGTAACTGCCATAATCAAATTTAAAAAATATATTATCGTCAACTTACCTCTTTGGTTTATAGTCTTATGGCTCTTCTTTAAAACTTTGATAATATTTGACACATCTTGACTTGACATATTGTTAATGAAAAAAGTTATTAAAAAGTTAAGTATGTAAAGTTGTTTATAGAAAATCGTAATATAAAAATACTACAAAAAAATATTTGGGCACATGTGTTTACAAATACAAGATACTACTAACATCTTGATAAATCCTATTGTGGCTATTCAGGGGGTTGCCATGGTGACGCGAACATGACGCTATTTATTGCCACAGATTAAAACAACAATTGTTGATTGCGAATATAAAATATAAACAAGCACATAATGTAACCAGGCTTCAGGTAACGAGTGTTATATAGCATAAGATACATCATACATATGTGAATCATTAAAAATAACTGATATTCGTCATATAAAAACCTTCGCCATTTTGCGGAAAAAGATGAAACTAATTTCTTTACACACGTTAGAAAATGATGTAATAAACAAGTTAATAGAAGTGCCTCCATACCAGGATTTTTATGTTGTTTAGACTAGACACTTCGAGCAAATATTTTTTTAGATACACCAAATAGGTGGAGTAAAACTAGTTAGAGGTAGTGCTGCGTGGCTACAACACCATTGTAGCATCATTCTAAGTTTGTTTTCATCTTTAAGAACCTTTTTTTTTACCAAACGGCATTACTTACTTAACATCAATATAAAGTCAAGAAGAAGGTAATGAGAAGAAGTTTACGATTTTCAATGGTTTCTTTTGTTTAATATAATAAACAAATACAACGTATAGTTAAAAATAATTAATATTTAACAATACTACATTTTAACTATCTCCTAACATCAGGCGTACATTGTAAGTTAATGCTTCTTTTACAGCCAGGAGGACAAAGTGCAAACATTTCTTGGTCGTTCGAGGAAAATCTATTTTCTACGTAAACTTTTACACAATCTACTTTAGTAGTCGCCGCGTTTATCCATACAACTTTTGAGGGATACGATAAACCACAAGGGATCATAGCACCTAAGGTGGTACAGTTCCCGTTGAACATAACTGAGTCGTCATTTATACAAGGATTGTTTTCACATATAGGTAAGACGGTAGACTTTGGTAGGACTAAGTACTGTCCTTGAGGACACGGCCCACGCTGGTAGGCGAGCCAGCATTTGTCCGTGGCGGGGTGGTATAAGTAACCTGTAAAGAAAATATAACGTTATTTTTTAATAATATTAAAAAAAGCATGACGCAGGTGACGAATTAAACGCGCCCTACTACTGCTAGTAACTTTATTCATATTAACATATTTTTTCATAAGTGTAGACTTATTAGTTAATTCTTATAATTAGTTAATTAAAAAACTAATCTTAATTAATTTCCATTTATAATCAAATCAATAATTCAATAGTCTCATATGTAGGTACATAGTATCTCATATGTACTTATATAAAATCACTTTTATTACGATATTATTTTAAAATCGGCAAATTACTTGATAAAAGTTTATCGAAAACACCTTTTCACGTTTGTTTCTTAAATGTAAAGGTCTAAGACAGCGCTAAACATAAGTACACTTTAATTTTCCACAAAGGTTTATGATATACCTATAATAACCTCCATGACTTGATACGTCAATGGCGAACCTTGCTATCTCCGAGACATGGTCGGAAAAGTTAAGTTACAATGATGTTCATCATCATCCCCTACTCACTATACGTCCCCACCAAGGAGCTCGGCGCCTACCCTAAGTTAGGGTGACTAGGCCATAGTCAACCACACTGGCCAAGTGCGGGTTCGTTGACTTCACAACTTATCTTTGAATGTCTTCGCCAATATGTACAGGTTGCATCACGATGTTTTCTTTCACCGTAAGAACGTCGGGTAAATTATGTTCATATGAAATTCGAAAATTAAAATCACATTGGTACGTGGCGGGATTCGAACCCAAGACCTGTAGATTAGAAGTCAAGTGATCAAACCACTGAGCCACCGACGCTCGTCACAATGATGTTACTTAACTAATAAATGTGTGTGGCTCCGAAGCCCTCATAGGGCACTTATAGTAATCTGATGATGATGATGATGATGAATAAATGTGTTTACCTGGCCGACAGTCGCAGATCCAGTCAGTATTGTGATCACCTGGATAATACAGCTCGTTTTCTGGACACACCGATGGAAGGTATACTGGTTGTCGATCCTGTAAAACAAATAGAAACAATCATAAAAAACTAACGTATTATGATTTTTTTATATGTTACTATCGATAACAAACTCCATATGAATGGATTAAAACAAATAACCTACTTTAATATAATTTCAAAAGCACTCTACAATCTGTGTTAACTGAAGTACAACAGTACAATGAAAACATACTTGACCTTGTGCAACTAAACAAACAGATGTATAAATAAAGTTTGTTTTATGAATATAGGATAAGCCCAATTAAATACAGATAATGTAAGATAGGTAGAGAGTATGGGATTTTTATATAAAGTATATAGTGTGTAGTTTTTTTTTATATAAAAGTATATAGTGTACTAGCTGTTGCTTCCGACTGCGTCCCAGTGAAATTAAAAAAAAAAACTAACGTATTATGATTTTTTTATATGTTACTATCGATAACCAACTCCATATGAATGGATTAAAACAAATAACCTACTTTAATATAATTTCAAAAGCACTCTACAATCTGTGTTAACTGAAGTACAACAGTACAATGAAAACATACTTGACCTTGTGCAACTAAACAAACAGATGTATAAATAAAGTTTGTTTTATGATATACCTATAATAACCTCCATGACTTGATACGTCAATGGCGAACCTTGCTATCTCCGAGACATGGTCGGAAAAGTTAAGTTACAATGATGTTCATCATCATCCCCTACTCACTATACGTCCCCACCAAGGAGCTCGGCGCCTACCCTAAGTTAGGGTGACTAGGCCATAGTCAACCACACTGGCCAAGTGCGGGTTCGTTGACTTCACAACTTATCTTTGAATGTCTTCGCCAATATGTACAGGTTGCATCACGATGTTTTCTTTCACCGTAAGAACGTCGGGTAAATTATGTTCATATGAAATTCGAAAATTAAAATCACATTGGTACGTGGCGGGATTCGAACCCAAGACCTGTAGATTAGAAGTCAAGTGATCAAACCACTGAGCCACCGACGCTCGTCACAATGATGTTACTTAACTAATAAATGTGTGTGGCTCCGAAGCCCTCATAGGGCACTTATAGTAATCTGATGATGATGATGATGATGAATAAATGTGTTTACCTGGCCGACAGTCGCAGATCCAGTCAGTATTGTGATCACCTGGATAATACAGCTCGTTTTCTGGACACACCGATGGAAGGTATACTGGTTGTCGATCCTGTAAAACAAATAGAAACAATCATAAAAAACTAACGTATTATGATTTTTTTATATGTTACTATCGATAACAAACTCCATATGAATGGATTAAAACAAATAACCTACTTTAATATAATTTCAAAAGCACTCTACAATCTGTGTTAACTGAAGTACAACAGTACAATGAAAACATACTTGACCTTGTGCAACTAAACAAACAGATGTATAAATAAAGTTTGTTTTATGAATATAGGATAAGCCCAATTAAATACAGATAATGTAAGATAGGTAGAGAGTATGGGATTTTTATATAAAGTATATAGTGTGTAGTTTTTTTTTATATAAAAGTATATAGTGTACTAGCTGTTGCTTCCGACTGCGTCCCAGTGAAATTAAAAAAGTAAAAAAAAATATATAGCTTATGTTACTCACTGATAAATTACCTTTTTAATGGTGAAAGAATTTTTAAAATCGGCCCAGTAGTTTTTGAGTTATTTCAATACATACAAAAATACAAATCTTTTCTCTTTATAATATTAGTATAAGTATACAGTATATACAGTAGTATATTATAGATAAACACTATTCATACTTTTTAAAGCCTATTTTCACGTAATTTGTACCTAACCTGTAAACCTACTCAGATAAGAGATAGAATTAAAAAAAAATGTATAATAAGCTTTGGTCAAACACTATTAAGGGTTCTGAAATCTCGTATATGGACCGAAATTTTACGTGTATTTTTACATCGTGTGGTTACAAATAATAACTAATATAGTTAGTTAATATAAAACATGCAAAAAAATTCTAAGATGCAAGATGAATTAATTTGAGATGTTAGATAAAGCCTCTCTGATCCGTTAATGTCAATATCCTATGTTGCCCTTCTAACCGGAACTTACAATGTTCCGTTACTTTTGCTTACCGGCGGAAAAAATTATGTACTAGGTACAAAATAACATTGGTAGAGGATATAGACGAGAAATTAAGAGGTTAAAGTATAAGAAAGAAAGATAGAAAAAAAATAGTGTATACTGCAAGAAGTTAATTAATAGATGACTTACAATACCGATACAACAAAAAAATAAAAAAAAAACATGTAATTACTCGTAGAAGACAATAAGCAACATGCAGTGTAAATAATACATACTGAAGCTGATTTATCCAACACTTTGATACAAATCATAAACGTTTTGTCTTCTATAGAAATTAAATGACTTAATTGCTCGGTCAAGTACTGCTGGCTGCTTAGATAAGGAAGTCCATATTACAATACATACAAATATTCTATACAAAAAAAAACTTGAATTAATCATATTCAAGTTATACCGTGGCACGTGTCAGAAACGCGTTAATACGCCAATTTTTTATACAACAACCAACCTGTTTATTTGAAACTTTTGGATTTTCCTCGATCTCAGGAAATCCTATAGCACCTTTAGGCATTTCTTGTCCTAATCCTACGTTTACGAACATCACTAAACATATTAACGCAATATACGAACACATGTTAATGGAATAAGATTATAAAGTAACTAAAATCACAGCACAGTTTTTGGTGCCAAAATATAATTATTTAAATAAATAAAACTGACTAGATTTATTCGTGCAAAAATATACGGCTGTGTAATAGAAGATCGTGTGATCGACTGCGGTCTGCTGATTTGCGATTAACTTTTATAAAATATCTTTGTAAATGTAAACAACTTATCGCTCTGACTTGTATCGGCGCGTATGTGCTTATTTGCTGCTAAATAAAGTTTAAAGTTCATTTTTTTAGTTGCCCCTTATATCGTTTGTCCGAAAGTTTTGTATCAAAAGCAACAACGATGATAAGATCTCCACAAACATTTCAGTTTATCCAGTTATGTCTAGGTCCTGTTAAAATCAAACAATAAAACTAGTTACATGATATATTTAATAGTTTATATTCAAATATTCCACCTATATATAAAACCACAACAATTTGCTAAACATCACTTTAACTAAGAATTAATGAGATTGAAATTAGATTTAAAACATGATTTAAAAATGATAGCGGGGAAAATCCTAGACCTAGATATAGTTGTAGCGTGAATCATCGATCGAGGAATTATTCCCCGTACTCGATTTGCGATAATATAATGTTTTTCAGGCTGTTGTAAACAAAAACAAGAACACGAAATAACTTGCATCAGAAATAGATTCACTATATAGATAAGGTGATGTCCCAAACCGAGGTCGATAAATCTTGTTTAATTATACCACAATAATGCCCAAAAAACACATTGTGGTCGATAAAATTGTAGTACTTAGAGCTATTGAATTTGTAAACATTTCTGTGGCTATCCAAATTATTAACCGTTGTATTACACTGCCGTAAAATCAAGTCGCAGTAAGTTAAGTGTATTAGGTGAATGCGATGCCAACTGCCAACACAAGTTACGGCAGTGGATATACGGTCAGTCCACTTTACTAGCATTTTTACTACACTATTGGTCACTCCATATCAACAACTGCAACTATGCATACGAAGATATGAACAAGTTTCTTACAAAAATACTACTTCACTGCGGCTTCAAGCAATACAACTCGACACAGATTTTATTACGCAGTGTAAACCTACGGTGTAGAGGTTTTTGACATGTTCCTTAATGAAAAAAATTATATTGCACAATTCCTTAATATATTAGTACCTAGGTTACTTAAATTAATGTTTTTAAAAAAATGCTTGTATAAAAATAACATCAAATTTAATTAAATGTTTTACTGTACCTGTGGCTGTACACCTCTTACTTGTGTCACAAAAAACTTTACACGGCTTACGTCAACTTAGAAATTATGACTTTTGCGAGTGAAAACTCAAATCCCAGATGAGTGATGAGTGTATTGAGAAGTCCGAAAAACAATGTAAAAAAACGTTATAAAACTCAATAAGAATGAGAAAATACAACAGTGTAAGCATTTAATACCGTCAACGAAATGTTTACTAAAAAATCACATCAAGATGTCAAAAAATCCACCGTTAAAATACAGGATTCCAAGAAGGATTCGACAACGCGATTGAAGCACCTTAAAATCGTATTAGGTAAATAAATAACTAGACTACTATTGTACCTTACTTTTATCTTTAGATTTGTATAAATTTATTACCCTTACATGGTTTTTCAAAGACACTGACGTATCATTCTAAACATGCTAATTAGATGTGTATAACTGTAGTTGATAGTCCATGTACTTGTGTTTACTATTGAAAAAGATACGACACTTTAATTACTAACACTTAAAGCAATTCAACTATAATGTTCCTCCTTACATAAAATATTACTTCTTTGGAAAACAACTGTATGTAATAGTGAGTTTTAATTATTTTCCAGAACATTTTGATGCTGATGAATCAAAAACGTACTTTGAAGCCAATTTTAGTCATGTTTATTTTATATTGTATGATAACTTTATTTTAGCAGAAAATAATCTCCGACAAAGAGGTAAGGAAAAATTTATTTTGAAAATACTTTATTTAGTTGAAATTGTAACAATGTTGTTGACTGCAATTGATACAAATGGCATAAATGTAGAACAAATTTGCGAAGAACACTTTTTTGTTTGTTATTAATTCCACACGAACAGAGTTGTGGGCAAAAGCTAGTTTATAATACACATATTTTTGGCTGTAAAATGAATACTTTTGTAATACAATGAATAACTTGAAATGTACAGTAAATAACAAGATCTTTTTTGTTTTGGCAACACAGAACTTTCGTTTCATCTCGGTGAGTTGTTCTGTTACAGAGAAATAATTAAACATACACTTTAACAACTAAATTAATTACATCTTGGTGTTTAGTGCTTTTACTTGGGCATATTTATTTGTGCTTCATTTACTACATATTAAAATATTTATTTGCTGCAACTCTTTCAATTTTCTTTTGAGTTCATTGATTGTCATTGTTCATCTTATCACAGATTAAAAAAAATCAATTATTAACATATTTATTTGCCATTACAATAGTTTGCTGTATGAAATGGGTCTTAATGCTTTAAATACCAGCTTACTAAAAGTTGTGCTGTGGATAATTCTTTTTACTAAATAAGACCTTCTTGCAATTTAATTGTTAATGTATTTTATAGTCCACAAAGCTGGCAGGGAAGAATTAGAAGGAGCATTGTCACTATTAGAAAAAGTGTTATGCCTATTGCCAGAGCTGCTCGGGAAAAGATGGCAGTTACATTCCCTAACAAGAATATTTTCTAAGCTCCTACATAGTGGTAATTCACAAAAACTTAGAGCAGAAGCTGTAAGGTATGTATATCTTTATATTTTTATTTGTGGTCTTATGTAATACACTAAATTTGTTAAATGAATGGCAAAATTTAGACTTCACAAAATGTAACATATTCAATGCCCATACTATTTTCGTGAATGACTTCAATTCTTGTCTTTATATTATAGGTTTTTTCTTTTATGGTATCAAGCGCTTGGAGATAATGCACCTAGTGAAGTACATAGGATGTTTGCAATGCTGGTACCAGGCATGCCTGAGTCACCCACACACTCAATGGGATCCCCGTTTAAGCAGAAACCTTTTGATTTGATTACAAATATATCAAATGACTCCAGCGATTTTAAAATGGAAGATATTATGCACCATCCAAACTTTAGTTCCATTACTGATAATGCAAAGAAAGTTGTTGTTGAACAAACATCTTCTGGTATAATGGGAAAATTAGCTAATGTGTCAGCATCAATTTTTCATGACACAAATGCACTAAATCCAGTACAAAGTGTAGAAATTCAGCCTTTATTGCCAGCCAGTACTAATGAGAGACCTGTTGATAATGAAACAAGATATTTTTTTGAAATTCTTCTTGAGGGTATGGCAACTTCAGTTACCAAGATACACTGGCGAGACAGATCACACAATAAAGCTATGAGATGCTTTGCTTTTTTATTGGAAAAATTTAAAATATACTACCTGCCTATCATTTGCCCGCAATTCAATTATAAAAATTCGCTATACAAACCTAATTTAGGTAAGATATGCTGTTGTGCAAAGTAAAATTCTATATAATTTTTCTGAATAATTTGATTTTATTCTATACTTTTAATCTATGGCATGACCTAATTTTTTCTAGAATTACCAGTTCAACATAATATACTAGATGATGACTATGTAATATGTAGAGTGACATTAATCAAATGGGTGGCGAGCTATGCAAACTTTATAAAGCGGCAAGGTAGCGATGTTGGACAGCCGTCATCTATGACAAGCACGGGATCTCATCTGCCACATTCCGGCACACCTACTCCGGCAACTTCCTTGCAACATGAGGAAGAGACTTCCTTCACTGTTGGACAACCGTCAGATTCAAGTAGAGCATCTTCACATGACTCAGCATCTAACACACCTCATCCCAGTCTAGAATCAGGTTTGTATGTTTTTTATACTATTTGGAGACAAAGATAAATTATTTTTATTCAAATTACATAATTCAGCTCATTTTATCTTGATAACTTGTTTTGAGATTTAATCTTATCAATCTATACATGAAATAAATTCAAGTGAAAAATTTAACAATGTTTTTTATCAAATAATTTCAATAAATGTTCTTTTATGCTATTATGACCGCCTAGCATTTTGTTTTTCAATTATGTTGTGCAAGAGTATTTTCTTTAACTGAAAATTTTCCTTCTTTAACTAAAATAGTTTGTCTCCTTAAATTTCGATTTCGATCAAATTACACATTTTGAATTAAATTTGTTAGTTTTTAAGATTCCTAGACATGATAAGAATTTTATACAACGTAGGTTCAGGTATATTCGAGGAGCTGAGCTCTGAGCAGGTAGTGCGCGATGTGCTGTGCAGCTCCTCGCGCGAGCACGTCGACTTCACCATAGAGGTTCTACGACAAGCGTTCCTCCTGCCCTTCTCGCACGCCGCTGCTGTGCGACGCGTCATCGGATTATACAAGGACTGGATACAAATGAACGTTAGTCAAATACTACGTTTCCTATAAAAGATGTTTTCCATTCGTTTTGAAAAATAGACATAACATGTCCTTGTAAATGTTACAATTTTAATGTTATAGGTATCAGAGATCCCACCGTTTCTGATAGAGAATACTTACGAGCAGCAGCTTGCGGCGGGCGAGCCCGCAGCGCCGCCCCGTCGTCTGCGCAACGACTCCTACCTCGGCGCCGTCAACCGCGACATCATGGTGCGCGCCGGAATGCAGGTCAAACAAACTTTATTCCAGCTCAAAATTTCATATGACCACGCCCAGACCGTAATTTAACGTAAAAGGGCGGGGGGCGGTGCTTATCGGAAACAAACGGTACACGTACGCTAATCCTTTTCATACAAAACGAATTGAAGTTAAATTAAAGGTAAATAAAATTTACTGATTTTGTAACTATTTCGTTGTGAAGTGACCACTCTCCTAGGTTATGTTATTTAATTCGTCTCAGGGTACATTTTATTAAATAACATGCTAAAATATTTTACTCAATTTATTCAAATATTTATGAACATATTTTCTTATGCTTTGGTATTCAGAATGTGCTGCAAGTGTTCATGACGCAAGCGGCGAATGTGTTCGTGGGGTCGTCGCCGGTGGCGGCGGCCGGCGCGCTCGGCCACCAGCAGCTGCTACAGGAGCAGACGGACACGTGCAAGCGCGTGCTCAACATATACCGCTACATGGTCATGCATGTCGCTATGGACGCTAGTACCTGGTGAGAAATCTGCACTTAGTATTCGCTAGTCATGTTCAAATTTTGAGGAATTAGTAAGAATCGATTTTTTTTTTCAGGGAACAATTACTTTTAGTATTGCTCCAAATTACATCTTTGGTGTTGACCAAATTAGTACCTAAGAGAAAACAAGAAACGCTTGGTAAGTGTAAAACCATATCAGCTTTTTATATTTAACGATAGAATTTTATTTTTAATAAAGTCTAAATTTTTCTTCCAGGTGGATTTCTGGCGTCAGCACTCTTCCAAACATTAATTGTGACATGGATCAAAGCTAATTTAAATGTCGCAGTGAAACCTGAACTGTGGCAAAGTTTTATGGAATTATTAACAAGACTGACACACTGGGAAGACTTAATTAAAGAATGGGCGGTAAGAACAACTAAAGCGTTAGAATAATAAACTCCAATATGGCAGTACCGATTCGTGTATATTTTTTTTTTATAGAAAACAATGGAAACGTTGACTCGAGTATTAGCGCGGCATGTTTACTCGCTGGAGCTGTCGGAGAGCGCAGGCGCGGCGTGCGGGGGCGAAGTGCGTGGCCGCGGGGGGCGGCGCCCTACGCCTGCGCCCGCGCCGCTGCCCCGCCCCGCGCCACGCGCACGCCCTGCACTGGCGCCGCCTGATCTAAGAACACCTGGTAAGTACACATTATAAACATACCTATAACAAACTGTTTCAGTAATTTCTTTTTCTCGAAGTTGTAAATATGATTTCGTTAATATTTCTGTGTTTTAGGCAAGTCAGTGCGTGCTGCAAGTGACGCACAAGTACGCAAAGAGACGGTGAGGGGGCGACAGCTGCAGCGCTGCCGCAGCGACCCTCACATCAGTAGGCACGCACAGAATCTACAAATTGTTACAGGTTCGTGCTATGAAACTAAACATAATGTTTTATATTGGTAACTTAAATGCATGAGTTTACCTTTTACAGATGTGCAATGTTGAATTTTAGAGATAATTTTTAAGCAAATTTTCTTTGTTTCTTGTGTTATCAGTAGAAGAAACCAAAGAGCAAGTCAGCACTAAACCAAGGAGATGGTACTCGTTGGATTCATTGAGGCAGTCGTCGCAGCAGGAGGAAAGGGATTCTGCCAGTGGTTAGTTAAATATTCTTTACCTAACTTACTTTTACTTAGATAATACTTGTCTATTTATTTGTTGACATTTTTAGGATCTCGTTCACCCTCACCGGCGCCGTCTAGCGGAGTTGAGAGCAGTTCTATTAAAGATTCGCCTCTACAAATCGATTTAGCTTCGGATGGTTCTAACGTTGGTGAGTAAAAATTTCATTACCCGGGTACTACACATTTTTATATTTTATTATAGTATAAGGTGATAAACGAGCAAATGGCCACCGAAATTCATCAAAATATCGTTACCTATAGACAATTTTTTTTTATTTCTTTAATCAACAGACATTTCATTGCATTTAATTGTATCTATTGTGGGTAATCAGAGTGGGCTGAGTCGGATGGGGCGGCGTCGTGCGCGGAGGGCGGGGGCGGGGCCGGGGGCGTGTCTGGGGCGGGCGTGGGCGTGGTGCTGGGCGGGGCGGCGCGCGGCTGGCTGCCGGCGGTGGCGGCGGTGCTGTGGCGGCGCATGCTGGCCGCGCTCGGCGACCCCAACCACCTGCGCGACCCGCATGCGCACGCGCACTTCTACAACTACCTGATACATCTTAACTCGACACTGCTTAAGGTATGCTTTACACTTATACATTTGGTCTTTACGACATTGTTGTTACGAAACTAATCTATAGAATGAAATATTACTAAAAAATGTTAAATTATAATGAAGCTACAAATAATGCAAGGTCTGGAAAAATTTGATTGTGCTGTATTCAAGTTTAAAACAAATTGTTAATTTTTCCATTGTCGTTACTATTACGCCTAAATATGGTATAAAATGAACGAATCTGTGTTTTCGTGCGTGATAAATAAACATCAAAAAATGAAATATGAAATTTTAGATGAAATTTAGTAATTCTAAAAGAATTATGTACTAATTAAATATGCACGAATTCGAGTTCGTCTCCCTACAAATTGATATGTAAATAAACAACTAGACCGTTACATCGGCGCGCACGCAATAAAATCATCTAGTATGGACATCTGTTAATTTTTATCACAAATATGGACATTTTACGCGTCATTTATCATTCGATATCGGAGACTTCGACAGATGTGTGTAATATTATCCTATTTATCACAAAACATGTTTTTTTATACCTTTGTTGTCATTCGAATTAATACTGTTTGGTTTATTATAACCGCGTAAGTTCTGTTTATGGTGTTACTAAGATTGTGCGAACTGTTGTCTAATACAAGATTATTTAAAGACTGCCAATGCGAAAGAAAAGCAGGAAAAAGAAGGCTTCTAAGGAGGCTAAGAAAGAAAGAGGTTATTGTTTTCGTTGTTGGTTTTATTTTAAGTTTGTTTTTGAGGGTGTCGGTAAATTTAAACTAGTTAAGGCGATGTCAGTCTTTTCTTAACTATACGTGGTTTAATACGATTTTATTAAGAATTTTATTTACTCAAGTTGTTTATATTAGTTATCTTCATTGTTTTATATTCTAGACAGAATTATTATTGTTGTGCAATTATTATTTGTAATAGTCGATGCAATGTTTCGAAGTTTATAATTACAATTTATTTTTCAAATATTTAGTTTTTAATAGTGAGTAATATTATTTATAATGTCTTTACAATAATAATTTCAACATTATACGTTATAAAAAACTGAGCTGGTAAAAGAAATGTGCGGTACGGTGTTTCAAAAATTAATTGATTATTTTGTTGTGAACAAGATTACTGTGAATAAGGAAAAAATGAGCGAAAAGGTGTGGTTTTTATAAAATTGTTACGTGTTCAATTTTTGGCATAAATGTACAGTTTGTTGTGGTTAGCGTAAACAACTTTAAGGCAAGGGCTACTTCAGGAAGTTTTGAGAAATCGAAGTGTAAAATAGATCGCATATTCATACTCTAATGGTTGAGAAATAAACGTGTTTGTTCCACAGATAAGCGCAAACCAGACTTTAAATGGCAATACGGAGATCCACGTGCCGTTCAACTTGGTGGCGGGATGGTGTCTGGAGGCGGAAGCCCTGCCTCCCACGCACAGGTTGGTAACAAAATTTTATTTTCATCAATTGTATTCAAATGTTGAGTATTTTTTTTTTACAAATCTTGTGTGAATTTCTATTGTTTTATTATTAGCGTTTTTTGATTTAAAATAGTTCGCAACAATAAATGATGAGAAGATTCTACGATTACCACATAACTTCATATTTCATATTTCTTTCTGATGGGCTAAATGTTTCTAGTCTGACCGATATTGAATACTGTACTCCATGATTCATAAGTCTTGAATGATATTCATACATTGTTTTTAATGAACAAATTTCTGTTTGTGTGTAAGAGCGGGCAAGTTGCTGGCGCTGCGGCTGCTGTGCGAGTCGACGCAGGCGCAGGGCCCGGGCGCGCCCTCCTCCTGCAACAACCGCCTGCATCTCGCACATCTGCATCTGTACCAGCGCGCTCTGCATCATGGTATATTTCTTCCCCTGTTTATTTAGTATCAACCCTGATTAAAGTTGAACATGCAGTACTTAAGGCATGGGGTAAATAAAACTAGTTTATGGTTTAAAAACACTCGTTTATTGGTGATATATCACTTTATATTTCGTACTAACTGCTGACCAAACATGACCTACACGGAATACATTTGAATACTCAACTTATACTAGCGCTGCAGTTTATTATTTTTATAAACTTCTAGCTGTTGCTCGCGACTTTGTCCGCGTAAATATAAAAATAATAAAAACTATAGCCTATGTTACCCACTGATAACTTAACTTTTTAATGATGAAAGAGTTTTTGAAATCGGCCTAGTAGTTTTTGCGTGAATCAAATACATACGAAAATACAAATCTTCCCTCTTTATAATACTAGTATAGATATTCAACAGTTGTATCTGAAAAACTTGTTATAGTTAATTATTAATTATCACTATATACTAAGTTATTTTTACCAAAATTTAACATGTTTGTTTGCAAATATATTAAACTTCACAAGAAAATCAATTGTTAAGATATTAATAGTTGTAATATAACAGTGTCCACGTACTGCTGCGGTGACGTTCCTTGGCTCGCTGCTGGCGCTGCCTGACGAGCTGATGTCCGCGCCCATGCTGCAGCCCTACCCGCATCAGTATAATACCGTCTCCTGTCCTGATCTCAAGGTAATTTAGTGGAAGGGAAATCAAAACTTGGTGCCTAGGATATTGATAGCCACCAAAAATGATATTTGATAAATCCACGTCAAGAATTAGGCTCTTTTGTTAGGTTTAGAGAACTTATAAAATATACATAAGAGCGTTTTAGTAACATCTTCGACTTTTGTATTAGTTTTGTGTGGCGCCACCACCGGGTGTAAAGTACACCAATAAATCTCATACAGAAATCTGTAAAACGAAATCGTTTTTTTAGATTACAAATACGTTCTCGTATTTGTCACACAAATATTCGTGATAGATCCACTGTTTGTATCTATTAACTTCAATAGGTAGTACTACTGAATTGCTGAAGATATTTTTCAGTATGGAAAACTTATTTGTAATGCCCATGAACTTGTAGGGATTTTTTTTGTGCACAATTAATGACTTATTTAATTAATAAACTAGTTTTCACATTATAATCTCTTTTCTATATATAAATTAATGTTTGGTGCAACAGGAGCACGTGCTGAACATAGTGGTGCGCGTGTGCCGGCGCGAGGGCGCGGCGGCGGCGCGGTGCGCGGGCGCGTGCGCTCTGGCCGCGCACGTGGCGCACGTGCTCGCCGCGCGCCGCCCCTGCGCGCGTCTGCCCGCGTACATCACCTGTCTGCTGCAGATGCTCATGGTAACACTTAAATTAGACCTAATTGCTTATTGGTTAAGGGTCATTTTCGATCATCTGGTGGAAGAGTCTAATCTCGCTATTTGACTACTGTCATAAACCTTACTTCTTACTAATATTATAAATGCGAAAGTTTAAATGGATGTTTTTTAGAAATTGTAACCTAAACGACTGAATGGATCTCCGTGAAATTTTACGTAGAGGATAGTCTGGAAGAACATAGAGGTTACTCACTTTTGTAGCAAAAGCTAGTAATATTATAAATGTGAAAGTTAAGATGGATGGATGTTTGCTAGAAGGTGTCTTCAGAGCAGAAATTGTCACAGATATAGAACTTAGTCTGGAAAAACACATATACTACTTTTTTATATAATTCCGCGCGGACGGAGTCGCGGGCTAAAAGTAATTTATTATCAATCGATACCTTTTTGTTTATACAGATGAAAAATAAAACAATAGCCAAAGTAGTGAGCGACGCTATACTCGTGTTAGCGGACTACACAGATTGCATCGTGGAACTTTATCCTGGACTTGCAGGTAAATATATTATATAAGAATGACGTATAATTGCAGAAATAAGGTCAAATATCAATATATCTATGTACTTAGACGTGTGTAAATCAGCTCTGAACTGGTTCAGTAGATCACCTCACAATCCTGAACCGTTGAGTTGTGACTCAACAACTAAATAAGTAGTACTATAACTATGGGGGCAGACAAGTTGCGAACTGGGGGACTTGCAACTCACGCAAATCATACAAATGCAAATACAAATTGAGTTGACGTGTGAGCCGGTTCACTGATCTACTTCACCCACTGTGAAGTGGTGAGCTGAGCTGATTTGCACGTCATCAAATTTACTTGTTACCTATAGCTAATTGTATTACACAGAGAAAATAATAAAATGGATATGCGCGTGCCTTGGTCAAATATCGAGTAGCAGTGGTCGCGACTCCGTGAAGCCGCTCGCGGGCTCGCTGCTGCTCTGCCTGGCGGAGTTCGCGGTGCGCTGCGGCCCCGCGAGCCTCATCAACCACCACGAAGCTGGAGACACATTACTGCTTACCATATTCAAGGTAAGACAACTGTAATTATCTTACTACTTACTAATATTATAAATGCGAATGTTTAGATGGATGGATGTTTGTTAGAGTTAGCAGCCTAAACGGCTGAACGAATCTCAATAAATGTTGGCAAAGATGTAGAACACGTAGGCTACTTGCTTTTGTTTTTTTTTATTCCGCGCGGACGGAGTCGTGAGCGAAAGCTAGTTTTGTTATTATCCAAAGAAATGTTTTTCATAGATATTTATTTTCATTGAATTTTCTTGTAACTATGTCAAATTAACTATGTAAAATATTTTTATTTCGGCATTGGATATAAGTACTTGATTTTCATAGTTTATTTTACGCTGTTGTAAAATTATTCTATTACATATTATATATCTGTTATTTGAATTCTATTGTATATAAGATTCAAGTTTTTTTTTCTATTAAGGTCGTTGACACTTTCCGTCGTGATTTATTCGACCTCTAACATTATATTTGATTTATCTTCCTGATGACTTATAATATGTATTACCATGTGTATTGACTTTATATTGCCTTGACAAAAATACATGGAATTACTTTTAATGTAATCAACATGTAATGATTGAATTTATAAAATTCATTAACATTTCAATAACATTGTGGATATTACAAAATTATTGTAGGAAATCGTATGAACTTGAAATTAAAACAGAATATAGAAGTAAACCTTGATTTAAGAAGGTACAAATCATTTCACATACCAATATTAAATAGTAGATCTCTAATTCTTAATTTTCTAAATTTCAAATAATCCTTACAATAACTTTGACCTTCCATTCTTTACTTAACATTCAAGATGGAAAATGCAAAAGAAATCATAAATAATGTTAGGCGTGGATAAGGTAAACCAAAATTAAATTCAATATTTATCAACAAACGAGAATTTATTTACAAAACAACAATGTACAAAATGTAAAAATCGTGTGAAAACAATCGAGAAACAAATGCTTCTTGAAAGGATGGAATAGTTTACAATTTTTATTCAAATGTTCTAGAACAATCTAAAAGTAATAAGCATTACCAACATAGACAAGACAAATAGGACTTTTTTCCTATTTCCTATGGTCCAAAAATACCATATCAAGTATACTGTATTTTTCAAGCATACAAAGTCATTTATAACAAGATTTGACAAGCTTACTTAGCATTGCAAGCTTATAGAATGTTCTAGAACAATTCAATAGAATGTTTCCATTTATTGGCTTGGGTGCTCCACATGCTCTTGGGGTTGGAAACCGTGCTCGTCGGCGGTGAAAGTGACTGCGTAGACCACACCATCGGGAGCTACGTATTTGTAACTTCCCTTGATCTCCAAAGCCTGGTGGTCTTCGCTGACCTGCTTCAGGGTACCCTGTTCTTGACGAGCGGTTCCGTCACTTGTCTCGAAACTGTAATACGACGTAACGAAACTTTGAATACAATTCTATGAATAGAAAGGTAATACTTGAACACTCGAATGTGAAAGGTCATTATTATTTACATACAATTTGACTGTACATCTTGTAACTTCCAAGTTAAATTATGTAATGAACGTAATGTTTGTCTAATTCTTTACAATTTATTGGTTTAGTGACAATTACGCGTATAATCTTAAAGCCTCGATTCGAAAACGAAAGTTCAATTACAATCTGTGAATGATCTTTCAATGAAAAGTGATTAATCATATTCTGTTACAAAAGGTTTTAAAAAAGCTGTGTATAATGATGTCTATGTAGTCATGCATTGTGTTGAGGTTTATATTGTAGATAGTGTTTCACGGATGAAACATCGCTGTCTCTGTTTTTTTCTAAGAGAAGGAAAGGGATATATGATTTAACGACAGTTGCTCATAGTACTTACTCGAAGGTGTAACCGTCTGGGCCGACGTCTGACTCCTGCTTGAGGACGTAGACTGGATGTTGTTCAGCGGGCTGCTGGGGCGCGGCGGCCGCTACGGCGATCAGAGCAAGGGCGCACAACACCTATACAGGATTTCATGATTAATGATTAATTAACCCATACTGACAATACAGTAGCTCTGGTCCATGAATACAAGAGCTTTCTATTGATAATATTTTGCAGATTTATTAGTTTGTATGTTTGGAAGAATAATTAATGCATGAGTAAGTAGAATTTTCAGCACTCCAAATATAGAAAACCGATGAATCGTGCAAATAAATGCGTAAAGTTGTTAACTTCAGTATGAAAATTTAAAAAAAAATTTACTCGATGCAATGAAATTAAAAAAAATTAAGTCTTTTTAAAATACATTGATATTTTTTAAAATAAAACTCAGTTGTAAAACTTACGTATTTCTGCATTTTGTGTGTGTGGGTTGTTTTGTTTGGTGTTCACGAGAGTGGACTGTTGTCTGCTGCGGTCAGCTGGTGACTGTGCCGACTGCTACAGGACGCTGGGGTTTTAAACAGCATGATGTTGATGTGACAAAATCTCTCCGTACAGCCGCAAGATGGTGCTAATGAAGTAGGCGAGAGGTGTCCTACAAAGATGCAGTGCTAAACAATATTACGTATCGCTAACCGCCTAATAAATTTATTTTGTATCAGAAAGCATTGTTTGAAGTTTTTTCGCAACAATTTAGCAATTCTAAACCTTTTTAAATGTAGTTTTCTAAACGTATCATACGAATAGTGTTCAAAATACATTTTTTAAATTGTACAATTTATGTACATTTTAAAATGTATAATTGTTGCTTTTGACCTACTTTTGCGGTTTTCACATATAAAAAAATCTTAATGATAAAATATGTTAAGAAATTAATGATTACCTATAGGTTCTGTACGCCGTGATGAAAGGAACCAATGGCTCCGATATAGAAGGTCTTTCGCTGCCAGTCGACGAAGACTTCGATCCCAACATTCAACTGGACAACCTGGGCCCGAAGACATCGCCCGCCTCAACTATCGATGTGAAACTTTGGGCGCAAACTGTAAGCAACATATATCTTTGTAGGGATAACAATAACGACCGGAATATTTAACTTTTTGAACCTTATTATCAACTAATATTTGATTCAAAAATACAAGACTTCTCACACTATGTCTAAGTGTAATCTGTTTGATATTTAATTCAGATCCAGCAGTTTTCGATTTACGTTCGTAACAAATTCCAAGCAAATTTTTGGTCTTCTCAATGATAGAGCACAGCAAATACAAGCAACTTTTATTGTAATTAGGGCGCCAATATCCTAATGGTTAGGAGTATGGATTTCCGATCACGCGGGTTCGAATCCCGCCATTCGAATATTGTCATAAAGTATATCGTAGCATAAACCTAGAGCTTAGTTGGAATGGTAAAACAAATATTAGTAAATTAACAAAAATCTACTTATATTTTATTTTTAAAAAATCGGGCCTTTCATTGTAATACCGTGGTGTCCAGATCTGCACCCAGCTGGTACTATACCTGGGCCACTGGCCGCTGTGGAGCGGGTGCCAGGTGTCGTCGAGCGTGTGCGAGCAGCACGACAGCAGCCCGCCGCTGGGCGCCGAGCTGGGCCCCGCGGTGCTGGCCGCCAGGAATGTCCAGCTGATGCGCTTCAGCGACGCCACACTCGCCTCGTTGGTGGAACTGCCCTCCCTGGATATGCCCACCGGTGGGACTACGCCAGGTGAACCAATGTGCTATTTTTACGTAATAGATAACTGAGGTCTTAGAAATCATTAAAAATCGGTAATTTAATTTTGAATCTTTACATGGAGAGACTTTTTTTACCATGTTACTTGTAAATTTATTTTTTACGTTTATTATATGTATAAAACGAATTGTCTTAGGTCTAATGACATCAGACCGTCAAGTCCGTATTCTGCTGCGTGATATCGCGGGCAAGGCGTGCTGGGACGCCTCCGCCTTGTACTACGACCCTTTTGACCTACTTTTGCGGTTTTCACATATAAAAAAATCTTAATGATAAAAATATTGCTTTTGACCTACTTTTGCGGTTTTCACATATAAAAAAATCTTAATGATAAAAATATTGCTTTTGACCTACTTTTGCGGTTTTCACATATAAAAAAATCTTAATGATAAAAATATTGCTTTTGACCTACTTTTGCGGTTTTCACATATAAAAAAATCTTAATGATAAAAATATTGCTTTTGACCTACTTTTGCGGTTTTCACATATAAAAAAATCTTAATGATAAAAATATTGCTTTTGACCTACTTTTGCGGTTTTCACATATAAAAAAATCTTAATGATAAAAATATTGCTTTTGACCTACTTTTGCGGTTTTCACATATAAAAAAATCTTAATGATAAAAATATTGCTTTTGACCTACTTTTGCGGTTTTCACATATAAAAAAATCTTAATGATAAAAATATTGCTTTTGACCTACTTTTGCGGTTTTCACATATAAAAAAATCTTAATGATAAAAATATTGCTTTTGACCTACTTTTGCGGTTTTCACATATAAAAAAATCTTAATGATAAAAATATTGCTTTTGACCTACTTTTGCGGTTTTCACATATAAAAAAATCTTAATGATAAAATATGTTAAGAAATTAATGATTACCTATAGGTTCTGTACGCCGTGATGAAAGGAACCAATGGCTCCGATATAGAAGGTCTTTCGCTGCCAGTCGACGAAGACTTCGATCCCAACATTCAACTGGACAACCTGGGCCCGAAGACATCGCCCGCCTCAACTATCGATGTGAAACTTTGGGCGCAAACTGTAAGCAACATATATCTTTGTAGGGATAACAATAACGACCGGAATATTTAACTTTTTGAACCTTATTATCAACTAATATTTGATTCAAAAATACAAGAAGTAAGAAGTAAGACTTCTCACACTATGTCTAAGTGTAATCTGTTTGATATTTAATTCAGATCCAGCAGTTTTCGATTTACGTTCGTAACAAATTCCAAGCAAATTTTTGGTCTTCTCAATGATAGAGCACAGCAAATACAAGCAACTTTTATTGTAATTAGGGCGCCAATATCCTAATGGTTAGGAGTATGGATTTCCGATCACGCGGGTTCGAATCCCGCCATTCGAATATTGTCATAAAGTATATCGTAGCATAAACCTAGAGCTTAGTTGGAATGGTAAAACAAATATTAGTAAATTAACAAAAATCTACTTATATTTTATTTTTAAAAAATCGGGCCTTTCATTGTAATACCGTGGTGTCCAGATCTGCACCCAGCTGGTACTATACCTGGGCCACTGGCCGCTGTGGAGCGGGTGCCAGGTGTCGTCGAGCGTGTGCGAGCAGCACGACAGCAGCCCGCCGCTGGGCGCCGAGCTGGGCCCCGCGGTGCTGGCCGCCAGGAATGTCCAGCTGATGCGCTTCAGCGACGCCACACTCGCCTCGTTGGTGGAACTGCCCTCCCTGGATATGCCCACCGGTGGGACTACGCCAGGTGAACCAATGTGCTATTTTTACGTAATAGATAACTGAGGTCTTAGAAATCATTAAAAATCGGTAATTTAATTTTGAATCTTTACATGGAGAGACTTTTTTTACCATGTTACTTGTAAATTTATTTTTTACGTTTATTATATGTATAAAACGAATTGTCTTAGGTCTAATGACATCAGACCGTCAAGTCCGTATTCTGCTGCGTGATATCGCGGGCAAGGCGTGCTGGGACGCCTCCGCCTTGTACTACGACCCTTTTGTCACCTCCTCGGAAGAAGTTCTATCACTCTCCGTACCTGAGACGTAAGCATACTATAAGTTTTATTATATTATTGGCGAAAATGACTTCGATCTGTCATATTAGTTCATTCAGTACTTTTGTTAGAAGTATGACGTCACAAGTGTTTTATTAATTTTTATTATTTCAGTGTCGATTGTCCAAGAGACACTACGTTATCATCACTCCCGCCTCCGTTGCCGCCGGATCTTTTACCTGATTACAAAAACTCGCCGCCAGACAAACATCAGTTGGATCACGTAAGTATAAATTATAACTCAACATTTGTGACGTAGTGAAGAAAAGTATAGGAGGAATCTTAGAACATCTTACGAGATGTGCAGAACATAATTTTAGATTCGCCACAAACATCCCTCATAAAGATACATTAAATATCTTCTTCTGCATTTCGTTCAGTATGATAAATTTACGCTAAGGGCCTTCCTTAGTGGGCATTCCGAGTGCGACAGTAATCGTTTCTGTAGGTGTTAGCGTACATCGGGCACACGTCCCCGGAGGTGACGTGCGGGCGGCGGCTGGACAGCGCGGGCCCCTCCCCGCTGCCGCCGGGACACGAGGACGAGCTCGTGGCCGCACTCGTCGCACACCGCAACGCTGAACGATTGTATCTCACGCAGAGAGATAGGTAATGTGTCATTTTAAAGTTGTTTTATCTGAATTTTAAGACATTTTAGTTTGTGATTGTATATTATTAATTTATATATAATATTATTTAATAAACCCCCTTATCCCCTCCCTACCTCTATAATCCGTGTTATATTCTTGAAATAAAACGCCGTAATTAATTAATACGTGTATTTTGTTCTTACACGTTCCGTTCACACGCCATCTATAATTAAAGATGACAGTCGCCGGGCATAGAGTATCCCAGGTAATTTGGCAAAGACTAAGTAATGTCAATCCCTAGTGTTTCATATCTAACAGTCCCGAATTTAATCTCGAGTATTAGATCCCGAATCTAGCTTAAGTAAATCCGTTAGTTTATTTTCATTCCCACAGAATTTGATATCTACAATGATATCTTGAATTAAATAAAAACTTGTTCGTATAGTGATGATGAGCCGGAAGCCGCGGAGGAGTGCAGGTCGGGGTGCGCGAGCAGCGCGGGCCCGTTCGAGCTGTGCCGGCAGTTCCTGGCGCAGAGCGGTGCGCTGGCGCCCGCGCGCCGCTCGCAAGTGCAGCTGCTGCGCCGCTCCGACAGGCTGCTGAGGGAACTGCGCAACCTGGACGCCTTGAGGTAACTGATATACTACGAACTGCATATCACCTGGTTTTTAGTGCCTACCAATATCCAGAGAAACAGCCGTTAGGTGGAAACTGCTCCCAGGTAGAGAATCGAAAAATGTAAAATAGGTATAAAAAAAACTTCGACGATAATAATATATCTCACCAATGTGACCCAGGTGGGTAGGCAGATACCACGGACCTCAATTTGGCTTGATCCTGGCACACCTCTCTATTTTCTTCTGTTTTCATGTATCGACACATCTTTTAATAAGATCATGGTACCTGGTACCTGGTACGTAGACCTAGCCAGATCATCAGCTGGTAACGACTATACAGAAATACTATAGAAAATTATTAATAATGATAAGTTAGGATAAAGGAATTAATTATGTAAACATTTTCAGGTGTCGTGAAACGCATAAAGTGGCGGTGATATACGTCGGTAAAGGACAGGAGACGCGCAATGAGATTCTGTCGAACCGCTGCGGCAGCCCCGCATATGAAGCATTCCTTGCCGCACTGGCTTGGGAGGTAAGTACTTATTAACGGAAATTCATTTCCCTATCTACAGTTTTTTTTTTTAAAATGAACAACATGGATCTTCATTATATATGCACAACTCTTTTTACCATAATCTAGGTCAACATCAGAGCCATCTAGTGAATAATTTAATACATAACATCTTAAATTAATTGTGCTTAGGTGGAGTTGGAGTCGCACGTGGGGTTCGCGGGCGGTCTGCGCGGCGGCGGCGGCGGTGGTGTGTCCGCGCCCTACGTCGCCACGCTCACGCTGGAGGCGCTCTTCCACGTCGCCACTCGCATGCCCGCAGACACGCCGGATGCCATACTCAACAAGGTACTAACGGGAAATCTGCCGGTGTTCCGCATTAAAAGCTAGTTTTTAAATGTTGTACGCGTATACGAGCACCCGGCACAAAACTAATAGAACGCAGCTTTCGAATGCGTCGCACGAAGAAACGGTGGGTCACTATCTAATTGGTTATTTGTCTCCTACAAGGAACTGGGCAATTTTTTTATAAGTGAAATACCACAAAGGGCTGTGACTGTACGTGTGTGTTAGTGTAATATGTGTAACATTTGATTTATTTTTTATCAGACCCGTCACCTGGGCAACGACGAGGTGCACGTGGTGTGGAGCGAGCACTGGCGGCCGTATAAGCGCGACACGCTGCCCACGCAGTTCTGCGACGTGCTCATCACGCTCTACCCGCTGCCCGGCGGCCTGCTGCGGTGCACCGTCAACAGGAAGCCCGATGTATATCTACACTACTACATTTGCTAACGATATATGAAAGTCTCATGAAGTTTCTTCAATTAATTAACTTTTCGGTTCAGGTGTCAGTGTTCGGTCCTCTGTGGGAGGAGTGCGTGGTGCGTGTGAGCTGCGGCGCGGCGCTGGTGCGGGGCGCGGCGTTCGCGGGCGGGCGTGCGGTGCGTGCCACCATGCCGCTCTACCAGCATGCGTGCTCGGAGCGCGCGCGCGGACTCGACGCCCTCGTGGCGCACCACACGCAACCCGCCACCTTCGAGCACTTCGTGCAGCGCGTGCGCGACCCCGTGCCCCCGCCCCCCGCCGCGCACGACTCGCTGCCCGCCACACACGACCAGCCCGGTGAGTCGCGCTCGCACCTTACATAGCAGACGTAAGTAAATATCATTATACATCCCCACGGTGAGACTCGGACCTAAGTTAAGGGTGACTAGGCTTCAGTCAACACTGGACTTCTGCACATTAATTTTACATATATCTTTAATTTCTTCCCTGATGTGTACATATGTAAGGACCTGCAGATTACAAATTAAATCTTGGCCACCGACGCTCTATCTACCGAATATTATATTGCCCGAAAGACGAGCAACTTTCAAGTCTGCCACGAAACCAAATTCAAAGTTTATTGTAGATCAAGGTAGTGGGCGGCTGGCGGCCGCGCTGCTCGACCACGGCGCAAGCTCGTGGGGGGGCGGGGCGCCTCACTCCGTGTCACCGCGCCCCTCCAAGCGGCTCGGACCTTTCAAGCGCCCTCAGCCCGTGCCCACCGCAATCCACGCCGCGCCCACCGCCCCCCACTCCGCGCCCACCGCCCCCCACACCGCGCCCCCCGACGTGCGCACGCCGCGCAGACCGCGGTGAACTCACACAAACATGTAACACAACTCGAATAACATAATTATCCCAATATCTAGCCAAATTTATGACACTATATTAAAAGTATTTAGACAATCATGTTAATGGATGACTTAACTTCCGAATTCCGTTTTAGGTAATTATATATTTAAATTCTAACACACTGTTTCTGAAAGAATCTGTTTTTCAACTAACATTCCAACAATTTGATTGCAAATTTCAACTTGATGAGATTAAAACACGGATATATTAAATTAATGGTCGTGAATATACCGGACGTAATTTTGTTTTTTGTCTGCCAAAAACTTTTTAGGCTTCCTTCGTGTCGCTAGTAAAAATACAAAAGAATTGATATAAAAAAGTCAACATATCAGAATATACACACTGATATACAGATAGCTGATTATTAGATTTGAGAAAATTAATATTTGCGAATTAAAGAATCTCTTAACAGTATTAAATATAAGTTCTTTTTTTTATTTAATTACTACTTCAAACATTCGCGTGGTATTTCAGTAAATAACATTTGAAACTAAATATAAATATTTCAGTTATTGGCAAATATACGTAGAACGGAAGCGAAAATTTTTACGCCAAATCGGAGCGGTGAATTTTTCTTTATTATATTAATTTTCTGGTTATGGGTATTGAAAACAAAGTATATAGAAAAAACTAGCAACCTACATAAACGGAGATTTTGAGAGACATGTTTTGCATCTGCACGGCTCACATAACATGACTAAAACATATTCGTCCAAGAAGAGATTTTTAGCACCTAATAATGAACTTAACTTTGTTTGTACTTAATTTGTTATTTAAGCTATTTAAATACATTTGCATTTAAATATTATCTAGGATATAAGTTTACTAATTAAGGCCTTGTTTTTTTCTAAACAATATCATTATAAAATAATTTATTACATTTCAAAATGTATACTTTTTTCTGTTATATGTATACGATGTCACTATTACCTTAAATAGTCTAAAAACATCATATTAAAATTATAATTTGGCATAATTTTATTCCTCGTCAAAGATATTTATAAAGTAGTCGGGAATTTAAGATTTTTTTTAAATTACTTAAACGGTAAATTTTTTTTCTTATGTACTACTTAATCTTAATTCATAAAATCATATTTCCATCATAATTTTTTTCTTACTTCAAGAATTAAACTACAGAAGTAGGTGAAATAACGGTATTTATTTTCTAAAGATTATTAAAATACGCCACGCACTTCAAAGTGTGTTAACAAATCAAGATTAAAAGAAAATAGAATCAAAATATCTGAGGCTAATAATTAAAATGTTTAAATGTGACTTAAAGTGGAAATTAATCAAAACGTAACCACGTTACTACATTTACACAAAACATGTTAATGTATTGAGAGGTCAAATAATGTCAATATTTCGGCAGTACGAACTCGCGATTTGTTTACTATAGCCTAACCAAAAATATAAAAATCCTAGCTTGGGGGCGCTTCAATCATCTTTAATATCACTTTCTAATGTGCCCAAAGGAATTAGTTCAATATTTGTCTTATATGGCAAGGGTCTTATAATTCTGGTCAGGCTATAAATATATGAATACCATTGCACTGATATTGTCTGTACATATGTAAGATAGTTGTAGAGCTTTAACTGTTTTAGATGTTTTACTGTATTATTATATTTATTTTTTTGTCATTTCTTAAGATTGTTCCGTTATTATATGCAGTTTTATTGCTTCGTAAAAGAAACAATTCTTGTAATTTTAAGTCTATATATATTCAATGTATTAAAAGTATTTATTAGCTTCTGCTATTTTAATATAAATAAAATATCAGATAATAGAAAACAGCTAATCATAGCCTGCCACGGACCTAAGAAACTATGTTTTTTGTTTATCCCATTTTAATTAATAAACACGAGCTTAATTCTGTAAGTGATACCAAGCAAAGGTTTACGATTTTTTATAATAACAAGGGCCTAATTACAATAATAACGGTTTTGGTATTAAAAATGTTGAATTTCTATTTGAATAGATATGCTTATTTTAATGTAATAAAATAAGAATACAATAGATTGCGCGCTCCAAGTTTGAATAACGTCGTTACAAATAAAGTATGGTGCTAAAGATGATACGGAGTTGACGGTCTGTGGGCTTTTATTACATAACTCAAAGGAATTTTTCATTACACATTTCATAAATAACTTGGGTAAACACTAGTGACCAAATTTCGTCAATAAGTTATGTTTTTTAATACGTTTTGTCAGATTTTTTTCCTAAACATATGTGCAAAAAATCAACATTCCATGGAAATATTATTTTTATCACTTATTGGTAACTTTATTTGGAATAACTTTAACTAACTTGCATTTACCATTACACACAGTATAGAACATGATTCAAACATTCCCTGTAATTAAAAAGTGTATTATTTTTCAGTATCTTTAAAATGTTTGTTGTTGAAATTATTTATTGGAAGAAGTCTAATTATAATCAGTATTTGATAGGTGTTAAGACTGACAAGCTTATGTATTGCTGCAATCACTAAGTATTAATATTGTAATTTTTAATGTGGGATGGTATAAATATTTATTTGAGCTAATACATTATAATAGATTTTTATTTGCCTCATTGTGTAAAAGGCTTAAAATTGTCACTTAACAATAAGTAATACAGATTAACCCACAGACATTTTAGTAATGTAACCAAATTTTTATATGTAAAAGAAAATAAAGTTTTGTTAAACTTTTTTCATCTTCTTTATTTTAATTCTTTGGTAATTTATACATGGAGCCTTGAAGGACAAGTTGATGTGTTCTCACTTTGGTATCTAAAAATTGCCTAAGTTCTTGGATACTGCATTCAGTGCCTGGAGCTTGTGATGCAAACATCTTCAACATCTGGTGTATGCGATCTAGTGGCAAAGAATCCAAATTAGTCAACATACCAACAATATAAGACCAAAACACTTGCAATTCCCCTTCTCTTTGGTCATGAGCAGATGCCATAACACTCTCTGACTCCTCATCCTCACAAATCATTTCTTGAACCTGACTATTGGCGACATTGGATTTATTTGCATCATTACTATCTACCAACACATAATAATCAGCACTTTTCTCTGAAATTAAACCCATTGACTGCCAATAAGTTATTTTCCTTCTCAGTATTGTAATTGGTACCTTCATTACTTGGTGCAGTTCCTCCAATGACCACTCTGGCTTGTCTTGGAAATGCATAATTAAAGTTGCATTAAATGGTGAAACAGTTAAATCTAATTTCTTTTGGCCTATTTCTATTTCAATGTTCACATTACCCAAATGCGGTATCCAGTTTAAGGTTCTGTTGCCCTTTAATGCTTCAAAACATTTTGTGTACCTTTCTAAAAGTTGTTTTATCACATCTGGCAACTCAAGGCTTTCATCTTTAAATGGAGGCCAAAACTGGGCAGACAATATCATACCATTGCACATGATATTAGAGTCACCGAAACTGTTATCTTGATGAATAAGTGCATTTATTCTCTTGGAATCATAAACATCTTTTAGCATAACTTCACAGAAATGTAGTTGTGATTCCCCAAATCTCAATTTCAATAATTCTAAATATGTTATCTCCTTTTCAGTATTGATTACAGTTTGTCCCAATAATCTATCAGCTAGTAAAGTTCTATACTCATTGACAAATAACTCTTTACTACCATAAACATTCACAAGCATGGATATAATGTCACTTGTTTTTCTATCACTAGAGTTTGCTTTAGGATCAGCATCCACCGGATCAGGATTCCATTCATCCCACAAGTCCTCTTTTTCAAGATCATCCTCTCCATCAGCTGCAAATTTCGCCAACTCCTCAGCCAATTCACTTCCAACCCCATCTTCAGTCAAACTACTAACCACACTTCTGACTGTATCTTCTCTATTCCTCAAATAATTTCTAACAGGTTTTGTGACTGTTTCCAAAATGACTCCTGAAGGATCTAGATATCTCAAAGTTCTAATTGTGGACACATATGCTGTTAATATTTCCGATGTATTTACACCAGGATGTAAAAGCCTAGTTTCTAAAGCAGTCTGTAGATTCTTACAAAGTGTGGGCCGTAGGTCTGTTTTGTCAAGACACAGTTTAATGTCATCTACAGCTGGTTGTGAATCTGGATATTCAATAATTATATTAAAAAGTTGATCTATTCTTAGTTTTGTATAACTGTGATATAAATAATAGCTCAGCTTTTGTTTAAACTTTGAAATAGCATTTTGAACATTTTTATCATCCGGAGGTGGTTTGGAGGAACCTCCGCAGTATATTCTTGTAAGCCACGACATCACTGTTGTATCGAGCCAATTCTCAAGGAATGCTATGTGAGAAACATCAAATGTTCCTGTACAAAGTTTCTGTATATGGCTTTCTATTCTTGTTTGAATAAAATTAGTCAACACTTGACCGGCCAATCTCTCCAATAGTTGTAGTTCCATAAGTTTGCGATTTGTGTCATGAAACACTTTGACAATGTAAGCACAGTTACAATCTGTGTAATCATTCCAACAACCTGAGCACATCACATCCTCACCCATATCAGAACTTTCATATTCATTATCAAAAACATTAAATGATACTTTATAAAAAAAGTATATGATGTATTGGAATTCAAGTGGTATTTGAGCAAACAGAGTAGCACGGAGTAGTTGCTTAAACCCTAGTATAATATCTCTTTCTCCAAAGATTGGCAAGTTATCAGAACAGTTACTGTTCAATAAGCTCAACTTTCGTAACATAGGCTCGAAGTTTGTGACTGAATCATATAAGTCATTGATAGCAGTTTTGAATAATTGAAATCCTTTGACCTCTGTATCTGATTTAACAAATTTGCCCCAAAAAGAAGGCACAGTGTTTTGGCGAACATACTTTTCAATATAAATGATTACTAGATCACGAATTTTAATTTGAATACCTAAATTAATGACAACTTCTTGGATCTCTTCATATTCTTCGTTGGTGCACTCTGTAAATATTGTATCGTTCAAGATGGGAAATGCATAGTTTATTTTTTTCCAACAAGCCTCCAACTCTCCTTTCTTCGCCATTATGTTAAACAAAATAATAATTGAGGCTTACTTCAGCTTATATTTAAATAATACCGGATCTTTTCTATATATATTATAGTACTCTTTGTTATAACAATGGAATATAAATAAAATAATTGATAAATACGACATTGACGTTAAAAATGTCATAGATAAAAAAAATGTCAATGTCAATGTACTTTTTTCGAGCAAAAGTCAAAAGTACTAGTAATCTTAAATACCCAAATTAAAATGAAAATCCAAGAGTGGGTTTTACTAGTTTTCACTTGTAACTTCATTTACGTACAAACTAAACTATCCCCTATGTTCAGACATGAAACAATGCAAGGGTCAATTTACGATGTACATAAAACTACGAGACTGTCGATCCCACTTGAAAAAGAAATATTTCGACATAAGTTTTTTCTTATGCACTGATTGAAATGAAGCAAGTTATTCCCCAAATTAATGTTTTCTTAACTAAGTGAGATAAAGGTAATCCGCATGTTGCTTTGAGTTGTAGTGTATATAGAATGTACCACTATGTATAACACATCCACAGCACAATGAACCACACGGAAGAGAGAAATACTTTAGAAGACATAGTCAATATGATAATGATAAGTTGTGACCCTCAGGAATGAGGAAACAATGTAGAGAGGAGAGTGGAGTTAAGGAATCCCTATTGTTATCTACAACAACAATCACTTTATTGTATATTTTCCATGTTACTTTTTTATGAAGAGAATATATCTTCTTCATTCTTCACAATTCTTTTATTTCATTTTTAATGCATTTACAGTATTGCAGCAATGGGATAACAAAAAATTGATAAAAGAACTTTTTAAAAATGAATTTTATTATATTTTTAGTCAAGCTTGATTTTGTGTTTAAACTGTTTTATTACATACATATCATAACTTAACACTAACTTAACCTATGTAATTCAAAAAATCAATGAATTGGTTCAGGTTGCTGTGTCAAAAGGAGGCCAAAACGTTTCTTGATTGTTATTCTTTGTCTGGAATACTTGTCTTCTGGTGAAAACCGTGCTGAAACATTCACAATAGTATATTTAGTACTTTTAGGTATATCACTATCAATTAGAGGTAGGAAAACTGTTTCTTTGTATGTATACAAAGAAACAGTTTTCCTACCTCTAATTATCAATATAACATTTCCCCCCTGGCTACAGCCATAATTTCATTATAGTTGTTATCTTTGATAACAACTATAATGAAATTATTTGGTATCCTACCTGGGTGCGCGGACAAAGTCGGTTTTCCACTAGGGTCAATTGTCTGAAATAACAAAGATATTATGATAGTAATATTTCGCCACATGTTTGAATTATAACAAAAATAATAAAGCACTCATTACCGCTAGTGTATATTGTCGGTCCCCATTCTCGTTCAAGAAGTATCTCAGGTACATTTTTGCAAATGTTTTATGAAGCTAAAAACTTAAAATATTAATATAAGAAAGAATAACTGACTTTTATTCTTATTTTAAATCTTAATAAAAAGAAAATAAGCTATTTTCAAATTATCCACGGAAATTGACAGTCAATAAAAGCATGCGGTTTTATGACATTGACATTAAAGTTAAACCAAAGAGCATGTAAGTAAGACATAAATACGATGTACAGGGCCGGATAATTTGGCAACACTGATTGACTTTGATTGACGTATATTTAAAACTTGATTTTTTACCTGTGCCGATCTATTTATGTTTGTTGTTTAGTAAATAATATTTTATAAATATCAATAACGCCAGATTCTGAATGTACTGTACATTACTGTATATTACAATTGCATGCTACGAACTTTGCGTACATTTTCAGGACAGTTACCTAGAATGGTTTCGTTGCCGCCTCGTAAGATTTCCACGTCTGTCGCTTCTTCAAGACAAGACATTTCACCATATCAAGTACTAGTACAGATGGGATTTCCTAGGAAACGAGTGTAAATATCGATAAAATGACAGTATTTTAAATATATTGACAATTTCCGTGCAATACTTTAATAATTCACTTTTTACACTTAGACTAAAAGCGTTAGCTGCGACCGGTAACCGTAGTGTTCAACTGGCATCAGATTGGCTTCTTACTCATGTAAATGATGCTGCACTCGACTCAGAGGACCCTCGTGAATATATACTGTATGTCACACCTACCGGACAACTGTTAAGTCAGATACAGGAATTCCGAGAGAAGTCAAAAAGTATTTGTGGATGGAATGGTGCACATAATGCTCCACCCCATATAACGATAGTCCCGTTTTTTAAAGTGAGTTTCAAGTTTGATGTTTCTTTTATGATACCAGAAATTTAAAAAATCTATAGAGACAACAAAATGTGAATATCTTGCTCAACTTTGAATGTATTTAAAAAACTCTAAACAAACTCTCTAAACAACAATCATTGACCATCGCCATTCCCTGTATTTCTGTATGAATGAATTACAAAAAAAAAAACATTACTGTATATAATTAGATGTGGTTTTATAGGCATCAGATGAGGGATCTTTAAACCTGGCAGTAGCTGTGAAACATGCTGTTGAGAAAGTAGGACCTCAACCAGCCTGTCCAATGAAACTAGAAACTTATGTGTCACCAAATTTTATTGGCCTTTTCATTTCTGAAGAGTATGCTGATTATTTCAAGGCACTGTCTTTACAATATGTAAAAGAAATTCAAGGTAAATTCACTTATTTACTTTACAAGATACAAAATCATAAAATACAGGGTGCAAATAGTATAGAACAGGAAAGAAAATCAACATAGTATGATTAGCAGTCTTATTGCTAAACACAATCTCATCAAAATAGCAGAACCAAGGCTATATAAAATAAAATATAAAGTCAAACAAATGAATGAAGATATAATTCTTTCTCTCTTTCTCAATATCATAGTTATCTCGTCTCTCTCTTTCTCAATCTCATAGCCCTAGTGGGCTAGTAAGATATTTTGTAAATATCTACTTGCTTCATTTTAAGATATAGGGTTGGTAAAAGTTTTAGATTTTTGAAGTAATGTTTAATTTGATACAGTTGAAGTGGGAAAACTGTTTAAACAAAGGGCCATGGCAGGATTGGATTGTTCAAAAAATGTTATGCCAATGTGTAAGACACTCATAAATTTTACATGATATTTATTTATATGTTATGTTTGTTTATATGATGATGATTGTCATCTTTTAGTTTTAATTTACATTATTGTGTTATTAGTTAATTATAAAGAGCCTGATAGTACAAGTTTTATTTTATTGGTAAGTCAAGTATGTGTAAATGTATGTGTTTGTGCAGTGCATTTAAGACTAGAAGTGTAAATCATATCTTATACATATATACTAATAATATTGTGCAATAACGCTTTCCATTTCATTATAACTATTTCATAATATCCATCCATACAATGTAAAATAATTACTATGTTAAATTAGTTTAGTTTGCATACAATTCTCTCTTTTATTTTTTTTTTCAACAATTATTTTGCTAATATTCATAATACACAATATAACTTTCATAAACAATAGCATAATGCCATTAACTAATAGTATTTAACAGAAAAATTAATTGATAAAAATTGTTGGTGAACATGGATTATTCTCATTTTTGTTAAATTAAAGTTTTGTAATATTTTAGCAAAAAACTTGGACCCACTGGTTAAATCATTGCATATGACGCTTGCATACCATTTTGATATATCAGCGTTTGATTCCCTCAAGTGTTTGGCCAGTCAACTAGAGCTGCCTGATATAGCAAATTGGGAGCTACGACTGTATTCTAGAGATCCTCGCTATAATGATTATCAGGTAAATTATTATTTGTAGTTAGTATGGGCTGAGAAAATAAGCATAATGATTTTCGGATAGACAAGACTTGACACAGTTTTATATGATCCCTATAATTCTAATAAGATTAAACTAGAAAATGGCGGGAAAAAAATCCGCCATTTTAACTGGATTGAATATGAGCTATTTATAATCTATGCCTCAGAATCTGTATTTTAGTTTAGTTTATATATTATATTTCTTGTTAAATTATTAAATAATACGGCAGGTGTATAAAGTGAATCAAGGCTACACGCCGAAGGCGTCCGATGAACTTGAACTCGTTATCGGAGATTTTATTTATATCGAGGAGTCGCAGTTTGACGGCTCAGCTGACGGCTGGGTGCACGGCACTTCGTGGTTGACAGGTAAACAAGACGCTGATAAATGTTATTATGAAGCTAGCTTTCGGGAATGTTTTGCGTTTAGCCCGTTCTAAATTCGGAGGTGAGTTTTATGGTTTCGTATGTAATTGGGAATTATGTAATGTATATGTTGTCAATTTATTTTGTTACTTTGTGTGTAACGAGATTATCTTAACCCTTTGAGAGTTTGAACAAAATATGTAATATTTATAGGTTAGGTTAGTCAACATTCCTCTAAAAGACGATTCTTATTTCCGCGATATGTTGATCAAATAAACATTCTCCCACTTTCTTAGTAGTATAGTATAGATGGGTTGTATGTTTTCTTTCTCAGGTATCTCAGGTTTCCTCCCGGGCATCTACATACAAAGGACAGCAGAGTCTGACGCCTGGACGTTACATCGAGCAGTTTCACTAGGACACAAGAACTGTAAGTAGTAATAAAGATAACATGTTGTGGAATAAGAAATGGCGGGAAAGTTTAAGATATACACTTACTCATAGATGCGACTGTTTAAAACTGCAGATTTATGTCAATCATTAGACGTTGTTATTGTTTCTTTAAAACCATGTTACTTCGCTATTATTAATTGTCTAAAATACTGCCTTTTTGTTTAAGTAGTAAAAGAATGCAAATCATTTTACACCGTTTTTATATAGTCCCGCCCGTGACTTTGTCAGCCGGATTTAAAAAGTAGCTTATATAATATTCCCTCATACATCAGCTTCTGGTCAAAGTCCGTTTAAAATCAGTGCAGCCGTTTCGGAGATTAACCGAAAATGCGAACACACCCATTTTGCTATTGGCCTTTGATACTACATACAGACGGTGCAATTTCATTAATTATAGATGTTGGCTAGGCACAATGTTTTGTTTGATTTGTTGTAATACTACTATCTTAAGTGGGTGTAAGGCTGTTGAGATATATCTTTTCAGCATCGTAATACTGATATCTTATTGGATTTTATAATCTCAACATGATGATGTTACTTTTTATCTCTATCTGTTATCTTTATTTGCTGAAATCATCACTATTGAGCTATTGAACAGTGACTCAGTTACGTTATTCGGCGCAAAACAGTACGTTAGCAACCGGCAACGGCAGTCTCGCCTGGAATTTGTACCACTTCTAACGCGTTTCTTTTTATTTAGCCGTTAAACATCAATACTGGATAATAAAATGGCAGAACAAAGTAAGAAATAATACATTTTTGACTTTCTGGGATAGTATAATTAATTATTTTCTGGTAACTCTGTTTAATTTATAATTTTCTTTTAAAGTTTCTGAACGCATTGTATCAAACAATATTATTAAAATGTAGGTAGTTTTAATGTTGTATTCAAAAATGTTAAATCTATTCACCTTTTAACAGAAGGGAGCCCTCGAACGCTTGATTACCATTTTTCATAAGGTTTCACTCCGAACCATATATCGATAAATTAATATAAGTTTGTAATTTTTTAAATACAATGATTATACTTATAGTTTTCGTGTCTTTATTTACTACAAGTGTAAACGGTAAGTTACATAGGAGTTTAACTATGATATGTTTAAAAATAATGTTATTCCAATAAAAATTGTTTTTCTTATCTGTCTGTGAATGATCACGCGGTTCACGTACTTGACAGTTGAAAATTTTGTTTTGTTTTGCGCGCATAGCAAATGTCAAGGTCATCCACATGTAACGCTATTTCATACAAAACATATATGTTTGGTTAAATATTTTACTTCCTGTAAAGTTTTACTAATGTTAATTAGTATTTGAATTGGCCAATCATATCCAATGTCATATTACACACGGCGTTGTTTTTTTTTTATTATTTTAAATATCTACATAATATTTAATTAGTTATTGAAATGGTAATTTATCTTAGCTACAGATAATTCGTGCTATACATTGAATTGAAAGTCGACTCCGATTAAAACGATCGTAATGTATTCAAAACATCGGAAAGTAAAATTATTGCGTTTAAATACTTTTGCCTATGTGTTAATTTTTCAAGGTTTAATTCTTTTTACAAATTACAAATATGCTAATCAGGTTTAATTGCAATTTGTACTTAACACTTATGTTAAAAATAACTTGAATAGACATAGCAATGCAGCTGTTCCAGATGTGATGTCTATGGATTGTTTAACATCATGTGATCTTGCTGTTTTGCCTCTGAATATAATAATAAAAATTGTCTACGACTTCTATTATTATTGTTACGAAGGCGCGGAATGCAAATCATCAGACTCGGAAACGAACACGTACTCGGTGATGTCGAACTACCCGCACGAGGACGCGGCGGGGCTCGCGCAGGAGAAGTCGGAGGAGACTTACCAGGAGTGGGAGAAGTACTGGCACGAGGTCCAAAATGACAGGAGCGAGAGTATACTGCGCATCACACAGGGTTAGTGACAAGTGAAAGTTAGTTTCCTTACACTTTTCCACTATGGACGGTCGACAAAACAAAAAGACTCAATCTTTTATTCGTATATATTATTCGTTATGTCACTCTTTTTCTAACCATACAAATTTTCAACAAAGTCCGTTCGTCTTTTGTTCAAGTTCAAGTTCAAGTTCTACTTCTCGTTCTTTACTAAACATGCCCGAACCATGCTAGTTCGTTAGTTTCTTTATAGGACTACAAGTTCATTTATTAACAAATGTTTTTTTTTATCTTGATGTGAGTCATTAAAATCAAGACTTTAGATATGCTGATAATGATAATAGCCAATAATCCAAAGTTGATAATACATACACTTTTAATACGATATTCTAATATGCTTTTATTGTTAGGTACAAGCATAGACTGGAAATCGAGCGTAGGACGAGGAATAGGGGATTCTGAGAGTTCTGACAGTATTACAGTGAGTATTTTATGGATTTCCACACTCAGAGAGTATAATTAATCACTTAGTGTTGATTTTTTTAATCCCATAATTTTAAACAAATAAAAAATGTGTAAACTTTTAGACAAGCACCGGTACGGATAGCAACAGCCGGCGCTGGGTGTTCGCGATGCGGCACGGCGAGCGTGTGGACCTCACTTACGGCCAGTGGGTGCCTTTCTGCTTTGATGACAATGGCACCTACGTGCGCAAGGACCTCAATATGCCGCTACATCTGCCGGAGAGGTCAGATAATTAGTATAGTAAAGCTTAAAGATTTAAATTTCATAACTTCATAACCAATTTATTTTACAGTCGGTTTATTAGACCGGAGACCTACGCCACATCTTACATGAATATTACATGTGTATTTTTAACATACTGCCACTGTGTTTATTTTAACTTGTATAAGTTGTGACATAGGCCTCGCAAGCCCATGATTTAGGTTCTTAGGCCAGAGATAGGCAGCAATCATTAATATGGTCTTGTTCGAATTAATTTTAGTTTTTGATATAGGTGAGGCAGTCCCCTGTCCTGGCAGCGCCCATGGTAGCATTGAACGTATTAATAGCTGTTTATAAAGATTGTTTAAATATTATCTGTACTAATATAATAAAGTGAAAACACATTTTGTTAGGTAGGATGTCAGTAAGCACAGCATATTTTTTTATAATTAAATGTCCTACACTTGCTTCACCCTATAGGATATTTTCACGATATTTAGGGTGTGAATATTTTGGAAATAAATATCATGCGTTATAGTTTTGGTGTAAATATGCGTGTATCTGTGTCCAGGGAGGGGGGCAGCGCGTCGTTCGCGAAGGACACCCCGCTGACGCGCGTGGGGCGGCTGCAGGCGCGGCTGGTGGGGGAGGGGCTGCGGCTGGCGGGCGTGCACGTCGCGCACGTGTACGCCTCCGCCGCGCTGCGCTGCGTCGAGACCGCACACAGCTTCCTAGAAGGTAACCTATACTAACACTCGAATTAACCCTAACCTTTATGTGCACTGTTGTATAAAGACAACATTCGACAAAAAATATAAATTTGGATGCTAGATTTTTTTATTATTTTTCCTTTATACCGATCTTGCATTAAGTATAATTTATTCGAAAGGTTTCTGTCTTATCATACGCAAGGTTAATGATCGCTAAAAGAAGGATAGAAGATGTATCGCACTGAGGGTAGTTACAGTCTTCAATTTAATTATCATTTTTTGTAACGATCATCTGTGATAAAAGTTTAATGATAATTTAAATAATCTCATATTTCTCATTATAATTATCTCTGAGAGACAATCAGTGTAATTCTAAAGGACTATGTGCTCTAATAAATTGGGTATAAACATATTTTTGCAGGTTTACAACCAGAGACTCCGGTGAAGATAAAAGTTGAGCCCGGTCTGTTTGAGTTTAAACATTGGTATATGCCGGGCGGTATGGCACCGTTCATGACACCCAAGGAACTACACAAGGCTGGATATAATGTCGACTTAAAGTAATTACCTTATGTTTTACAGATAAAAGTTCGGTTAACAATATGTTACGTTTTATTCATATAATAGTGTTATAATGTTGGATATTTGTTGTGTTTACAGATACAAGCCGTACGTGGAGGTGGACACAGAAGTATCAGAGACGTTGGAGCAGTTCTACAAGAGGAACGAGATGGTGATACATTCCGCAGTCAAAGATACCGCAGCTGATGGTTAGTTTAATTTTAGAAATTAGTATGTTAAAAATCCTTAAATTCAGATAATTTTTGCCTTTACTGCAATGTTTAGGCCTAAAAGGCAATAAAAAACGAGGCTATGTTTCAACTACCTCATGTATGAACTATACATGAGGTTTCTCTTTTACCTATTTTTTAACAACAATCTCAGGATCGTCACTCCTTAGTTCAATGATTTTAATATTTTTTTAAGGTGGCAATATAATCTTCATCGGGCACGCGGCGACCCTGGACCTGATGGTGTACGCGCTGAACCAGTTCGGCAAGAAGCGAGCGGAGTCCGGCTACCAGATCAGCAAGAACCTGCTGCGAGTGCCGTACTGCGCGCTCGGCGCCATGCGCGACAAACCCTGGCAGGTCGTCTCCCCTCCCTGCCCACCCTCCATCAACTCCAGCTCCGGACGCTTCGACTGGAAGATACTGCTCGATGTATAAATAAAGCTTTATAAATGTGTACACAAAGCTTCAGAAACTTGTATATGCCTTCGGTTGTATTTATGCATGTTTTCGTCATTCATGAAGCAAGTCATTCAAGCGAAGGCCGATACAAGTTTCTAAATATTTGTAAATGTAAGATATATTTTTCAAGCTGACTGTACAGTTGAAATCGGATATAACGACTATTAAATCCAATTTGCACTTAGCTTGTCGCGACTGCCGTTCAGTCACATGTTCATGAGTCGCTATTTCCACTAGCGCTACGGAATCGCTAACTGCGTAACGAAAATAGCGTCATAAAGAGTTTAAAAAGATTGTTTATTTGTGTACACCAAAGGCTGTTCACAATCGATTGGATAAGAGTTCGTGCAGGGTCGTTATTGATGTAGGCAATTATTTTTTAAATGTTATTTAAAGAGACTTGAGTTTTACGTTATAGTCGGTTTCAACTATATTTTAATTTGATACACAAGAGTTTAATGTTTTACATAAATAACGTGAAGAATGTTATGTGACCTTGAGAAGTTTTTTAGTTTGATAATCGCTTACGAAGATATTTCAAGGTATGGCATTTCACTTTAAAATTATATTTATGATAGAAATTTGACTTTAAATATTATATAAAAGTCCCCCTAGTCACTAATTAATTTATGTCACAAATAATTATAATGAAAATAGTTTAAATTCGATACAAAAAAATTGTTTTTTAAATGTCGGAATTTTTTCTTTAACAGTTAAGATTTATTAATGTTTTTTTTTTAATAAATATTGTTTATATATTATGTTGGTAATTTTATTTATATAACCCTTTTTATTTAATTAACACTGACTTCATTTAATATCAAACAAATCATGTTTTAAATTTAATGTCAAAAAATTATAAACCAATTTATATGAGAAACATTTATTTTTTAGTTTTAAAATAAATGATTTTCAGATATTTTAATTGTTCATATAAAACATAAAATACCACAATAAAAGTTTGTACTACTGTGGACACATCAAGTATACAACAAAGTTATAGGTTACAGGATATCAAGTTAATCACACATAGTTACTTAGCATTTGGGCCATTAACATTGACTTAACAATATAAATATATCCACGTTTTTTACATTTTTACAAAAGTATTAAAAATAAAGGATGTATGTACATGTACAGTAAAAGACAAAAACGATACGAAGAATGACGATATGAAAAATTGGATCAGTGTAGTGTGAAAAAAAATCCGCACCTTAACAAAAAAACACTTAAAACAAAAGTAACAACTTTACATTAAAAACTAAATAGCAATTAAACAAACGTACAGTTTAACAGATAATATAAAAACTCTCACTTGTGGAATAATGTGGAACTTTTTCCATTGCGTAGGTTAGAAAGTTATTGAATAAAAGCGGTTTTTTTTAAATAGTAATTAGATTTTTAAGTACAATTGTTTTGCATTGTAAATTCACGCTTAAACTGACAGCAATAAAAACAAACATCTTTAGATAACAATGAAAATCTCACAAACAATAACATTTGAGCGCACCGCATATATATACAGCGCCTAAAATTATAGTGATAAGGTAGGTCTGAGGGACATTACGATTAGTAAAAGGTTCGTCTGTTTTTAAAAGACCTTTTTAAGGAACATACGCCATAAAATTGGCACAAATGTACCTCTAAAACATTCAATGAAGAGATCACATTTAATAATGACATTATAATTACATCAATTATTTTTCGGAACTTGATTTATAATTAATCTTTTCAGCAATAACTTCTTCAACAATCTTTTGTATCATTAGTCTATCTTCTAATTTGATATCTCCCGGTTTGGTTTTATCATCGTAAACTTTTCTTTCAATGAGTCTGTTAATAACCTCTTCAACTATAGCATCTAAGTTTTCATTAGTATGGTTGGTATCTGTTACTTGTAGTAAACTCTCCACATGATCTGAATCATTCACTTGCTCTAAATCATTTACTTGCTCCGGTTCAGATGTAAGGTTGTCTTCAATCATAGTAGTATCCACTTCGGGAATGACTTCGATATCTGGTATGTCGCCTCTTCCGTCTATATCTTTACTTTCATTCTGATCATCTTGTATATTATTTTCAGAATGCTCAACAGCGATATGTTTATGTCTTTTCATTATTTCTCTTAATTTTTCTTTGGCCGATGCCACAACTTCCTTACGAGTTTCCGATTTAATTTTTTCTATTGCTTTCTTCTTTCTCTCTTGCCGGTAAGATTTAAAATCTTTTTGTATGTCTGGTATTTCGTTCACTTCTTCGATTATATTTTCGGACTTATCGATTTTAACCTCTGCATATAATTCTGTAGGTTCTTCAGTTACTTCCTTACTATTATTTGTATTTTCTTCACTGATAAGTTCAATAATATTTTCAGTCTCATCGTTTTCGTCTTTGGCTTTCTCGGAACTTAGGGAATCTTCATTAATATTTGAACTTGGTTCTTCAATGATTGTTTCTTCTTGTGATATTGTTTCATTCTCTTCGACGCTTATGTTTTCGTAAGAGAAATCCCTTGGATATTCTCTAAAATTCTTTTTTTCTAAAATAAAAATCGCTGGTCGCGTTTTAATTCTCACTGGTGGTATTAGTTTATAATTGACAGCCACGTGAGAGAAGGTGTCGACACTATCTAATACTACGTGCGTTTGTGTAAAGGATTTGATACTTGCAGAATATTTACTCTTAGCTTCGATGAGAAGATGTGTGTATTGTTGCAGTTGCTCAGGCTGCAAGGACTCATTCTTGCTGTATGCCCAATGGTCGTGGATTTGTGTGAACCTAGTGACACCAGTCTGTGCCGCCAAGTTGCTGATATGTACGTGGACGTATGGTTCGTTTTTTAGAAGCTTATGGAATCTGAAAGAAAACAAGTTTTATTTAAATCAATTCTCTATATAAGTGATGAATTTAAAACTACTTCTACATACCTAGTGATTGCCAATCCTCCAGGATAATTAGACATTGCAACTAAAACTAACGCAACGGAGAACATCACATTGGCGACGATGATTAAGCAAATTCCCCAAAACAATAATTCATAGATTGGTGCCTTGGTTCGTCTAATAAATCTGAAACAATACAACATCCTTTATAAAGCTGTTAAAATATTTGTTCCAACACTTCACACACAACAACACAAGGCTTAAAAAACCATAATTTGTTTTGGACTAAATATATCAAAATATTGCCCGCGACTGCGTAAGCATGGAATTAAAAAACACGGTAAGTAGCCTATGTGTTCTTCCAAACTTTGTTACAACTGTGCCGAATTTCATCAAGATCCATTTAAGCCGTTTTGCAGATATTTGGATCTAGTAAAAACATCCATCCATCCATCCAATCATTCCCATTTATAATGATAGTATTTAACATTAGATTTAACTTATTGTGCTTATTACTTACACATATGAGCATACCGCAGCTGATGCTGTATTGAGCAATGGGAACACATAGATAATAAATCTAAGCTCCTTGTGCGGTAGGAAGGAGAACAACAGAACATAGACCACAGCGGGCGCGATCAGCTGGACCAGCCTCCTGTCCAAGTACACACCCACCGGGCACAGGACCAGACTCGGTCCTAGACCACGAGGTAATGCCGAGTAAAAGTACCATAGGAATGGTGAAGTCTGATGTAGAGTTAAGTAAATAAAAATAATATTGTGACTATATTAGTAGTGAACTAGCATTTTGTAAATTAGAAAAAAGTTTCAACTGAAATATTTTTGAGTATTGAACAACTGAGACATGATGATGAAGGCTTTAGTGTGTAAGGAAAATTGTTTATAATGTTATCTTAATGTATTTTATAAAAAGGATACACCCCAATTTGAACTCTTATTCAAAATTGTATTGTACCAAAAAACTTCTGCCTCAGGCCAAAGTAGACGGCCCCAAAACAATGAATCAATTATAACTGTCAACGCCACCAATCCTATACCAGTAGGCACAACTATTTTAATAAATCTGTAATAAAAAATATTATTGGTTTAAAAATTAATTTGTGATATAACAAATAACACAAAAAATCAAACTAGAACACCATTGAAAAACTAAATATTTTATGATATAATCACATGTTGCCAAGTAGTGTAACTGCATTACCTTAAAGCAGGTATGAGCAACATTTGACATGTTGAGGGCCAAACTTTAGCATGCAAATAAGTTCGCGGGCCGCAACATCAAAAGATTTCATGTTTGCCTCCTCACTGTCACTCCTTGAGTATAAGTTCCTAATGTATTTTTTAAAAAATGGGTTTTGTCAAAATGCCTCGCGGGCAGGATCTATCATATCATATTTTACAGCAGGCCGCTTGTTGCCCATATATGCCTTAAAGCAGTCTTTAGCTTATTTTAATCTATTAGGTTGGAATGTGAGGAACAAATAGTAGTAAAATATCTCAACATCATTCTGTGATATTTTAACAAAAATGTGTACTATCAATATGTCTATATTACTTACTTCATTAAATCAATTTTCTTAAAAAACAAATCTATAATAAGGAATAATCCAAAGAACATTGCTAATTCAGCACGAAATATGATAATGGAAGCTCCAGCAGTTATAATAAACTGTTTATGTTTTCCCGATAGCCATCCTTCTAATGCAAGTAACACTGGAAATAAATAAAATAGAGTAATCAATATAAAATACCTATGTTATATTACCTTTGATATTTGATGTATATAGTGTTAAACTTCATATTACTTTGTTGATAGTTATAAAGTAACATTTATTCGTAAAGTTGTAAAAGATCAAGTATTAGTCATATCAACTGATATTGTATTACACTTACCAAATGGTAATACCATGATGTTGGGTAAAGGTCGACTCATGTAGAACATAAAATGGTACTGTGAAATACTGATTAGTGTGAACCACCAGGCAAAGGAATTGCCAAATTGTTTCTGTAATGTATCCCTGAATCGGCTCCATGATGCTATTACAGTTAAAGCTAGAGTTAGGCGCACTGAAAATAAAAAACAATATTTTTTTTAGTAAAAAATTAAAAACATTACTATGTTGTGAATGAAACTGAAACATCAACTATACTAAACTCTTTGTTATAGCGCTTACCTACATATTGCATCCAGAACTTGTTAATTCCAAACAAATGTAAAATAAACACAACAGGAGCAGATAAAGCAGATATAATGACAGGGCCGATGAATGTACGCGGCACGACTCCCGGGAATTCATGATGATCGTACTGGAAAAATATATTAATATACACATCTCAACGCGCAGCTTATGAATTCCAAAATTAGATTTTCATGTATACCTGTGAGAGGTTAAATCGATGATACAAAATGTCGTGAGTAGCTTGGATATTGAAGCTTTCCTCCACTTTAGTAAAGGGGCATAATAATATATGCAAGCTAGCTATGATATAAAGTAACTGAACCATTTTGTTATTAAAAAAAAGCCGCTTTTATTGTTATCAACCCATGTCTTTCTAATCAGACAAAACAGCTGTCATCAGTCATCAATCATGACAATGACATTAGTCTAGGTATTGCTAGATATGGGTAGAAACCGGTAATTCTTGTAATATTATTTGACAAAAACGGTAAAAGATGATCAAAATACCTTTATTAGTAGAAATTGTAACTAAACTTATAAATGTTTTACAAGGTTTAATTATGTAAATCGCGCTAATCTTAATGAAAATTGTTAATACCGGAAATGTTTTATTAAATAATTCTCATTATTGTAAAATGTAAAACTTAACGCGCTTTTGACTGACAACAATCGTCAACAATGGTGGAACGGATTCTGTGACATTTCCAAGGCACTGTTCGTTTTCTGATACGAAAATATCAATAATGATCAATATTTCAAGTGAAATAGCAGAGGCGATAATATTTCTATAATATTTCGCTCCATCTTAATATAAAACTTTGAGGATGTGTGATGTTTGTTCCGAGTTTTCACATCTTTTAGTGAATTGTAAGTTACATTGTTTCAAAGATTTGTAGTGCTTTTCAATCATACCGTTGTTGTATTTATTAAAAACACAAATAAATATCCGTAACACCATTGTAGGTAATGTTTCAAACCAATATGTGTTGGATTTTTTTTAAATTTATTCTTTAATTGTAGGTGAAACGCGATTAACCGATGATGTGTCCCAATACCCAAGTATAAGCCAATCTGAACTGGAAGTACTTCTAAATTACATTCTTTCGTGGCCACAAAGGTAATAATTTTCCTTCAACATAAAATTTACTCAGTTTTCAAATCTAAATTTTTAATTTCCATACTTTTTACATGAACATATACTTGTTGTTTCTTTTTCAATAACTTATTAGATTATTTCAACAAATTAAGTTTGCTATTTAGACACAGAATCTTAATTGTTAATGTACTAATTACAGTGTTTCTTTAACTTTAATTTATGATTTGTCTATAATTTCAGGCAATGTATGTGCTGTTACCGAGATGTAAAAAATTTTGAAAGGTTTTATTTGGTGGTCCAAAGTGTATTGTGTTTGTCCGTATGTCAACTGAAGTTGTTAAAGGATGAGTTAATAGAAGCCGCAAGTACCCCTCCCCCTGATGATAAAAAAGATACAGAGAAGCAAACCGAAACTTCACCTATAACTGAAAATAAGCGGGAAAGAAAAGATCAAGAAGGTGAAGATGCAGGAAATAAAGATGATAAGGATGACAAACCAACCGAAGAGAGCTCAAACAATGAAAATTCTACTTCAAATGATACAGAAACATGGACAATGCAGCAAAAGGAAAAACTCATGCACATTGTTTCTAAGATTTTTCTCCTCAATTTTCCATTATATTTGGCATGCAAACATTCAGCATTGAGCCACTTGGAAAATCTATCAGCGCAAGAAATATCAAATTTAAGTTCATACTGTGACCTTCATGATACTGAAATACCAGCTTACCTGTTGAGGAATGTCAGCCTGTTTTGTAAGCTCGGTGGTGTGTGTGCTATGGCATCCGTTTTTGAATATGCAACACCTACAACACTGCCATTGTCTATGGCACATGCTGTAGTGGCGGCTGTTGGGAACTTGAAGTTATGGCTGAATTTCAGAGCTGTAGCTCAATTGTTTATGCCATTGAGAAGTAAAATTTTGAAATACATGTGCAGTTTAGAAGACAAAGACTTAAGGGTTCCAGCTGTTAAGTCTATGGCTGGTAAGATTCTATATATCTTTTAATAATTAATGACAAAAAGTATAAAGTATGCTCTTATTGCTAAAAGAACTTGTACAAAATAATTCTAGAATGATATGTATTTTTTCTTTATAGATTTTATGTGGGGTGCGGCCAAAGAGCCTTTGGATGCTCCACTAGCTTTTGATGGAGATGGCTTGGCACTGGCTTTCAAGTACTTTAACAGCAGCACTCTCACGATGCGTCTGGCTGGTGTTGCTCAAATCAATGCACATATTACTGCGCACAATGAACTATGTGCGGGAGAACCAGCTGTGGATGCGGAACTGGCCGGTCAACAACTTGCAACATGGTTAACTAATAACAACATCATTGAACATTTGTTTGGACCAAATTTACATGTTGAGGTAAGAAATTAATTGGATACTTTATACATCCTTAATTAGGATATTCAATGAATATTTCAAGTATTGTAGTGGATTGTATTAAAAGAGAAAAGGTTCTTGTTCTGTGATACTGACGGCTTATTATCCCCATAAAACTGGACAAGTATATTTAACAATTCATATTTATACTGGTTCGCTGCGGCCTCGACAAACGCTGCCTCGTGTCATACTGTTCTCTGGCGGACTTAAAACAATCGACACCGCGTCCTTCGGCATACGCCGCCAAAGGGATATCAAACGTTTCCGCCCTTTGACGCAACGACGGCCGCTGTGATCCAAGGTTACACGTGCCGCGAGGGGTCCAAGGACGGCACGTGTAACAGCTCGGTGGTTATTATGTCGCCATCAGTATTAGTTGTCAAACACAACTGTGTACAATTAAATATTTTGGCAAACTTGTGTGTTTATGTTTGGAAAAATGACAAGGAGGAGTGAGGATTTCCTTTATACACTTACTTATTTTTAACATCGAAATTATAAAGCAAAATCTTTTTGATTGCAAACATCAATTTTACTAATCTAAGTGTGAATGTTTAGATATCTGTATAGATCTTTGTTAAAAGTATATCCAGATCTTGATCAAATTAGACATAAAGCTAAAAAAATAGTCTAAAAGAAGACATACATAGTCGAATTATTTTTTTTAATTCTGCTTTTATGAAGTTACAGTTAAAGCAATTTAAAAAAAAACATTTTAGAATAACTGTATCTAATCGAACTGATTTGAAAGCAAATTCTAAATGTATTTGTCTTACAGGTGATAAAGCAGTCGCACATGATCCTGAAGTTCCTAGCAGTGGAGGGTCGCGTGACAGCCGAGCATGTGGAGCTGGTGTGGGCAGCCGCGCAGCTGAAGCACTGCGGCCGGCAGGTGTACGATCTACTGCCCGGCTTCATACGGGCACTAGCGCCCAAACCCTGCACACATCTCTACAGTCTGCTGTGCGCCTTGCCACCTAAGGAACACACGGAACAGGTAAGAGCATTAACATATTTCATGCTACTATAATTTTTTTATGAAACTACACATTGTTATCCAAAAATAGATACAGGTACAAGTTTTGATACAAGTAACCGACAGTGGCACAGTGCGTCGGTAGCTCAGGGGTCAAGTAGACTTGTAATCAGCAGGACCTGGTTTCCAATCCCTCCATGTATTAATATGTTATTCGAATTCCATTCGTACATGTACCCTACGTTACGGCGAAGGAAAATATTGTGATGCAAATTGCACATATTTATGAAAAAAATATATGTGGAATGTAAGCCAACCCGCAATGGGCCGTCGTAGTCGACTAAGGTTATAGTCACCCCTAGATTAAGGTCCGAGCTCCTTGGTAGGGATGTATAATGAGCTGATGTAACAAGTTTCAAATTCAAATTATTGAAAGTAATAGAATACTTTGCTTTACTTGTTTGTACAACAAATATTCACAGGATGTAAAAAAACTTTTTTCAGTTTAGCAACGTTATCTTTTCATTGTGCAGAGTCTGTATTTGGCATCAGCACTAATGCGTGCGATGTGGGCGCGGGGCGGGGGCGGCGCGCTGGGCTCCCCGCCGCCGCCCGACGAGCCACGCCAGCCGGCGCCCGCCTGCAAGCCGCACCACAACTCCTCCTCGGAGGCGAGCGTCAGCATGGACCAGACCAACTCCGATGATGACCCGGTAACTATTGCATTGTATTACATTTCAACTATTCAATACAAGCATATTATTATTACTAAGCTAGCGCATACCATCTTTCGACTCCATCATCACTTTCATCAGACGGGATCGTGGTCAAGCGCTAACATAAAAATATTAAAATAAACAAGAAAAAAGCCTTTAAGTCACAAAATTTTAAGTAACATTGTTTTGATACTAATAGGGCCATAAAAAAAGAAATTTGTTGTCTCATCATCATCATCATCACCAGCTCACTATACGTCCCCACCGAGGGGCTCGGAGCCTACCCTAAGTTGGTGACTAGGCCATAGTCAACCACGCTGACCAAGTGCGGGTTGGTTGACTTCACACATATCTTTGAATTTCTTTATCGATATGTGCAGGTTGCATCACGATGTTTTCCTTCACCGTAAGAACGTCGGGTCAATTATGTACATATGAAAATTCGAAAAATCGAAAATCACATTGGTACATGGCGGCGGGATTCGAACTCAAGACCTGTAGATTACAAGTCAAGTGCTTAAACCACTGAGCCACCGACGCTCCATTCCATTTGTTGTCTAACTTGAGCAAACTATTATAGTTTTAAATAATTTTCTGTATGGGTTCGTATAAGCGTACGTTACGTATACGTTCGTGCGTACGTGCTTGTTATACGTTCAACTTTTTACACATTGTTGTTATAACTATACTTTTAATATAAGACTATATGTATGATTATAAAACCTATTCATTTTTTTCTTTACATTTTCATGTGTAGTGTGAAGAACTTAGCACATCAGGGGAAGAGGCAGGCCCTACGCCGCGGAAACAAAGCAAGCATCAACGTGAATTGACCGGTAATGTCTTGTAGCATATATTAAGAAAATGCTGCCAAATGCATGTTTTAAATACTAATAAAATCAAAATTTTCAGCTGAACAAGAGTGGCTGCGCGAAGGAGAAGAACTGACTAAGAAAGAATGCTCTACCCTGAAAGCTTGTCAAAAGTAAGTGAACATTTTAAATGATCTTATCTGGCTATTAAATCACTGTTTAAAAATGCTTACATAAGTCACTTAATTGTTGTTCTTGCTTAGAGTGTCAATAATTCTGGTTTGTTTTTGTTGTTTAACAATTATAACAAATTTGTTTTAATAATGTTATTAATTTGTAGACGCAGCAAGCGCGCCGGCAGCAGCGGCAGCGCAAGCAGCGGCGCGGAGGAGCTGCTGCGGCCGCGCAAGAAAAAGCTCTACAAGAAGCGGCACAAGCCCGGCAAGGCGAGGCACTTCCGTGAGTGCGGTCACACACACACCACATCTATATGTCTACTGCCTTAACTGTTTAAAAAGAAACAGCAATTCATGATTTTCCTAACAAACTAACTAGCTGTCTTCGCGGAATTAAAAAAAATCTTGTTTATGTATTTTTCCAGACTATATTCTACTTCTATGCCAAATTTCAAAGTCATTGAGTCGTTTTAGATATACAGAGTAACAAACATCCATCCATCTAAACTATCACATTTGTCATTTTCAATTTTGTCGCGATTTACAGAAAGAGGTCATTGACCCTTTAACACGTTAAATGCAGCAAAGACGTGTGAACTGTTGTATCATTGGCACTGTACGTGTTATCAATTTATGTAAATACTAACTTTCGACCGCGACTCCATCCGCGTGGAATCAAAAAAAATCAAAATGTGTTCTTCCAGACTATTCTCTTCATCTATATCAAATTTCATCGAAATTCGTTTAGCTGTTTATTGTACAAACTTCAACAAACATCCATCCATCTAAACTTTCGCATTTATAATTAGTATGATATTCCAGTAGCGACGCAGCTGAAGAGCGCGGAGTTGGCGGAGTCTGTGTCGGAGGTGGAGGAGGAGTCCTCCGGCAGCGACACCGCGCACTGCCAGCTGCTCTGCGACAATGTTGATGCTAGGTAAGTATTATTATTTAGAATCTTTTATTAATAACGAAAAAATGACTCTAACTTCGAAAAAGTATGCAGACATTTTAAAGGTAATCAGTACGTCTAAGACAAGGAATGTAATGTTTGTATGTTGGTTTGTCTTGTGATTTTTCATTGAATGCAGATTTTCCCGTAACAGTGTAATGTATATATGTATCATATAGTTTTGAAACGTTTCCTTAGGATTGTCTTAAATTCTTTGTATAGAAATAGAGTTCTCCAAACACAATGTTCTAGATCTACGGTTGATTTATTTGATTTTAAATTAACTATTGCTGTTATGTAAACAAAATGACTAGTTGAGAAGTTTCGTTGTTATAAGAAGTTTGCAAATATTGATTTTTTATTTGAGTTGATTGTTGAGTGGGACAATGTGCGTGTACCAGAAGACTAATGGAGCTGCGGCTGATGGAGAGCTACAAGCGGCGCGAGGAGGAGGAGGGCAGCGCGTCCTCCGCCGTGTCCCCGCACTCGCACCGCCACCTGCCGGACCTAGATGAAGACGACTCCGCCTGCGAGGAGGAGCTGGCACGACTCGCCGCACAGGTACCTCAATGTTTCTAGACAATTAAGTTTTCCTTATTACACTCTTATTTATTTTATACTATTATTTCATTTGTAATAGCTACTTATAGTCAAACAAGGATTTCTAGCCCGGTGAGGCGTTGCTATCGATTGATATATAAAATGATATAAAAAGAGGGCGCTAGTGAGCTATTATAATTTAGTTTCACTTATTCACACCGAGTCAAATGACTTGTTTAAATATCAACAATTATTATTTCAAATTGTGAATTTTTCCATCAAGAACCATATCGCGCTCTGTCATTTTAAAAGGGAATGAGAAAGATGGTAGTTTGTTTACATAGAGTATAGTGTACATGGCATTGTCTTTCAGGCGCAGTGCCTGACGGAGTACCGTGGCGGGGGCGGGGGCGCGGGCGGGCGGCCGCCCTCTCCCGCGGCGCCGCTGCCCTTCAACGTGGACGAGGTGTGCCGCCCCGGGAACACGCTGCTCTGGGACCTGCTGCAGGACGGCGCCATTGTGAGTCGTATGGACAACATATTTATATAACACATCAATAAACAAAAATATTAATAGTTTTTGAAGAAGATACTAGCTTTTTTTAATTCCCCCCGACTCCGTCCGCGAGGAATTAAAAAAAAGATAAACCGCAAGATCGGTAGACCGTACCCCCAAACCATTAGGCTAGGCGCTTATTTTTTTTTAAATGCAATTGTGATATGCTGAGTATCTAGTCTAGTAAGATTAGCTGTTTAAGCTAGCTTATGTAGATCAAAAACAAATCTACACTAAGAAACTTATAAATTTCTCACAAATTTGCACGCAGAGACTCTTAGAAACCTATTAAAAACTGAGTGCGGCGATGTAATTTAGGTCTATACTGGACTATATCTATATGTAGATGAAAATAAGACATTTATAAGATTAAAATAAATATGTTCATTCTTTTTATGTTATTAATAAATGATGTAACATTCCAGGAGCAACTTGGCGAGGGACTCGCGCTGGAGGCGGAAAAGGCTCTCTGTGCGTTGCTGTGCTTCAGCACTGACAAATTTATACGTATCAAGTTTATTGAAGGTTGCCTTGACAACTTAGCTAATCATAGGTAAGACATTTTTAAAGATATAGATATATATATAAATTTTTAACTACTATTAGGAGAATAAATAAATCGTATGATTGCTTTTGATTTGTATGTAATTATGTAAATTTCTCTAATTGTTCGTTTTTTGTCTGTACAGATCTGTGGCAGTTTCTTTACGCTTATTGCCAAAGTTGTTCTCATCATTTCAACAGCTACGAGGAATGGATATGCACCAGGTAAAATATTGTAGACTAATTCGTTTAATAGAAACATTTTTCTTTCAAATAATTTATAAGTCAAATTTTACGCCAAATTAATTTTATCAAAGTCGTATTTGAAAATTGTTTTTCTAAAGATTTCTCTCTTTATGATAATGTTGGGGTATATCGTTATAGTAGTAGTGTTTACATCTATTTTTTTATTCTCTAGAGGGGTAGCTGTCCCCTTACCATGGTGACGGTCATACGTATCTGTATATAAAATAATATAACATTTAATCCTTCACAACACTACAACACAATCAGAAATAAAATACAACAAACGTGACATACAGTAGTTAATGATAATTAATAATAAACAATGGTGTATATGTAAACTTGTGTTCCAGGTGGTGATGTGGGCGGAGCGCGAGCGCGGCATGATGCGGCTGTTCGTGGAGGACCTGCGGCACTACACGCAGGGGGTGCACGGCGCGGGGGGCGCGGCGGGTGCGGGGGGCGCGCCGGGTGCAGTGGGTGCGGGGGGCGCGGGGGCTGTGTGCTTGGCGGCGGGTGCGGGGGGCGCGGGCGACGCGGCGCACTACGCGCACATCACAGAGCTCACAGTGCGCCTGCACTTCCTCACCGCTATATTCTCACCAGTTGGCTCGCCGCAGCACTTCAGGTATGTCAAAACGATATTTCTGATGTTAATTAGTTAAAAGGTGCATATGGTAATATTGATCGAATTATATGATCATGAGGAGATTGATCGTTCAATAAACTTTACGTGTCTGTCAAATATTTTCATTATATAGTCGAACAAGGATACCAGAGCCGGTATGAAAGGCGCTACTGTCGAAATTAAGTTTATCAGAAAATATGTAAAACCTACATAACCATAGAAATTGGTATAAAAGAACATATATGACCTGACAGTTACAGTACAAAAAGGATCTTACGACACTATTGATGTTAATAGAAGGGCGCTAGTTTGCTGTCATAATTTCGGTTGTCTTATCAGACCGGGTCAGATATCCTTGTCATGGTCCAATTTTTAAAGTAGCTATTATACAAGATATACAGATACATTGTGGTAATGTATGTGTTGCAGGTTGACGGTGGAGCAGGTGGAGGAGCTGTGGCAGTGCCTGGTGGTGCGCGGCAGCAGCGAGTGCGCCGACTGCCTCTACTCGTGGCTGCTGTCGCACACCAAGTCGCCGGAGCAGCACGCACTCGGACTTGACGCGCTGCGCTTCTTGTACATCGAGAAGATGCCCACATTGGATCCTGAGGTAAACGAAGGCTGGACTATTGGAATACAATATAATAAATCCAAGATCTTCCATATAATGGTAGATGATGCATTTTTACTATTCTTGTTTTACTGTAGTTCTACAGCTCTTTATGGGACTTGGCTTGGTACAGCAACTTTTTCCATTTCGGCCTATCTCTAGCCACGGTCCTCCAACTTACTATACTAACGCTTTTCGCATTTTGATTTAATGTTTTACTATTCGCTCAATGATAATTAACTAGTAGGATATCATGATAATATCTAAAAAAAAAAATTACTAAACACTTAAAAATAAACTGCTAACAAAGGAATTGAAATATAAATATTTTTAAAAATATTTCTTTTTACTTAACGTTATGAATATAAAGCTGAAGTAGTTCACATTTTGTTACTAAAGTACAAACGTAGCTGTAGCATGAATTATTAATTAAAATGTTATTAACTTAATTCCAGACGATAAGCATAATGGGACTAAGTCTGTATCAGCAGCTGTGCAACTTGGCTCGTATGGCGCTGGGGTCTGGGGACTCGCGCGACGCCGCGCATCCCCACACCCTCGCAATGGACCATCTCTGGAAGATCGCACTCAGAGCTAACAGCACAGGTGAGATCTCAGAGTCGTTAATAAAGCGCTAGGAGTCCTTTATTGTTTGTTTGTCAAACTAAATTAATGCTAAGGGAGACTAGGTAACGATTGCGACAAGACAATCAGAACCGTATTCCAATAGTGGTAGGCGTATTCGCAAAGTTTTAAAGATTTTTTTTTAATGTCTATGTAATATGTACTATCCATACATATAATCAAATAAAGTTTTAATCAAGAATTTTGAAGCGACTTTTATCTGGTTAGTGTTTGTAAATAAAGTATGGAAAAATAAATTCAACTTTGTCTCATTTCAGATGTATCAATGGGCGCTATCCAGTACCTGAACAGTTATTACATGGGCCAACAATTACAACAAGAGGACGATTTCGTATCGAAATGCATGTTCCATCTTTCTTCAGCAGCGGAGAGATTGATCTCGAAGAGCCATGACACGGAAGAAGCTTCGATAACTCAAGCCGAAGATGTCGAGAAAAAAGATACGGAGAAAACTCCCGATAAACAAAATATTTACGAACATATGACAGATGAGGCGGCGTTGCAATGTATACAGAGGGCGCTACTGTTGCTCAAAACACATTTGGATACATTCAAAAGAAGGTAAATTTTTTGTTTTACACTTTTGTTACACGAATTAGTAAGTCTAACTTTAACACTCAGAGTCGTTAATTACGTGTTCCTTGTTGTAGACTTTGTATTTTGTATGAGAAATCTATGCTAAGAATCTCCCTTAATAATCAATTTAACATGTAATTCATGTTTCTTTCCGATTTTTATTTATAAAGAACTGTCTCTTGCATAGTTCGTTAAAATTTTTTTAATGCGATTTTCGTTATCAGCAACCCAAGTGCATCATCTTCCCGAAATCTGTAATTTTTCTTTTGATGTTACATATGGATACTCCAATTTTATTATATGTATAAAAATAGATAAGTTTAATTTTCTTGTAGTTATTTCATTCTGTACAAATGGCTTTGATACTATATTTTTTGTAAGATATACTTTAAAGGAAGGCATTGGCTGCTTAATGGTTTTTCTAGTTAAGGAGCCAAGGCGATATTGAGAACTCAATAACCTAATTTACAATAAATATAAAAATATTAAAGATTTAGGGTGAGTTGCACCATATCGCCGGTTATAGTTAAAGTTAAAATTATTGGTAATGGTAATATTTGTGATAATGTTAAAATTTACTAAGGGTGTGTTACATTAACTAACTATAAACCCTAACCAGCGCATTCCCGGTGGTTACGTCTACGGATGTTCATGATATTCGCTATACCAGTTTTCCGCTGGTCGAAATGACGTCATATTTGACGCTAATCATAACCGCCCAATTTTGGGCGGTTATAATTATAGTTACCGTTAGTGTCAGTTCGGTAGTGTCAACTGTCACACGTTCTTATCTTCAAAGTACAAATAAATTAAAAAATAATGGAAAAAGAAGATATCTACTAATATCCTATACGCAATCCAGAAGAGAAAAGTCTTGGGTGCTCGGATTAATAGATTTCCAAGATGGAATGAATGGTTGGACAAATTTCAAGTGTCTAAGGCCATAGCAACAGCGCCTTGTCCTTATCCCATAAGAGAAAACTCCTTTTAAAAAAAATGTAGTCCATAAATGGACAATTTATAGCTATGGAAAATAAATAAGATGCATTTATATATTTGTATAATTTTATTGCTTCATTGTTCGCGCTACATACTTGAGTAGTAAAGTAAATACAGTTTCTATAATGGCCCAAACTAGTTTCTTTTCACAAGAGTTTGCCATTTTCTCCATCTCCGTGAGCAAAAAGTTTATGTAACTATAAAATACCACGCCTATGACACGTAATTATAATCGGCGAAACATGAATTTCCAAACATTTTAATTTACAATTAAATTACAAATAATAACAAAGGGTCATTCTTGACACCAACTTGACACTTTAGTGACATTCAGGTTAAAATGCTTCCATTGTAAAAACTAAAAACATATAAAACCTCTGCGAGAATATGTTTTTTGCACTTGTCACCCTATTAACTATAACAATAACTATTACGATAACCGGCGATCCGATGCAACTCACCCTTAGTACGGCATTATCCTACGTAAATTATCGTATTTTTGAAACTGAAATTTTGCAAAAACTTTAAACGATTAATTAAAACGAACATACGATAGACAACCACCTTGAAATTTACAAAGAAATTAGTTTTTCTCAAGTTTTAAACAAAACACAGTGTAAATCGCAAATGTGTACCTAACGATAGTCTACGTAAGAGCCATAATTATTTGAACCTTAAAATACTATTTATATGACAATTTCCTTACTTAAATATTATTAAACAACTAAGCTTTTTATCATTTTACTAAAGTGAATGTCTTAGATACGCGTACCACTTGCGTCGCTGGTCGCTCGCGGAGTCCGGCGCGTGGGAGGGGTGCGGCGGCGCGGGCACGGTGCGGCTCACGCTGCAGCCCGCGGGCGCCGGGCCTCGTGCCACCATAGCGCTGCACCAGGCGGACCTGGTGGCGCATCTGCGAGCCCACGTGCACGTCTGGTGGGAGAAACAGGTAACATCACATCTTGTTCCTCTGGTATTGCCGATGTTCCCACTACTCGTTTGGCCCTTCTATTATTTTAAATAAATCTTGACCATAAAACAAATAGAATATGTCTGTTTCAATATCAGCTCATTATACGTTCCCAGTGAGGAGCTCAGAACCTACCCTATGTTAGGGGTGACTAGGCCTTAGTATGTAATAAGTCTTTGAATGCGATAAATTCATAAAATATTTCGTTTCACCAATAAATGGAGTGACTGGGAAGATATGGAATTTTGATTGGAATATTATGTTTGTGTATACTCGAATAATCTTATACTAAGTTCAAACGATGTATGGATATCATTTAGTTATTTTTTTTTTGTTATTTAGATACAAGGTGAAGAGGGCGTTACTGCGCTGTCAACTGACGGTCCTCTCCGAATGATAACTCAAGGGCAGGAGCTGACTATTGACTATGATGAAAGGACTCTATATGACATGGGATTTAAGGATAATCAGGTAAGGATTTTAGAACACATTATTTAATTATTACGCTGTCGCCGGCGACTCCCCGCGTGACCTTATTTTTATTGGTTTCATAGTTATGTAACAAACGTTCACTGGAGACCAGTAGTTTAACGTACAAATAATAGATGGCGCCACCTGTATTTACAAACACGATGTTGTTTTGCATACGCCTTACGTTAACTCGTTTCATGTACATTACGCAAATGAGGAGAAGAGGAGAAGAGAAGAAACCAAAGGAGGATAACAAATATTGTCTTCTCGGTTAGTTCCTACGACGCGATTCTGAGTATATTAGCTTGCTGTCTTGTGACTAATTTACTCAGAACTTGCACAGTAGTGTAGCTGGATTAGGTTGCTTGCGGGATAGTGACGACCTAATTCAGTAGATAACCGCTTGCTGGACTGTGACGGTTATCAATAATAAACATTTTTTGTACTGCGTGTGGTTCCCAACTTGGGGTCCGCGCGCAGACAGACCATTCTCATTGGTCTATCCAGTAGGTAACCGCTTGCTGGACTGTGACGGTTACCCCTGCTCTTCTTACAAACTGGCGCCCAACGTGGACGACGGCACAACATGGCGCTTACTCCTGAGCCATTTCAACAGCTGCTTCAACATAACCGCTTGCTGGATTGTGACGGTTATCCATAATTGTAAAGTGCCACAGCATTTAGGTTGCTTGCGGGATAGTGACGACCTAATTCAGTAAATAACCGCTTGCTGGATTGTGACGGTTATCCATAATTGACATTTTGTAGTAACACTGAACTTAGGTTGCTTGCGGGATAATGACGACCTAACTCAGTAGATAACCGCTTGCTGGATTGTGACGGTTATCCATAATTGACATTTTGTAGTAACACTGAACTTAGGTTGCTTGCGGGACAGTGACAACCTAATAACCGCTTGCTGGACTGTGACGGTTATCCATAATTGACATTTTGTAGTAACACTGAACTTAGGTTGCTTGCGGGATAGTGACGACCTAACTCAGTAGATAACCGCTTGCTGGATTGTGACGGTTATCCATTATTGACATTTTGTAGTAACACTGAACTTAGGTTGCTTGCGGGACTGTGACGGTTATCCATAATTGACATTTTGTAGTAACACTGAACTTAGGTTGCTTGCGGGATAGTGACGACCTAATTCAGTAAATAACCGCTTGCTGGATTGTGACGGTTATCCATAATTGACATTTTGTAGTAACACTGAACTTAGGTTGCTTGCGGGACAGTGACGACCTAACTCAGTAGATAACCGCTTGCTGGATTGTGACGGTTATCCATAATTGACATTTTTGTGTAGTGACACTGTAGTTAGGTTGCTTGCGGGACAGTGACGACCTAACTCAGTAGATAACCGCTTGCTGGATTGTGACGGTTATCCACAATTGACATTTTTGTGTAGTGACATTGAAGTCAGGTTGCTTGCGGGACAGTGACAACCTAATAACCGCTTGCTGGACTGTGACGGTTATCAATAATAAACATTTTTGTAAACAACGTGGAAGGAGTCGACCAGTCACTACAATCTGGCGACCAACCCAGAAGCTGTTCCAATCCAGGGGGAGGATGAAGACGACTACGTCAACAGAAAGATGAATCTTCCAGTTTCATCGTCGGGACGACTTCAGAAACTGAGGGGGAGATTGTAACAAACATTCACTGGAGACCAGTAGTTTAACGTTACAAATAATAGATGGCGCCACCTGTATTTTAAAACACGATGTTGTTTCGCATACTCCTTACGTTAACTCGTTTTATGTACATTACGCAAAAGAGAAGAAGAGGAGAAGAGAAGAAACCAAAGAGGGAAACAAATATTGTCTTCTCGAATTAGTTCCTACGACGCGATTCTGAGTATATTAGCTTGCTGTCTTGTGACTAATTTACTCAGAACTTGCACAGTAGTGTAGCTGGATTAGGTTGCTTGCGGTAGTGACGGCCTAATTCAAGCAGATAGCCGCTTGCTGTTGTGACGGCTATCCGGTATTGTAAAATGTAACATTTTTTGTAACTGCGTGTGGTTCCCAACCTGGGGTCCGCGCGCAGACCATTCTCGTTGGTTATGAAAAAACCAATAAACGACTGTTGCTGCACCTTTGTTGTTTTCTTTGGCTGATTCGGCTTACGACACACCCGCTCTCTTACAGTTATTAATATTTTTTAGGTTCTATACACGCATTTCATTCTGAAGTGTCAGTTGCTTTTTTCTACATTTATATACTTATATACTATTACAGCTAATGTATATTTCTTATAAATCAACCTCCCTATAAATCCACAATAGTATGTTAAATAATAACGTTGCGATATCGTTTCCTAGTTGGTGTTCGTGTCAGTGGGCGTGGGTGGGCGTGGCGCGTGGGCGGAGTGGCCGTCAGCCCAGCCCGCGCCGGCGCGCGCCCGCCTGCCCACGCTGCTGCTGCTCGACCCTACCAACTTCCACCAGCTGTTCACGCTGATGCAAGCGTTGGGACAGATGAAAGAGCCTGGTACTAATGGGGTAAGTTATCCATCAATATAGTTAAATCTAGACTAAAGTTATAAAAGAGGAAAGATATTGAACTAACTCAAAAACTACTGGGCCGATTTAAAAAAATAACTTTCACCAATAAATAGCTACTTTATCACTTAGTAACATAGGCTATAATAATAATAATTGTTACTTTATTTTATTTTGAGCCAAAAAATAAGCTCATAAAATTGTCAGTAAGTCTCTTATACTATGTTGGTAACAGAACAGAATATAACTAATATTTTACAATTACAAAATTCAGTGAGCTATGTTTATTACAATTTTTTTTCCGAGCAGACGAAGACGCGAGCAACAGCTTGTGTTATATGTACTGTGTCGCCAATTATTAAGATAAGAATATCTATTTTTCAGGAACTTGTAGCCCACACAAAAGCGCAGCTGTTATCAAGGCGCGTATGGGATATTCTCCAAGCGGTACCATTAAATCCAACTTTTCTAGAGGTCTTCCAAAACCCAATAGAGAGCAAGCTACCAGAATTACTCGACCCGACCAGTCCACAAAAGCTCATGTACTCTCTACATATTATTGACAAACTGAGCTCAAATAATAATGGTCCGAATGTGAAAGACTCACCCGGAATCATCGAGAAGACTGAAGAAGAAAAAGTTGCTGTTGAAAACTGGAATGAACTCTTTATAAAGAAGGGCGGATTACGAATACTTTACGATATCATGATGTCAGGTAAAGTTCCGTTACTCAAAAAAAAAATGTTATATACTGCATAAGACAGGTCGTTTTTTTTAATGTTGTTCTTATTTGCAGGTGTATTACAACGCAATGACGACAGCGAGTGGAGGCAGGACTGTCTCGCTTTGTTGCTGCAACTTCTCTGTCGCATCGGGACTTTGCCTACATCCGACTCCGCTCAGACACCCAAGTTACATCCCGTATGTATGACATTTATTATCTTGCATAAAGTTGTACTTGGTAGTCCAAATTTTACAACATATTTTTATTACAGCTTTATTTAATAAAATCGTTGAAAAAGTGTCGTTAATATATATGTTTTCAGGCTCTACTATCTCTGATGAGTGTAGAAGAAACGACTGAAAGATTAATATCAATATTGTGCGAAGCTGCCGCTGTTAAAGAACCCACAACGTACAAGACAGGGTTCTGGGGCAGAGCTCAAGTAAGATGGTTTACAGATAATATATAAAAACATATAAGAATACAATGTAACCTTACTTCGGTTTCTGATTTCGGTCTAAGTTCTTTATTATTTACTAGCTTTCGCCTGACACTTTGTCTGTGTGGGATTAAAAAAAAACAAAAGTAAATAGCCTATGTGTTCTTACAGACTATCCTCTACATCTATGCCAAATTTCATCTAGATCCGTTCAGTACTTTGTTTGTTTCTCAATCATGGATGTTTCTAGAATTTGTAGCCTACAAATTCTAGAAACATCCATGATCTAAACGTTCACATTTATATTAGTAAGAAGTATAAAAGCTGTTGTGGTTGATTGTTAATTAGTTATGTAAAGTGTACTATGTGTCTGCAGGTGGTGCAGCACGCGATGCGCATGTGCGTGTGGTGGGCGCGGGGCGGCGGGGACGCGGTGGCGCTCGCCTGGTCGCTGCGCCGCGCCGCGCCCCGCCTCCTGCTAGACGATGCCGATCCAGCGGTAAACCTTCAAGTCTAATTGTCAACAGAACACTCGAGTTATTAAAGTTTCTATGTATGTTGGTGGTTCTTTACTCGAGTTGCAAAGTATAACACCATCTTATGCATTTTTGATGCGCGGGGAGGGCACTGCGCAGCTTGTTGCTGCAAATTTGTGTACTCTGGTACCTAATATCTAGTTTATTACATCTATAATGTTATAATTTACTCCTATCCCGGATTGTCACAGATAATAATTGATTAATTATATTGCTTCGGTTTTTATTAATATGAACTGTTATGTGCAGGTGCGTCGCGAGGCGGGCGGCGCGCTGTACCGGCTGTGCGCGGGCGGCGAGGTGGCGGTGCTGGCGCCGCTGCTGCAGCTGCTGCTGGAGCACCTGCCGCGCGCTGCGGACATGCGCCCGCACCACCTGCATCACCACACGCAACATCACGATGTAAACTCAACTTTAAATTACCGACATACAACGAATTTGCGATAAACTTTTTGCCATAATATACAAGTATACATATATATAACGACAATTTATCTGGCCATACGTAAAACTAAATACTCCTCACCGAAATTGACATCCGTATTTCACTATAAAAAAAAAAAAAAAAAAAAAAAACAAAAGTAAATAGCCTATGTGTTCTTACAGACTATCCTCTACATCTATGCCAAATTTCATCTAGATCCGTTCAGTACTTTGTTTGTTTCTCAATCATGGATGTTTCTAGAATTTGTAGCCTACAAATTCTAGAAACATCCATGATCTAAACGTTCACATTTATATTAGTAAGAAGTATAAAAGCTGTTGTGGTTGATTGTTAATTAGTTATGTAAAGTGTACTATGTGTCTGCAGGTGGTGCAGCACGCGATGCGCATGTGCGTGTGGTGGGCGCGGGGCGGCGGGGACGCGGTGGCGCTCGCCTGGTCGCTGCGCCGCGCCGCGCCCCGCCTCCTGCTAGACGATGCCGATCCAGCGGTAAACCTTCAAGTCTAATTGTCAACAGAACACTCGAGTTATTAAAGTTTCTATGTATGTTGGTGGTTCTTTACTCGAGTTGCAAAGTATAACACCATCTTATGCATTTTTGATGCGCGGGGAGGGCACTGCGCAGCTTGTTGCTGCAAATTTGTGTACTCTGGTACCTAATATCTAGTTTATTACATCTATAATGTTATAATTTACTCCTATCCCGGATTGTCACAGATAATAATTGATTAATTATATTGCTTCGGTTTTTATTAATATGAACTGTTATGTGCAGGTGCGTCGCGAGGCGGGCGGCGCGCTGTACCGGCTGTGCGCGGGCGGCGAGGTGGCGGTGCTGGCGCCGCTGCTGCAGCTGCTGCTGGAGCACCTGCCGCGCGCCGCGGACATGCGCCCGCACCACCTGCATCACCACACGCAACATCACGATGTAAACTCAACTTTAAATTACCGACATACAACGAATTTGCGATAAACTTTTTGCCATAATATACAAGTATACATATATATAACGACAATTTATCTGGCCATACGTAAAACTAAATACTCCTCACCGAAATTGACATCCGTATTTCACTATAAGTAGCTATATTTATTTTTTCAATTTAAATGGCAGGTGGTACATCATCATGCAGAAGAAGGCAAGGAGCCCTACGGGCCCGCGTGTCGGGACTACTTTTGGCTCGTCTGTAGGCTCATTGACGGGCTACCAGAAGATTTTTTTAAAGGTAAACACGATATTTTATATATTTTGTTTGTCGTAGGCACAAACTTCATTTGATATACTTTTAGATATCTTATGGATCGAGATGAAATTTGGCATAGATGTAGAGGATAGTCTAGAAGAACGCATAGGATTCTTATATTTGTGTTTGTTAAATCCGCGCGTACGGAGTCAAGGGCGAGAGCTAGTCATTAAACAATAACTAAACTAAAACTTTATCTGTGTTAACAGATGGTGCAACTTCGGAAGACAGCGGTGCTCCGGATCTGAACGAGCTGTGCGAGCAGATCCGGTCGTCGTTGGAGAAGCGAGAGATAATAGAGAAGCGCGCGGAGCCGTGCGCGCCGGACGACGGGCTGTACGGCCAGCTCAGCCTGCTCACACATCTGCTGAAGCACCCGCTCAGCTTCAAGACCTCGGAGCAGGGGACTAGGACATTGGAAATGGTTATTATTAAAACACTTTTACTTATTGCAACGGTCATTTTGATATTTTAACGAAATCAAGTGCAACAAACAAGACCGCTTGCTTGTCTCTTATCTTATACTTATATCATAAAAAGGAAAGATTTGTACTTTTGTATGTGTTTATAACTCAAAAACTACTCGGCCGATTTAAAAAAACAGTTTCATCATTAAAAAGCTATGGTATCAGTGAATAACACAGGATATGTTTTGTGCTACTTTTTAATTTCCCGAACAAAAGCTAGTCTTATATATAGAAAATAAATTGTTCTTATAAAGTAAACACCGCACACAGAGTCGGTACGTGGCCGCTAGGTGTTGCCTTTAGTGTGAATTATGTTCGAGAAATGTATATTTAAAGAGAGCAATTAATCAACTGCGGGTGCGGCAGTTGTTGATTATCATGAATATATTTAATATTTTATATCTTATTCAGGTATTCGGTTTTCTTTTCGACGTACCGAATCCTGAGCAACGCAAGCTACCTAAATGCAAGTCTCAGAAGTCTCGCGCGGCCGCGTACGACCTGCTGGTGGAGATGGTGCGCGGCGCGCCCGACAACTACATGGTGCTGCACAACAAGCTCATGGAACATCATAAACCTGGTGAGAACTTCACATAAAAGTAAACATTTTGTATGCTAAGAAATGTCAAGTGTAACAGTAAATGGACTTCAATTTTTCATTTGAATCGAAATATCTAATGATATTGTTATGCTTGCGAAATGCGATATTTAGCAATCTTACTAATATAAATCCAAAAGTTTGGATCGATGGATGGATGGATGTTTATTAGAGTTTGTAGCCTAAACGGAACTTGATATAATTTGACATATATGTAGAGGATGGTTTTGAAGAACGTATAGGCTACTTACTTTTTTTTATTCCAATCGAACGGAGTCGCGGGAAAAGCTAGTCTATACTAATATTATAAAGAGGAAAAATTTATATTTTTATATGTATTGAAATCACTCAAAAACTACTAGGTCGATTTAAAAAATCTTTCACCATCAAAAAGCTACGTTATCGCTGAGTAACATAGGCTATATTTTTTAATTTCACTATAATTTCTTAAACATAGTGTAATTTTTTGTAATTATACAGAATATGTGTTAAGTATCCCGATGTCCAGGTCCTCAATCCGGCTACCCGTGGGACTACTGGCCGGCGGAGGAGTCCCGCTCGGAGTGCGGCTACGTGGGTCTGACGAACCTGGGCGCGACGTGCTACATGGCGTCCTGCATGCAGCACCTGTACATGATGCCGCAGGCGCGCGCCGCCGTGCTCGGCGCAGACCCCGCGCACAGCCGCCACGCCGCCACGCTGCACGAGATGCAGAGGATGTTCGCCTATCTCATGGTTAGATCACAGAATCACTTCAAACATTTTTCATATAATCATCACTAACGCCATCTATTTTTATATCCTAAAAATAAAGTATAGGACTTATAACGACACTGCAACCATCGGAATCATATTATCACGAAAATAGGCCAAGTATAGCCGAAGTAACCTTAAATGACTCTCTTAGTTAAACACTTTGATTTTTAATTCCTTACTTATTGATTTAATTTATTATCGATCACTATCAAATATATTCATCATTTTCCTCCTTATCCTACTCCCATAGGGTCTGCGCAACAGGTTTTTGTCCTCCACATAACTCTATCATGCGTCATCTCAGTCATCACTTCCTTCTTGATCATGACACCTTTCACGCAATCCATCCATCTCTTTCTAGGTCTACCACTATTAAATATATTATCAAATTTAATTTAATAACTATAAAGTAATTACCACGTTTTTAGGAAAGCGAAAGAAAAGCTTACAATCCTCGTAGCTTCTGCAAAGTTTACCAGATGGACCACCAGCCGCTGAACACGGGCGAGCAGAAGGACATGGCGGAGTTCTTCATTGACCTCGTGTCCAAGTTGGAGGAGATGACGCCCGAACTTAAGAAATTGGTCAAGACTCTGTTCTGTGGCGTGCTTAGTAACAATGTTGTTTCACTGGTACGTATAGATAGATATAGCTTTTAAATTAAAAAAGATTTATATTAAAATAAGATTTTTTATATTTTTTTATTAATTGTATATATTTTGTCGAAACAATAAAACATATTTGTACACTGTATTGCATCAGGACTGTTCGCACGTGTCCCGTACCCTGGAGGAGTTCTACACGGTGCGGTGCCAGGTGGCGGACATGCGCAACCTGCACCAGAGCCTGGACGAGGTCACTGTCAAGGACACGCTGGAGGGAGACAACTGCTATACATGCTCCCAGTGCTCCGCCAAAGTACGCGCTGAGAAGAGGTACGGTAGAAAAGTAGTCAAATATTCCCCTTTTATTTTTTACTAGCTGTTCGCGTGCGGCTTCATCCGCGTGAAATTATAAATTTATTGTTTGCATTTGTCAAATTCTCAATTGCAAATGTCAAAATACCAATTACCTTACTATGGCAATCTTGCTTCCTTGATGTTGGCAGCAACTTATGGTCTCTTTCCCACATTAGGGTTTTTATCCAAAATATTTACCCTCTAAGTTTAATGATGTGAAAATATATAACCTAAAGCGTGACTATTCTGTAATTGCTGACATCTTAGGCAACAAAGAAGTGTGTGTTTACGCTTTATTATAATAGTATAGATTAATTATTAATTACAAATATGTCAAATTATTACTTAGAATTAGCGATTATTCAGTTTTACACGCATGTGTAGAATTTGGTATACACGATAATATTTCTAGAATAAAATGGTTTTTTCAAAAAACCTAGCGATTAATGAACTAATAGCGCGCGCACTCCATTGAATAATCTATCGCACAACGGTTTAATCTCGCTTTGATTCCTATAAGCTTATATGGAGGTGCGCAAACTACTCGACAATCGCACAACAGTTGTGCGATAGTTTGGTCAAAGGTGTGCACGCGTTCTAAAGGCTAATTTTAATATTATAGGGCATGCTTCAAGAAGCTACCTCGTATACTCTGCTTCAACACGATGAGGTACACCTTCAATATGCTGACGATGCTCAAGGAGAAAGTCAACACTCACTTCTCCTTCCCGATGAGGCTGGACATGTCAGGATATGTGGAGAAACATCTCATGCCCGCGCAATACCAAGGTATAATTGAAATTGTTTAACCCTTAGTTTATGCTTTACACTGACGAAAGATTCATTTTTTACAGAGAATGAGAAAAAGTACAGTTTTTGTTTCAATGTATTTAAAAATCTTTTATAGAGGAGAAAAGAAAATCGGAAGAGTTAAAGAAGGATTGTGAAGGGAGTCCTAGCGCGGAGAGTGAGGACAATTCGGAGTTTGAAGAACATTACGAGTAAGTGCACGTGTAAAAGTTATATGTTTCAAAAACCTATCGCTGAATATAATAATGTATATTTAAGTATACTATAATAAGTATTTTTTAAGGTACGAGTTGATCGGTGTGACGGTGCACACGGGCACGGCGGATGGCGGGCACTACTACTCGTTCATCCGCGAGCGCGACCGCGACAACGCGGACCGCTGGCTACTGTTCAACGACGCAGAGGTCAAGCCATTCGACCCCGCGCACATCGCCGCCGAGTGTTTCGGAGGCGAGATGACCGTATGTATACTATACTACTAATTTTACTGTCATAGATTCACTAGCTTTCGCCCGCGACCCTGTCTACGTAAAATTAAAAAAAAAGTTAGTAGCCTATATGTTCTTCCAGACTATCCTCTACATCTATACCGAATTTCATCAAAATCCGTTCAGCAGTTTTGGTCACAAACTAACAAACATCCATCCATCTAAACTTTTTTTACGCATTTATGATATTAGTATAAGATTTCTCTCTTTTTAGTTTTAATTTCGTCTCTTACAGTTTCAGTCAGTTTTGTACTTTATTTTAATTGAGTTTTTTATTTGTTGTTTCAGAGTAAAACGTACGACTCAGTGACTGACAAGTTCATGGACTTCTCATTCGAAAAGACGAATAGTGCGTACATGCTGTTCTACGAGCTGAGCCCGCCGCGGCCGGCGCGCGCTAGTGACAGCGGCGGACCCGACGAGCCACAGGTATTGAGGTTTTCAAACATAATGGCGGCTCGGAAGTTCGAAATATCGCAGAATTCGCTGTAAAACACAATTTTAGATACGATGGTACGATGTTTTTGCAAAACTGTTACTTATGGTTTTTCAGTCTTCGACTGCGGAGGAATGCAGCGCGAGTACCAGCGAGCAGTTGGAGCGACGGTGCGGGGCGGCGCCCGCGGTCACCTTCCCACCAGATCTGCTCAAGTGGATCTGGGACGACAACATGCAGTTCCTACACGACAAGAATATATTCCAGCACGCTTATTTCACGTTAGTATCATAGATTATACAACTTTTGTTCTAACAAGCGATTTTAATTTATGGTGGTAAAATGAAAAATGCCTCCATTTATATTAAGATTAATGAAAATATTTGGATAACTAAGTTAATGAACAATATTTATTTGTTTCTATTAAAAATAATTTAATCTCTTAGTGGAAATATGTTCTAGTGTACTTATTGTGAGAAAACCCTTTAGAAATCACTCGTGTAGAGGAAAAATAACTTCTTTCATCTATAATGTTACTATTTGTGTTTGAAGGTGTTTGACACTGTTTGTCCTTCCATTAGGTTCATGGGTCAGATGTGCAGCTCGGTGCCGCAGTCGCTGCTCACGCTGCGGCCGGAGGTCACCGAGCTAGCCGCGAGGCTCTCCACATCCTTCTTTATTGAAACATTTATACATGCTAAGGAAAAGGTGATAAAACAATTATAAATTTAATGAATTGTAGTGAATTTGATTTCCAAAAATAAAGCGCGAAATGTAGATCAGATTACTGATAAGGTAAAGTAAGGTCATATCTATATTACCTTACTTTACCTCTAGGTTACCCTACGAGTTTGTAAAAAATAAAATAAAACACTATTTATTGACCAAAAAATCACAAAAAAGAAAAACAAAAAGTTTGTACGCCTAGATATATGTCCAAAGCGAGAGAGTACGAAGAATGTGACAAATTGAAATTCGTAATCTCTACCTACCACATTCTATAACAGATGTTGCATATTAAATTATCGTGCTATTTTGTAGATAGTTGTATTATAATATATTGGTTATTCTAGCCGACTATGGTGTCGTGGGTGGAACTGGTGACGAAGCAGTTCAACGCGTCCGCGGCTGCCTCCGAGTGGTTCCTTGGTCATATGGCGGACGATACCTGGTGGCCTATGCAGGTTAATTCATCTAACATTATACTGTCTCTTGCTTCATAATAACTTTATAATTTAAATGTTAGAATAGATAAGAAAATAATATATTATTTCTCTTTTTCTAACAGGTTTTAATAAAATGTCCGAATCAAATGGTGCGTCAGATGTTCCAGAGGCTGTGTATGCATGTTATTCAAAGGCTGAGGTATGTTTTACTAAAATATTCCAAATTGCACTTTATAACAAAGTAATAAGGCTTCAAATTGCATGACTATTAGTATTGGTAAACAAAAATAAACTTTATGACAAAGTAGTATGGTACTAAATAACATTGGTTTATTTCAGATCTAGTCATTGCGCTCTGTACCTCCAGGGCGTGGAGGTGGGCGAAGATAACAGTAAGCTGGGCGAAGCAAGCTGTGTTACTAGGTTTATAAGGATGTTATTGTCATTGGTAAGTATGCAACTGACTATTTATACTAAGACTAACTTTCGCCCGCGACTCCGTAAGTGTGGAATTATAAAAACAAGAGTAGCCTATGTGTTCATCTAGACTATGCATTTTATCGAGATCCGTTCAGCAGTTTAGGCGTCAAACTCTAATAAACATCCATCCATCCATCCATCTAAACTTTCACATTTATAATATCAGTAAGATAAATGTCAAGGCTTTACTCTTAAGATCTCATATTGTTGTTTTTTCATTGTAATTAAATTTTAAACTATACGTAATGGTTTAATTTGTACATTTGTTTTGGTATATGTTGATGTTGTCAGATGGAGAACGGTGCGAGGTCTCACTTGCGCCACCTGACGGAGTACTTCAGTCTGCTGTACGAGTTCAGCAAGATGGGGGAGGAGGAGGGCAAGTTCATGCTGCGTATCAACGCTATTTCCAGCATGGTCAGCTTTTACCTAGGACAGAACTCTGCCGCGGTGAGTTTTGAGAGAGAGAGAGAGAGAGAGAAAGATAGATACCGACGCGTGACCTTATTATTTGAACTATCTGTGTCCGTGTCATTACATCCGCCAAAGAAACTTTATTTTATTGCTTACCTACGGTACAATTCAAAAATATGCAACATAACAAAGAAGTGTGTGTATACGTTTTGTTATACTAGTATAGATGATTTCTTGTATTGAGTTTCACACAGCTTCAGTAGGTTTAGGTTCCATTTGGGATTATATTATATATATTTTTTTTCAAACATTTAATATTTCAGGCGGAATCCCCGTGCGAGGAGGTGTGCGGCAGCGGGGGCAGTGGCGGCAGTGGTGGCAGCGGCGGCAGTGGCGGTAGCGGCGGCAGCGGCAGCGGGGGCGGCGTGGAGAGCGGCGACAAGCTGCGGCCCGGCGCCCTCGACAAGATGGTGGCGCTGGTCGCTGGACTGGTGGAGCGCTCGCGCGATGCCAGCGGACACCTCGCACTGCCAGAGTCTGATGCACGAGCTTTACTTCATGCCAAGGTGTGTACATTATACACATGTTGTACCTAATTATGTACTATGTGTGTATATATTAGATTAGATCATCATCATCTACATCACTACTGAGTGACTGCCCATAGTTAACCTTGCTGGCACCAGTGCGGTTCGATTGACCTGACCCATTTTTAGACAAATCAAATGAAAGTATTGATTAAAATGGAAGTGTATTGCTTTCTTCTTATTCAACTCAAAGATCTTTATTGATTTTATTTTGTACATACAATATTTCTATTACTTCTGTATTGTTGAAATTGTTTATTTGGTGATGTTATTTAATACACCAAATAAACAATTTCAACACTCCAGTCATTATTTGGTGATGTTATTTAATATGTAATGTTTTGTTTGTGCAGGGGTTTCCCTTTATCTACCAACAGACTCGAGACTGTTTAAACTTGCAACAGACACGGTCGCTTATATTCGCTCTCTGCCGCTGGAACGAGTCACTCGCGCAGAAGATCGTCAACATGATATTTCAAGCGATCGCTAAACATTCAGAAGTTAGTATTTAGTCCCGTTCTCAATTTTTTTTAAATAGCAGTTATTACAAAAAATACGCCTTACGATAATTAAGCTGTTTTAGACTTTAAATCTCGCGCGATAAGGTAGTAATCGTATTGTGTCAGAGCTGCGGGGCGCTGTTCAAGCTGCTGACGCTGCTGGTGGAGGGCAGCGGTGGCGGCGCGGGCGCGCAGGGCGGCCTGCCGTGCTTCACACAGCTGGTGCTGGCGCGCCTCTGGGACGCCGCCGACGTCTGCCCGCACGCAGCCCTCGAGTGGCTCGCCTTACAGGTACATCTACGGTTCTTTTCAAATATCTTAAAGGCCCAAAGTCAAAATCCTTTATAATGGTAGAAAGAGCTTAGTTAGGGAAAACATGTAGTGGGCGGTGTTTACACCATCCCCATACGGCTTGCTACGACGAAAATTGTGTTCTGCGCAGGAACTTGCTTCAAGGTTTTTTATCCACATTATCTTCCTCTTTATCCTACTCCCGTAGGGTCGGCGCAACATGTTTTTGTCCTCCACATAACTATCATACGTCATCTCAGTCATCACTCTCTTTTTGATCATGTCACCTTTCACGCAATCCATCCATCTCTAGGTCTACCTCTAAGGTTTTTTATCCACATACAATAAGAATATAACCAAGCGAAGCAGATGTGTAATCAATTCTTATAATGAAACGTTTAAATGTGTCGGTTTTAGTAGTACGTATTGTAGGTTATGTGTGTACACAGGTGCCACGCAACAAGGCGGCGCACGCGTGGGCGCTGCGCACGGCGGAGCGGTGGGTGGAGGCGCAGCTGCTGGCGGCGCCGGCGGCGAGGGTGCGCGCGGCGGCCGCGCTGCTGCTGGTGGCGCTGGTGCCCTCGCAACACTTCCGCGCGGGATACGCGCGCACGCGCCCGCAGCCTGCGCCCGCGCACCACCTCGCCAAGCTGCCAGATACGGCGCATCATACGCTGCATCAGGTTAACGCATAGTCTCTTTTGTTTTTTATGTTTATGACATAGCTTATACATAGCTTTCGCCCGCGACTCCGTCTGCGTGGAGTTTAAAAAAAATCATATGTTAGTAGCCTATGTGTTCTTCCAGACTATCCTCTACATCTATGCGAAATTTCATCGAGATCCGTTCAGCCGTTTAGACTACAAACTCTAACAAACATCCATCAATCCATCTATCTATCTAAACTTTCGCATTTATAATATTAGTAAGATTTTAAAAAAAAATAGATATTGATATTAATTGTTATATGATTAGATAGTAACTTCAAAGTGTCTGTTTCTAAAACGACCCACGGAAATTATCTGGAAGTATTTATTAAGTCATTCTTACAATATTCTTTAACATATGAGAAAATCAGCTTTGTGATAGTAAGTGAACTTTGGTATAATTTTCAACTTGAGCGCGTGATAGCGCAAAACTGCCCTATTAGACAGGATAATTAATAGCTATTCGGTTACAGTACAAACGAGTACTGTCTGATCATATAATAATTAAGCTTGTGAATGTAAGTCTCGTCTGCCAGTTCTGGGAGCTCAGTCTATTTCGGTAAATTGTTGTTATAACGTTTGTTTTTAAAAGCGCCATCTATTGTTGTCTCTCTTATATAAACTGTAGAAATGTTTTGTTATGTAGGTGTACACGATGCTGCTGGGCAAGTTGAAGGCGGCGCGCAAGTACACGGACATCGCGGTGCATGGCACCATGAAGCTCACCGCCTACTTCGGCGTCATGTCGTACTGTGTCGTCAGTCGCGTTGAGAAACTCATGGTACCTAATTTAGACATTTTGTTCGTTTGTTACTGCTAATGCATTTAAATATATTTTATATTTGAAATGTATGTGTACAGTTCGGTCAGTACTTCAACGATCTATGGGACCTGTACCACCCGTCGATCAGCGAGCCCTCTGTGGCGGTGCATCCCAACAAGCAGGCGCTGCTCACCTTCTGGCACGCTGTCTGCATCGACTGCCCCGAGAACGTGCAGCTCGCCATCGCCAACCCACGCCTCATCAAGCACATCGCATTCAACTACATACTGTAAGACCAAAGAGATTCAAAACATATATAGAGTAGGCATAGTTAACACTTCACTTGGAACATTTATCACATAATCTCACTAGCGTTGTCCGGTGTCCGATAGTCAAAATCACAAACAAACAAATAATTTAAACATTTAGAAACGTCTCGGCGTGTCAAATTTGACATTGTGATATTACCGTACAAAGAAATTACCGGTAAAAAAATTTTTTTCCCTGTATCTAATCTACATAATATTTAAATATCTTTGTGTAAGACTTACTAATCGTTTATTTCATGCAAAATTCAGACATAAAATAATGATTTTTGCAATCTAATCAACTTGTTGTTTTAGCGCTGACCACGAGGACGGCGAGGTGGTGGCGTACAACCGCGCGATGCTGCCGCCATACTACGCGCTGCTGCGGCTGTGCTGCCGGCGCTCCGCCGCCTTCGCGCGCTCGCTGGCGCAGCACCAGAACGTGCATTGGGCCTTCCGCAACATCGCGCCGCATGCGCATCTATACCCCGGCGCTGCTGACGAACTCCTCAGGTATACAATACGTACTATTTTATATTACCAGCTGTACCCTTGATTCCGTCCGCGTAGAATAAAAAAAAATAACCTATACATTCTTTCATACTTTGTTCTACACTTACACCAAATTTCTTCCGAATCCATACAGCCGTTTTGGAGTGACTTGGTAACAAACATTCATCCAAACATTTTCATTTATGTTAATAAGATTGGTGTTACAAAGTTTACTGTGTACTAGAGTGTACTAATTTTGTATGTTTGTGGTACAGACTGGCGCGCATCCTGGCGGCGCGCGGCGGCGGCTCGAGCAGCAGCGGCAGCGAGGGCGTGGACAGCCGTGAGGCCGCCGCCTTCCGTCGCAGCACGCTCTCCGCATACTTACAGGGTAAACATTCACTTCCTCACGTATTTGTTACTATGCTAGAGTAGGGTTGGTTGCGAGGTCTTCAAACTGCTTCAAGCCGTTTATTCATTTTTGTTTTATTTTATTTTTGTTTTTAAGGTTTAAATGGAAGGACTTGTTGGACGACGTTAATATCAGCTTTCTGTACATTAGTGGAGAACGAAGACGACAGACTGTACGTTGTGTACAATGGAGGCTTGCAAATGACTTTCGAGGTAAGCTTAAATGGTGAATGTTAATTCTCAATCGTTCATATTCTGAGTTGATTGTTCAACTTTGCACGTTATTGTAGGCGCTGCACAGTCTGCACGCGGTGTACGTGGAGGGCGGCGGCGTGGGCGTGGGCGGCGGGGGCGGGGCGGTGCGCGCCGAGCTGACGGCGGCGCTGCGGTGGGCGCGTGCGCTCTGCCGCACGCTGCGCACGCGCCGCGACGCCAAGGAGGCGCGCGCGCTGCTGCTGGCCTGCAAGGACTGGCCCGAGTGCGCCAGGCGGCTGCTCACCATGCTCAACCTGCACCAGCGACTCAGTCATTTACGGCTTGCGGCACTTGGTCAGTTTTATTATCGACAAAGACTAAGGTGATTTGGAATTTGTTAAGTAGAATACAAATCTATAATTTTTAAATGTTTGCAGGCGTGCTTCGTGAGTTAGTATTGATAGGTGGTGGCGCTGCGTTAGGCGCACTGGTACCGCTGGCGGCGGGTGCGCATGCGGCGGTGCGCGGCGCAGCTCGGCCGAGGACGCGCACGCCGCTCGCCGCGCACTGCACCACACGCACTCCGGCACAGCCTCACACACCACTCGCGCCCGTTTACAGACCTTACCACAAGTTTATAGGTTAGTTGCACATTTTAATACTTCATAAAGTTCTTAAGAGCTTTATAATATCTGGTATACTATAAATGTAACGTGTATTATTTGTGTCAGACACGTGTTGCCGCGTGGCGCGCAACCAGCGTTGCATGTCGGAGCAGCTGGTGCTGCTGTCGGCGCTGTGCGCGCTGGAGGCGGCGCCGCTCAAGTTCAACTACTTCGCCGCGTTCTGGCGCGACGTCGCCAACACACCGGTAATACCATAACAACCTACCCACTTCATATCCTTAACTCTTCTAACAGATTTAGCATTATCATCTACACTTACTTAAGAAAGTTTGTGTTTGTAAGTTCATAACTGTACATGTTTTGTTTGATTGTGCAGGCGGATGCCAAGCTGGAGGAGATGTTGCTGGAGTGCGCGGTGGTGACGGAGTACGTGGACGCCGTGCTGCTGGACGAGCGCGACTCCCTCGACGACCCCGCCATATACGAGTTCATGCAGCACTACTACCCTAAGGTATGTACTCCTCATATATTCCTGCTTCGAACACTTAAACAATATATTGGCTTTGAAATGTCATAATAAATTAATTTAATTTGATAAAACAATTGATAACATTTTGACAGTATTGCGCTATGTCGAGCCCGTCTGTGGCGTCTGGTTCTTCGAGTGTCGCTAGCGGGTCGGGCGCGGCGGGTGCGGGGGGCGGGGCGCTGAGCGCGGCGGGCGCGGCATGTGCGGCGGAGGCGCTGGCCGAGGAGCTGGCGGTGTCGGCGGCGCGCTCCCCGCTCTCCGCGCTGCTGGGCGGCGTGCGCGCGCTCACGCTGCTCGCGCACCAGGCGCACCAGGGACACCGCACCGCTGCGCTCTCGCGGGCCCTGCAGCGAGCCACCGCCGCGCTGCAGCAACGCCTACTGAGAGCCACTGGTCAGTTTAAACTAAACATATAACTACACCAAATAATATTTAAAGACCTGTTTGGCAGCTATAGCATAATTTAAAACCTTAAATTACTAATAATGCATTATTTTATTAATAACCTTGTTTTCTCGTATGTTTAGACGAAGATAATTCTGAACCGGAATTGAGTACGGAGGCATCAGAGCCGGTACAGTGTCCGTCGCAAGAGGGCAGCGACGCGGAGGCGGAGGCGGAGGCGGACGACGTGGGGGAGGAGATGGTGGCGGAGGTGGAGGCGGAGGCGGATGAGTCGCCGGAGGAGGAGCCGCCGCCGCAGTGCGAGCGCGACCGCCTCTCGCGGCTCACGCTGGCCGTGCGCGCGCTCGCCGCACTCTGCCCGCAGCGCGCGCCCGACTCCCCCGCGAGCGCGCAAGCCCCCGCCCCCGCCGCCGCCGCTGCGCCCTCACCCGCCCCCGCCCCCGCCTCCGCGACCTAGTGCCCCCTCGACCTGCGCCTGCGCCCGCGCTAGACACACCTACAGTGCAATGGACGCATGTGACATTTAACACAACGAGAGTAACGCCACGACAGCGAAGCCTCGATATCTACACACATATAGTGCTGTGAAAGTCTTGAGTGATGACCCGCCTTGGCTACTGAAGAAAGGTTGCCAACATTGGAGCACTAACATTCTCTTAGACTAGTTTCAAGTAGTTTTGTTTACATCTGTGAGTTTATTTTGGAGTGCTTATATTGTGTGTCTGTGTTGTACTACTCGTGCATAATAACATGAGACTCGTGTCTTATGACGTCACAATGTCCTTGTATTGTTTACAGTAACGCAACGGGACATTAATGTGTGTATGCTTGTACAATTACGATGCGTTGAAAGTTGTGTGCCATTTAAAATGAATCGTATGTTATTGTGCACAAGTGAAATTTAAACATGTTTGAGAAAATCCCTTTGTGACATAATTGACCTCAAATGTATAAACATGTTTTATGAAATCTGTGTAAACTAGAGATGGCAAACGGAAAGATTTTCGGTGGCAATTATTGAGAAGTAATGAACTCAGCATTTTATATAATGTGTACAAGCAGGAATCGATTTTTTTTTCGATAAGTAATCATTTCAAAGTAATTAAACAAACATGAATTAAAAAAAATGTTAAACTCTAAAAAGATTTGCTATCCCTGAACACACAATAACAGGGATGGAAAACATCTTCTGCCGACCAATTTAAAATATTTTTGTGCGTTTTGTAAAGTTGAGGTCAAAGCTAAATCGACTCTTAAACACTGAAATGTACAGTTGTGCATAAAATGATTTTTTTATATCGCAAACCAAATATATAACAACTGTTTTCAGTCAATCATTTATATTTTGTTTCTTAACAAAATTTTGAATTAAAATTTTTATTATGTTCTGCAAAGTTTAAAGAATTTTATAGGAAAATAATTCCAGTTTACACTGGTTTATTGTTTTATTTATAAATGTTGTTTTTTTGCGATGATATTAAAATGTATCATTACAGTACAGAAAATATCAATTGAACAAGCATTAAGCAGACTGTTTTAATTTTTAGAAAATTAAAAATAACTATATAAAATAATCTTTTAAAAACTTTTGATATTGATTGCTTCTATTTTTAGGAATACAGATCATAATCATGCAATTGCAGTTTTTAACAATAACAGGTTTCATATTCTGTAATTAAAAAAAAACACAATGTACAGTCAGCTACTGTAGCATAAGTTTACAGTTACACAGCTTCAGAAACTAAAATGCCTTCTTCGGTTTCAAATATATGTTTATTTAATTAAGTATGATAAATGATACTATACCTACTGCAATATGTGCTAATCACTTAAACGTGCATACGTATTTTTGAAACTGTAGATCTGTACAGGTTTTTAGTTTTATTTGTGTGTACACATTTAAGTAGCTGACTGTACATGTCTTGCCAGTGAAAAGTCACCGAAATATTGAATTTGCTTTTTTATGACTACTGTTAGTAAAAGGTGGTCTCAAATATGCATTACTTATCTATAATATTTTTTTTAAGTCTAGGATTACTCCATATCAAATGGATAGTCACACCACTTTTTAACAAATAATGAAATATTTAAAATTCAATATAAATCGGGACGGAAATCTTTGCGATGTTTGTCAACGTGGTAAGTTGGCTCAAATTGTAGTGTAGGTTTTTTTTAATTTTCATAGCATAAACGGTAAGGCTTCGCAGCCATAAAAAATATTAAACATCACTTGTAATCATTACTTAGTTGTTAAATACGTTTCGGTTGTATGTTTTACATAAATATATTTTCTTTTACAGCCTGTCACGTACAAAGTTAGGACAATCAGGCTTTTAATTTAAAAAAATGTAGTGTACTTATAATGTGTATGACTTATAGTTTTTAATACGCTTTTCAAAGGTGTGAGTTCATTAGGCATCTAAATTGTTATATTTTGAGACTGTTTGGCTTAATATTACTTGAATTCTCTTTATGTTAAGTATCGTTTTAAGTTATTAAATTGATAATCCCGCTGGGTAAAGTATGTATCCAGGAATCTCTTGGAACTTTAGTTGCTAATGCATATGTAAAAAGTCATTTGCTTATTTGCTAGATGTTGTATAGCTAAATTAATGCTTTATATTTTAATTTTGCGCATGTCGCGGGATATCCCCGTTTTAAATATATTCAAAATTGTTATTACGTTTCGGCTGTGAGAGTTTCTTTTTAGTGTAAGATAATGTGTACCCTAACCACAGTATCCCAGTGTAGCTATAACACATTTTTGTACCTAATCTTAAATATCACCCGTCCTTTTCGAAATTTTAAAGCCCCAGAGCACGGCCGATAGTGTTTTATTTATATTTTAAGTGACTTACATGAATCTTGATGCATTTTAATTGTATGATACTGAATATAAATATACAGCCTTGGATATTTCGCTGGTATTTAAATATAGTTTCATACAAAATATCCCACCATGTTTTTTTATTTGTCCGTGTCCTGGGGCGTACCTTTAGTACACATATACTTTGATATAAATGTATAGTGAAGACGTAAATGTAAATTTCTTCTATTCATTGTAATTTAGATGTTGTCGATGTCTTTATAAAATCTTTGCTCCATGTTATCAGTAGAATTTTAATATGCATGTGTTTGGTAAAATAAATTCAATAATTCAAATAACATTCTTCTATAGTACGGTCTAGCCATATAAAATTTTACCTTTATTAAGCATTGCTCTGGGTTTCCATTACAAACATTATTTAGTCTCTCTCTAATTTATCTGAAGATTGAGATGAGATATCTCTGATGTTTAGCAGTGGAAACCCACGGTTAGATACTGCCTATTCATGTAACTGCAGACCATTTTGATGTAAAACTTAGTAATGTACATAAATTTAATTGAACACAGCACAGACTGCAGATCTGGGTTTTCTAATTCAGAAATGTAGTATGTTGTTACTTGTAATTATCAATATATGTCTCGAATTTTAAATGTATGTACTTTTGTAGTGGACAACATGATATAAATCACACAGCAATAATGTTTTTTCATAATAATTTGTACTTTAATACATAGTTGTAATGGACGGTACGCATCGATTTGTCTTGAAGCGATGATTTCATTGCTATGTGAAGTCGTCACGAAATAACACACTAGTTTTGATAATACATAATTGTGAATTAAATGAATTACATAAATCTCGAAATAACACACTAAATATAAAAATTTAAGCTTTACAATTGTTTATGTTTGAGATAAACATGAATTCTGTATTTTTATCTTTGCAGTTTTTTAATTTCAAATGCTTGTATTGATACGTATTGTCTCGTACCTTTGAAAATATTTGTCGATATAAATGTCACTGTGGTCGACACTCAGGTGTCAAAATGTGTGTGTTATTTTGTGCAAGTCATAACTGGAAGGGTTTGATATAATGTGGTGCTATCGAACTGTTACGTATCGACTGGCAATGGAGATAGTATTCGGCGTTGTCCTGATTTTAGAGCTTATTAATATATATTACCTTAAAAATTGAGCTACGCTGTAATTATCATTTTTTTCTTCTAATTTTAAGGTTGTATTTTGTTTATAGACGTGGCGCGTCGTTTGACTGTATGCTTTCTGTTGTGTCGCGATCGCAGTGCCCGTTCCAGTTTTGCTTGTAAACGAATTATAATTTCTATGTATGTAAAAAAAATATTTACATTTTAAATTTAAATCCTCACTGGAACTGGTTTCAGTTTGGATGTAAACTGTGTTATTGAAATTGATTTGTGAAAAATTGATAAATACTGTAAATCGGACTGGAAAGCCAAAGTAAACAGTATTTTATAAAAATGTTTCTTTTATTTCACCTACGACTCAATCTACTCAATAACAATGTACTAACTTTCATCACATTTTAATGAGAAATATATAGACTAGATATAGGGAACATTTTTTCATTGGTGACTTTAAAAGGTACCAAAATAAAACAAAGGAATTATTTTTTATTTGAATTTATTTTGCCTTGAATTTCTACAGGGAATTTTTCTAATGATTGTTTCGCACAATTTACACAGAATAGCTTCATATAAAATACACTACATTCTTTGCTGATACACACTGCCTTATCACATATTGCACAATCTGCTCCCAGCATTAAAACCTCACCTTTTCCCGGTGGACTGAATGGATCTTTCATCACATAGCTTGGATATTTGAGAACGACATTGCGTGAGAAAGGAGGCTTAGTTCCTTTGTAATGTGCCTTTTCACTTAGTTTACATGACACACAATTAAAATCATAAAATTCGTGTTCTTCAACCTTATTCTTTGTATCACCCATTTCCTAAAACAATGATTATGGTTATTATTCAAAATTAAAAATAGTACATACTCAAGTAAAAAAACAATTATTTCGATCAAATACATATTTATATTGTGTTAGTTATTTATTTCATTTTATAGTCTCAAATGAAAATTACTAATTCTTAACTCTACAAAGCAGCAGCAATAATAATCATATACAATTAATTATAAGATTAGTTAAAGTAACACAGAATCAGAATCACAACAAAACAATACCTACAATGTTAATATTTGAATCTAATTTGATGCTAGTTATCCACATAAATATTAGTTTTGTTCTTTCTTAGCTGTTACTTCTCTCGGTGCTTCAATAGGCCACCAAGAAGGTTTTATAACTTCAGCTTTGTAATCTTCAACTTTTAACATTTTAGCATCTAAAGCCTCTTTAATCCTTAGCAAACCTAATCCATAATCCTGTATAGTACCTTTCAATTTTCCTATACTTGTTTTTAAATTATTTGAAGCTGTTATAGCAGTATCTTTTTGTATATCTTTTACATCTGCAGTAAATTTCAATGGCATTAACCTTTTTCGAACTACACCAGTATGATGGACTCTGGCTGTTAATTCTTGTCCGATATAACAGCCCTTGTGAAAACTAACACCATGAAGGTAGTCACAGTTGGCTTCTAAAGGAAAACTAGTTCCAGTAGGCAAATCATCTGCTCCTTCACTGACGCCTAACTTGTACCTTAAATATTTGTAACCATTGTCACTGTTCTCTATAGTAATGTCACTCCCTATAATATCTGTTATTTGGGTTTCATTTACTGATACAGATGAAATGATTCTTAAACCTAATTCATTAAGGCGAGGATCTTTATAAATGTGAAAACTATCATTTACAATATCGGGTACAGAAGGTGATATTAGAGCCCATAGCTTAATCTCATTGTTAACATCTTTGATTTCCAGCGGTCTTCTTAACTTATACATCTTTAAATGTTTCTGCATTGCATTGATTATACTAGAATCGCATTCTAATAAATAAGAGTCATCGTCTTTCCATTTATATACTAATGTGTCGTACATAACCCGACCCTTGTTGTTAAGAAACATAGCGTATATAGACTTAGCTCCATCTTCAAAATGCCGCATATCGTTAGTTATAAGCCCTTGTAGGAACTCCGATGCATCGCTACCTTTTACGTTAAGTAATTTTCTATTACTAAGAGGATACAAAACTGACTTAGATGTTTGATGCTCTTGGTGCGTAAACCGTACGAATTGAGATAAAACATGTCTCTTGCAAAATAAAGTTTTTACCTGGGGTAATCTCATTATATTCTTCTAATTAGTGTTCAAATTTCATACTCGATTGATTAGTTTTTATTGCAAGGAAAACTTTGTTTATTTGGTTATAAATTATATTGTCAATGTCAATCAGCTGTCAGAGAAGTGTCAGGATGACACTGTCACAAATTAAAGTCACAGAGTAGGAAATTGTAAAAAATCTGTTTTTAACCATAACTTATGTTTCAGTTCTTGAAGTTTAGAAAAGTTAATGTACAGTTGAGGAAACTGGCAGTGTTCCATCTTAAAAGCTACAATCATTTGAACGTTTTGAAACGAGACGCGGAACAAAAACCAATACGACGCAGCTTATAAAATCTGTACGAAAAAAAAGTCGGTTAGTGATACACGACTAGTTTCTTTTTATTATTATCCCTTCGTTTGTACCTCTCGCTGCTTTCTAATGAGTTATTTATAGGAAGAGGCGAAATTTGTCTCGTTGCAATGTACAAAGCAATTTATCCAGATGTACAAAAACGCGGATTTCCGCGACGGTAGATTGCTTACGAGGATTATTTATGGGAAAAATCAAACGTGCTAGCTTTTCGCGTTATTAATACGACGAGCACAAGCATATGCATACTAATACGTAATTGTACGCTGATTGTTGTATAAAAACAAGTTTTTTATTGCTACTACAACTATTGTCGGGTATGTCTATTAATTATTGGTTGCGCGACTAGTAGTTTGGTAGAAAAAGGACCTTAAATAATTAATTAGATGTATATTCAATCAACTGATGTATTTTATTTTGTAAAATCAAAATCAAAATGCAACTTCCATAATACAGTTAAAGCACTATTTTCTTAAAATTATTTGTGACATTTTAATTGATGCGTATTTCGTTTTATCATTTAGCAAAACAATTAGTTATATTATTAGACTTTTGAACAATGCTAACGTTACTAAACTATATTACATAATTAACATTTTATTATTGTAAAAAAACATTGTTACAAATATTTTTGAACAACTTACATTATAATTAAAGATTAAATTTAATTCATGAGCCTTAAAATAGAAAAGGTTCGTAAAAGAATTAACACAATTGTAAGATTTACATAAAATTTTTGGATGTGATCAGTACACAATAAGCTTTGATTTTGAGCGTTTCTGAGCGCGTTTTATAAATTTTAGTAATTCAATATAATTTTCATTAATATTTTGAGCATTGGATTGTAGCAAATAGTTCAGAAATTTACAGTTTTTTTTTAAATTATACCTTCGCAAAATTCAAATTAAAAATGGCGTGCAGCAGTAATGTATACTTAAAATCTAATTGAATCCGACTTGGTAAACATACCATATATATATGGATCCACAAACATATAAATTAATTCGAAATATAAGTAGATGATTACTTAATTCGTATTTATTAATTAATAGAAATAAAAAATAGATACTTTAATGTACCGTTTTTATAAGTCAGCCGGTCAAATTGGTCATAAAAATAGTTGGCACGTCGGTAACGAGCATACTTATGTGGCCGACGTGCCAACTCTAGCGCCAGCCATTTTTTAGTAGAAATTATCTGGTACTTTAGCAATTATATATCCTTTATATGATTTTTATGCAATAAACAAAAATATTTTTATTTGGTCAGTAGTGGTGAGTTTGTCATTTCAATGATATCTGCTCTGAGTGGTCTTTTGACCGGCGTGACCTCGGGCGTGTTGACCGCGGTCTCCTGCCCGGGGTCTATGGAGGCCGTCACCAGCTCCGTGGTCGCTGTCGGCTCCGATCTGATCGATACGTTGTCTTTGACGATTGGCGAGTTCGGGGAAGACTTGCGGCGTTTCGATTTCTTTAGATAAGGTGTTATTTTCTGCAATAAATAGATTTTAATTATTGAATTAGATACTTCGACATGACTTCCTTAAATTAAGAAAAGTTTAGTTTTTTTTATTCATCTATACTAATATTATAAAGAGGTGTTTAGGTTTTAAATAAAAAAAATAACTTAAATCGAGAAAAGAAACATGTATTGCGTAATATTTACAGAAAAAAGACGCTGATAAAAATTTGACATTTCTTACTTTAAAAATTATATTTCTTCTTTTTCACAAATGGCGTTTGACCTAAAACTATAGAAACTCCTTCGACATACCGGCCACCAAAGACCCTTGTCTTTCAAATTCAAAAGACCGGCCACCATGAAGAACAGTCTAAGCACAGGTATCCTAATGACGTCAGATCTGAAACTACTTCCAAAATGTACTGCTTTTGTACACATACAGACTAATATACAAATGTAACCCTTCGTAGGTTTGTGTCCCCTGCCCTTTGATGTTTTGACTTGCACAGGACCGGTGTAATCAACTCCAGTGTTCAAGAAAGGCCTGTGTGGCGTAACCCACACAGTAGGCAGCTGTCCCATAAAAATGCGGATATGTTTCACCTCTATACCAATTTGCATTAGACATTCTCTGGCACATCGCCTTCCTGCTGATTTAAGTCCAAAAATCCAATAACTTGTTCTTATATATGACATCATTAATTGCGGACCTCCATGCATTGTTTTTAGATGTGCATCCTTTATTATCAACTTCATGAGATGTATTTTGTTAGGTATAATAACAGGGTGTTTAAAATCATTTGACATACTGGCTTCTTCCAACCTGCCTCCTACTCTCAATATTCCCTCTTTATCAACAAACGGATCTAAAGTTCTAAGTTTACTTCTCCTTTTTACCTTATTGTGTCGCTTCAAATCTTGAATTTCTTCACTAAAGCACATCTCCTGGTAGTGTAAAATACATCTGTCCATTACGCCTTTCAATTCATTTGTAGTTAGATAAGTAGGTTTAGTCTCTGACTTCTTAATAGTCATTCTTCGGCAGTATGCCAAAACTCTCTTTAGTTTACTTAAATTAGAAAATCTTTCCCATATAGGTAATTCCTCTGAAACATGTAATACTTTTATATCATTTTTCTTGATTTCTAATTCTGTTGATGGAATATCTTTCCTCTCATATAAGATATTTTCGTTCATTAACCAACTCGGTCCATGCCACCATAACTCCTTTGTTTGTAACTCTTGTGCACTAATTCCACGCGAAGCAGGATCTGCTGGATTCTCCGAAGACCTTACATGATGCCACTTATCATTATCCATTAGCTGTATAATTTCTGAAACTCGATTGCCTACAAATGTTTTCCATCTGCTTGGTGGTGACTGCAGCCAAGACAGAACCACTGTTGAATCAGTCCAAGCAAAAACATTGTCATTAGAAATATTCAAAATATTTCTTACTTCATCCAGCAAGCGCACCAGTAGTACAGCAGCGCATAACTCTAATCTTGGAACTGAAATCTGTTTTAATGGAGCTACTTTAGTTTTTGCAGCTATCAAGTTAACACTAATTTCCTCTTCTTCTGTAATGACTCTCAGGTATACAACGGCAGCATATGCAGTTGTTGACGCATCGGCAAATCCATGTATCTCCACCAATCTATTTTTGAATGTAATTTTAACCATCTTGGTAACTCAATAGTTTTCAAATTATTCAGCTCATCTCTGTATTTAGTCCATTCCTTAATTAAATCAACTGGCAGTTCCTCATCCCAATCTCTTCTACAAAGCCATAACTTCTGAATAAATACTTTAGCAGTTATGATGACCGGCGACAACCACCCAAATGGATCGAATAAACGGGAAATGTCTGATAAAATAAATCTTTTAGTAACGGAATAAGACAACTCAGGTAAATGAACTGTAACGTGAAAGCTGTCGTCTTGCCTATTCCATGTCAAACCTAAAATCTTGAATATAGGATCCATTTTGAAAGTCAACTTCTCTATGTCATTATTCGCTTTATTTTTCATCTGACTTAGTAGTTCACTTGAATTGCTGGACCATTTTTGCATCTCAAAACCTCCATCCAATAATAAACTGTTCATTTCTTCATAAATCTTATAAGCCTGTTCTACCGTCTCTGCGCCTGTCATTAGATCATCCATATATAAAGAATCTTTCAAAATATTAGATGCTGTATGATATTTATGTCCTTCATCTTCTGCTAGCTGAATTAGTGTACGAACTGCAAGGAATGGCGCTGCCGCGGTGCCGAAAGTGACTGTAACTAATTTGAAATGTTGCAATGGTTGTTCCGGTTCGTCACGCCACACGATGCATTGTAAATTTGAGTGCTCTTGAGCGACGTTAATTTGCCTATACATTTTGACAATATCTCCTACAATACATATTTTATAAGATCTCCATTTAATTAGTAAAGTGCGCAGATCGGGTTGAAGTGTAGGTCCAATTAGCATACAATCATTGAGAGAATAACCGTTACTCCCTTTTGCGGAGGCATCGTAAACCACTCGTATCTTTGTGGTATCTTTGTCTTCCCTAATAATTGCATGATGTGGTAAATACAGCGATTGTGCTTCTTCTTCTATCTTAACCATGTGGCCCAAGTCTAAATACTCCTTAATCACCTTTTGATAATCCATCTTTAATGTATGATTTCTTTTAAATTTGTTTTCTAAATGTGTGAATCTTCGAATTGCTTGATCCTTGGTATTACCACAAGTTGCTATAGTTTCTTCAGGAGATTGTTTCAAAGGAATGTTAACAATGTATCTTCCAGTCTCATCTCTTTTGGTTGTAGTTTTGTATATTTGCTCACAGATTTCTTCTTCCTTTGTTAACATTTTCTTCCTACTTCCTAAGTCTGATTCTATCTCCCAAAACTTCTTCAATAAATCATTGTCTAATGTTTTAATGTGCATACTAATAACTTCTCTTTGCCCGGTTTGTTCTTGATCCGTGACTTCACCCGATAGGATCCATCCTAAACGAGTGAACTGCGCTACTACACCATCTGTACCTTTGACTACACCATTGTCTAAAACCTTGCTGTATACATCGGCCCCTAATAACAGATCAACTCTACGAGGAGTATTAAACGTTGCATCTGCTAAAGGTAAATCCTTTATCTTAGTACAGGTGGACCCCTTTATACCCCATGTTGGTAAAAGGGTTGTGATGGATCTTAAAACAAAAGCATGGACAATTAGGTTGAAGGATGTGTCATACCGCGACCTCAGCTTAAAAGTAACTGTATTTCTCAAATACAGTTTGTTATCGCCTTCACCTATGCCAACGACCTCGTTTTGACACTTAGTTTTCTTCAAACCAAGTGTTTGTACTATCTTCTCAGTGATAAACGAGGCTTGTGATCCCTGGTCCAGTAGAGCCCGTACGACGTGAAATTGACTGTTATCTGAAATGACATCGATTAAGGCTGTGGGTAGCAAAATACCTTGACCAGGTTGTTTTTTACCAGAGAAGTGTGCTGCTACTACTGAATCCTTCTCTTTCGGGTCTTCTTGTTCCGATTCTGCGCTGTTCATATTAGCAATACTTTTTCTTTCAGGATGTATAAGTGAGTGATGTTTCTTATTACATATTTTACAAGACGTAAGCTGTTTACATTTAATGACAGGATGGTTAGGAATGAGACAATTAAAACATAAATTATTATTTTGTACAAACTCATACCTCTTCTCGATGGACAATTTTACAAAATCCTTACAGTTGTATATAAAATGTTTTCCTTTGCAGTATGAACATTTTTGGTCAATAGTTACATGAAATATTTTTGGTTTCATTGTCTTTGGTTTTAAGTTAGTACTTTCCACCATTTCCAATGTCCTGAATCTAGTTTCAAGAAAATTTGTAAGCTTCTGTAATTTTGGTAACTCTTCTGTATTATCTGCACCGATTGTCTCTTCCCACTGTTTAATACTATTTTCATCTAATTTTAAAACAATAATGTAAATAACAATTGCATCCCAATATTCTGTAGGCAAGCCAATGTGTTTTAAAGCGTTGATGCACTCGACGGACGTGTCTAATAATTGTTTTATATTAATAGCTGATTCTTGTGTAATGTTTCTTTGTCCAAAAAATTTCTTAAAAATACTATTTGCAACATACCGTTTGTTATCATATCTTTTCTTTAAGATATTCCAAGCTTCTACATAGTTTTCTGCCGTTACCGCAACTCCTCTAAGTAGTGTTTCCGCATCTCCTGATAAGCTACTTTTGAGGTAATGAAGCTTCTGAACGTCATCTAAGTGGTCATTGTTATGAATTAAAGATGTAAACAAATCATAAAATGACTGCCATTCGGTATAATTGCCAGAAAAAATTGGTATTGCAATACGTGGAAGTTTGACATCACTACTATGGTACTTAACATTATCTCCTTGCTTAGATTTGTTATCTTCTCCAGATGAGGATGGCCTTGGATTCAACTTTAGTAAAGCTGTGTTTAACTCACCCTTGTAAATATAATAACTTTCTTCCACGTTACAATAGACATCATCTTCAAAATATTCACATTGTGATCTATCGGCTTTGTCCGTCTTCGTTATAATTTGTTCATGGTTGCTTGTAAACTTACTCCAATATAATTCTAATGTATTTAATCTTGCTTCCACATAGGCTGTAGTAATTCTTTCACGTGGTGACTTCTTGAAATTTATTTGTGCTTTTAATATATTTTGTTTGAGTTCTGCTTGTAATTCTATAATCTGCTTACACTCCATATTTTTATCTTGTAATATATGCGGCTCGGAGGACCATATGTTTAGGTTTTAAATAAAAAATAACTTAAATCGAGAAAAGAAACATGTATTGCGTAATATTTACAGAAAAAAGACGCTGATAAAAATTTGACATTTCTTACTTTAAAAATTATATTTCTTCTTTTTCACAAATGGCGTTTGACCTAAAACTATAGAAACTCCTTCGACATACCGGCCACCAAAGACCTTTGTCTTTCAAATTCAGAAGACCGGCCACCATGAAGAACAGTCTAAGCATAGGTATCCTTATGACGTCAGATCTGAATCTACTTCCAAATGTACTGCTTTTGTACACATACAGACAAATATACAAATGTAACCCTTCGTAGGTTTGTGTCCCCTGCCCTTTGATGTTTTGACTTGCACAGGACCGTGTGTAAATCACTCCAGTGTTCAAGAAAGGCTTGTGTGGCGTAACCCGCACAGCAGGCAGCTGTCTAATAAGTTGCTGATCTGTTTCACCTCTATACCATTTGCATAGACATTTTCTGGCACATCGCCTTACTGCTGATTTAAGTCCAAAAATCCAATAACTTGTTCTTATATATGACATCAATAATTGCGGACCTCCATGCATTGTTTTTAGATGTGCATCCTTTATTATCAACTTCATGAGATGTATTTTGTTAGGTATAATAACAGGGTGTTTAAAATCATTTGACATACTGGCTTCTTCCAACCTGCCTCCTACTCTCAATATTCCCTCCTTATCTACAAACGGATCTAAAGTTCTAAGTTTACTTCTCCTTTTCACCTTATTGTGTCGCTTCAAATCTTGAATTTCTTCACTAAAGCACATCTCCTGGTAGTGTAAAATACATCTGTCCATTAAGGCTTTCAATTCGTTTGTAGTTAGATAAGTAGATTTAGTCTCTGACTTCTTAATAGTCATTCTTCGGCAGTATGCCAAAACTCTCTTTAGTTTACTTAAATTAGAAAATCTTTCCCATATAGGTACTTCCTCTGAAACAAGTAATACTTTATATCATTTTTCTTGATTTCATAATTCTGTTGATGGAATGTCTTTCCTCTCATATAAGATATTTTCTTTCCTTAACCAACTCGGTCCATGCCACCATAACTCATTTGTTCGTAACTCTTGTACACTTATACCACGCGAAGCAGGATCTGCTGGATTCTCCGAAGACCTTACATGATGCCACTTATCATTATCCATTAGCTGTATAATTTCTGAAACTCGATTGCCTACAAATGTTTTCCATCTGCTTGGTGGTGACTGCAACCAAGACAGAACCACTGTTGAATCAGTCCAAGCAAAAACATTGTCATTAGAAATATTCAAAATATTTCTTACTTCATCCAGCAAGCGCGCCAGTTAGTACAGCAGCGCATAACTCTAATCTTGGAACGGATATTTGTTTTAATGGAGCTACCTTAGTTTTTGCAGCTATCAAGTTAACACTAATTTCCTCTTCTTCTGTAATGACTCTCAGGTATACAACGGCAGCATATGCAGTTGTTGACGCATCGGCAAATCCATGTATCTGCACCAATCTATTTTTTGAATGTAATTTTAACCATCTTGGTAACTCAATAGTTTTCAAATTATTCAGCTCATCTCTGTATTTAGTCCATTCCTTAATTAAATCAACTGGCAGTTCCTCATCCCAATCTCTTCTACAAAGCCATAACTTCTGAATAAATACTTTAGCAGTTATGATGACCGGCGACAACCACCCAAATGGATCGAATAAACGGGAAATGTCTGATAAAATAAATCTTTTAGTAACGGAGTAAGACAACTCAGGTAAATGAACTGTAACGTGAAAACTGTCGTCTTGCCTATTCCATGTCAAACCTAAAATCTTGAATATAGGATCCATTTTGAAAGTCAACTTCTCTATGTCATTATTCGCTTTATTTTTCATCTGACTTAGTAGTTCACTTGAATTGCTGGACCATTTTTGCATCTCAAAACCTCCATCCAATAATAAACTGTTCATTTCTTCATAAATCTTATAAGCCTGTTCTACCGTCTCTGCGCCTGTCATTAGATCATCCATATATAAAGAATCTTTCAAAATATTAGATGCTGTATGATATTTATGTCCTTCATCTTCTGCTAGCTGAATAAGTGTACGAACTGCAAGGAATGGCGCTGCCGCGGTGCCGAAAGTGACTGTAACTAATTTGAAATGTTGCAATGGTTGTTCCGGTTCGGCACGCCACACGATGCATTGTAAATTTGAGTGCTCTTGAGCGACGTTAATTTGCCTATACATTTTGACAATATCTCCTACAATACATATTTTATAAGATCTCCATTTAATTAGTAAAGTGCGCAGATCGGGTTGAAGTGTAGGTCCAATTAGCATACAATCATTGAGAGAATAACCGTTATTCCCTTTTGCGGAGGCATCGTAAACCACTCGTACCTTTGTGGTATCTTTGTCTTCCCTAATAATTGCATGATGTGGTAAATACAGCGATTGTGCTTCTTCTTCTATCTTAACCATGTGGCCCAAGTCTAAATACTCCTTAATCACCTTTTGATAATCCATCTTTAATGTATGATTTCTTTTAAATTTGTTTTCTAAATGTGTGAATCTTCGAATTGCTTGATCCTTGGTATTACCACAAGTTGCAATAGTTTCTTCAGGAGATTGTTTCAAAGGAATGTTAACAATGTATCTTCCAGTCTCATCTCTTTTGGTTGTAGTTTTGTATATTTGCTCACAGATTTCTTCTTCCTTTGTTAACATTTTCTTCCTACTTCCTAAGTCTGATTCTATCTCCCAAAACTTCTTCAATAAATCATTGTCTAATGTTTTAATGTGCATACTAATAACTTCCTTTTGCCCGGTTTGTTCTTGATCCGTGACTTCACCCGATAGGATCCATCCTAAACGAGTGAACTGCGCTACTACACCATCTGTACCTTTGACTACACCATTGTCTAAAACCTTGCTGTATACATCGGCCCCTAATAACAGATCAACTCTACCAGGAGTATTAAACGTTGCATCTGCTAAAGGTAAATCCTTTATCTTAGTACAGGTGGACCCCTTTATACCCCATGTTGGTAAAAGGGTTGTGATGGATCTTAAAACAAAAGCATGGACAATTAGGTTGAAGGATGTGTCATACCGCGACCTCAGCTTAAAAGTAACTGTATTTCGCAAATACAGTTTGTTATCGCCTTCACCTATGCCAACGACCTCGTTTTGACACCTAGTTTTCTTCAAACCAAGTGTTTGTACTATCTTCTCAGTGATAAACGAGGCTTGTGATCCCTGGTCCAGTAGAGCCCGTACGACGTGAAATTGACTGTTATCTGAAATGACATCGATTAAGGCTGTGGGTAGCAAAATACCTTGACCAGGTTGTTTTTTACCAGAGAAGTGTGCTGCTACTACTGAATCCTTCTCTTTCGGGTCTTCTTGTTCCGATTCTGCGCTGTTCATATTAGCAATACTTTTTCTTTCAGGATGTATAAGTGAGTGATGTTTCTTATTACATATTTTACAAGACGTAAGCTGTTTACATTTAATGACAGGATGGTTAGGAATGAGACAATTAAAACATAAATTATTATTTTGTACAAACTCATACCTCTTCTCGATGGACAATTTTACAAAATCCTTACAGTTGTATATAAAATGTTTTCCTTTGCAGTATGAACATTTTTGGTCAATAGTTGCGTGAAATATTTTTGGTTTCATTGTCCTTGGTTTCAAGTTGGTACTCTCCACCATTTCCAATGTCCTGAATCTAGTTTCAAGAAAATTTGTAAGCTTCTGTAATTTTGGTAACTCTTCTGTATTATCTGCACCGATTGTCTCTTCCCACTGTTTAATACTATTTTCATCTAATTTTAAAACAATAATATAAATAACAATTGCATCCCAATATTCTGTAGGCAAGCCAATGTGTTTTAAAGCGTTGATGCACTCGACGGACGTGTCTAATAATTGTTTTATATTAATAGCTGATTCTTGTGTAATATTTCTTTGTCCAAAAAATTTCTTAAAAATACTATTTGCAACATACCGTTTGTTATCATATCTCTTCTTCAAAATATTCCAAGCTTCTACATAGTTTTCTACCGTTACCGCAACTCCTCTAAGTAGTGTTTCCGCATCTCCTGATAAGCTACTTTTGAGGTAATGAAGCTTCTGAACGTCATCTAAGTGGTCATTGTTATGAATTAAAGATGTAAACAAATCATAAAATGACTGCCATTCGGTATAATTGCCAGAAAAAGTTGGTATTGCAATACGTGGAAGTTTGACATCACTACTATGGTACTTAACATTGTCTCCTTGCTTAGATTTGTTTTCTTCTCCAGATGAGGATGGCCTCGGATTCAACTTTAGTAAAGCTGTGTTTAACTCACCCTTGTAAATATAATAACTTTCTTCCACGTTACAATAGACATCATCCTCAAAATATTCACATTGTGATCTATCGGCTTTGTCCGTCTTCGTTATAATTTGTTCATGGTTGCTTGTAAACTTACTCCAATATAATTCTAATGTATTTAATCTTGCTTCCACATAGGCTGTAGTAATTCTTTCACGTGGTGACTTCTTGAAATTTATTTGTGCTTTTAATACATTTTGTTTGAGTTCTGCTTGTAATTCTATAATCTGCTTACACTCCATATTTTTATCTTGTAATATATGCGGCTCGGAGGACCATATGTTTAGGTTTTAAATAAAAAAATAACTTAAATCGAGAAAAGAAACATGTATTGCGTAATATTTACAGAAAAAAGACGCTGATAAAAATTTGACATTTCTTACTTTAAAAATTATATTTCTTCTTTTTCAGAACTGGCGTTTGACCTAAAACTATCGAAACTCCTTCGACAAGAGGGATGATTTGTATTTTTGTATGTATTGAAATATCTCAAAAACTACTGGGCCGATTTCAAATATTCTTTCACCATTTAAAAGCTATGTTTTCGCTGAGTTCTTAATCGCACTAATATTATAATTACTGATATTATAAATGCGAAAGTTTAGATGGTTGTTAGAGTTTGTAGCCTAAACGGCTAAACGGATCGCGATGAAATTTGGCATAGACGTAGATTATAGTCTGGAAGAACACATAGGCTACTAACTTATGTTTTTTTTTAATTCCACGCGGACGGAGTCGCGCGCGAAAGCTAGTAGGCTATACTTTTTACTATTTATAATTTCTCGTGTACAAAATCGCGAGCAACAGCTAGTTGACATATTAATTATATTCTCGCCTGTTGGGGATCTCTAGCGAGGTATACGGCGGTGCGTTTGACGACGAAGTCCCTGGCGGAGAGACAGCGCGCGAGCAGCAGCGCGGCGCCGCACGCCCAGCTCACCCACACGCCGGCACTGGCCGCGCGCGTCGCGCCCGCGCGCCCACCCAGCCCCCACTCCGCGTGCACACCACGCTCCAGATACCCGTTAGCACCAGAACAACTGTACCACAGATTATGCTAATGAAAAATCTACCAGGGAAATTAAATAAATCAACACCTAAAAAGACTATTTAAAGATTTGAGATGCTTGACAATAACCAATAATGTATTTAATAAACTGATCTACACAATGACAATGTGTAGTTGTTGTAAATCCCAGGAAAGCGCTAATGGTTAATGTATATCTTACGTGGTGGTATTAGTGACATTAAAGAAGGCCACACAGAAGTCCTGGATGCCGCCGTTGGTCTGTATGAAGCTGTGTCCCGTCAGCCCCACCAGCACCAGCGAGAAGATCAGTGCCGGAGCCACGATACGCCACGGACGCTGCAGCCTGGGTATTATACGATTTAAAACGTTATCCCAAAAGAAAGGGTGTGCCTTGTCCTTGCATTCTTTACGTATCATCAATACCTAAAATTGTGGTGTGGAAGAATTGATGACATAGTACACTTAATATCTTTCCTTACCCTGATCTTGAATGTCCACCTCCAGGGCACATAGTGAAGAAAGTTATCCACACAGCAGCGAACACCGTGGACATGATGGGCATATATTCCACAAACTGGCAGTCATTGTCCCGAGCGAACAGAGTCCTAGATGTGTCTAGCATTAGTCGGTGGGTTTCGTTACCTGAAAAATATTCATCATATTGCGCTAAGTAAGAACTGCAATCTTCTTATATTCTTTAATATATATATAAACTTATATTCTTTAATTATAAAACTGTTAAAACTATTCCTAACATTACGTTATCACTCATTATTATTTGCATGTGGTTGCGTTAATCTCAAGACTTTATTTATCTCTGATAGTTTTAAAAATGACTATAATCTCACCTGTCAACATGGTGACGTTCTCTTCTTCAACTTCAGGATGATCGACTATATCCATCGCTTGTCTTTTATTTTTATTCGTTTCGTCATTAGACGCTGAGTCGCTCCCATCAGTAACTATATTAGCATCAACTTTGTGCTTGCTCGACGGATCTTTGATGTTATACGCATCTTCAGCAGTATTATTTGGCAACTCAACCATTCTGAAGGCGAGCTCTCGCGGTCTCAACACGCAGTTATTGTCAACCAACTGCATAGTTTCCTGGAGGAAAACGTAGTTCAGGATACCGAATATTCCAGCAACGGAAAAGAGTACCAAATGCCATGCTGAAAAGATTAAATAGAGTCAGTAATAGCTTTGAACACTGAACTAATCGCTCCTAGAATTTTAGACTCCAAAACATTGAATTGTGCATTGTATATTTTAAAAGGTAAATAAATGTAACGTAGAGGCCACGTTGATTATATTTTCCTTAAATATATTTGCGGTGTCAATTAAGCTATGGGTCGATCAACAATATTAGTTATACTCGTAGTAGAACAGCTTAATATTATATATAGATAGATAAAATAATGAAGTTAGAAAAAATCTCACAGAGAAAATTTCACACTAGACGAACTATTTTGCAGCGGGGCTCGTATTGCTCGAAGAAGATATGCAACTAAAAACAATGTTCAAAACAGTTAAAACTTTTGATTTAGGTGAAAAATTTATTTTTCTGATGAAGAAGGATTGAGTGATGTTAAACCGAAGCAGGATTTAATTTTATGGGAAGATTGTATTTGAAATTAATGTTGAATTTTTCCTATGTGGCCTGTATTCGAGTGGGGCCGACCTTGTTTTACAATCTGTACAAGCGGCAGTCTATGGTCTGCTATATTTATAACATTAACGTTCTCGCTCTGGGATCGTTTTCGCATTGAGCCGACGTATGTTTACATTGCCTTCAGGATTATCAAGTACTCTCCAATACTATTTGTTGGTGGGCAATGAAAATGTACCATACGACTTGAACTTTATAATAGCATTAAATCATACTTATTTGCGTTTTTATGCATTTTTTTCAGTATATTTAACGTATTTTTATTCCTTATTTTTGCAAGTTGCTTAAAAGATATAAAAAATTGTCCAATTCTTTGAAATGACTTTAATAACATGCATTAAGTCGTTCAAAGTTAAGGAACAAACCTTAACAGCGATAAGGTTGTTTATCTCAGTGGGTCATCTGGCACCGTGGCGGCTACAAGAACTGCATGCGTTGAAGTTCGTAAAATATCCACATAATCTTAAGTTTACCCATATACGTATATTTATGGACGCTATAAAAATGTACACGATGTAGTTTTATTAACAAAAATTGTATGATAGCCATCATCAGTACTGTTTTGTCAAAAAGTTTGTCGAAAATAAATATCTTATCTAAAATTTTATCGCCCACATACATACTTCGCAATGAACATTTTAAATTAAATGTACTCAATTTAATTCTACGGATGCGTTATCAAGAAATCAAGACAGAGTCTGTACTGAATAAAAAACTTAATTGAAGACCGCGTGGGCGGTTCTCTACACTCCGTACCATTCTAAACGTTTTTTGGTCTAAATCTGCCGAATATCAAGATAAACTAAGTGATGTATTACATTACTTATATCATTTTCATGGTTGCGTATCCATTGGGAAGTGAATTTGACCGAAATCTTGGTTACAATAGTATAGTTGATCAAATTTTGCTTTCCATGCGCTAAAGCAGCGCTTTCTTTCCATATTTAGCAATTTAAATCATTGCAAATGCCCTGCATACGGAATACGAGATAGGTGTGTGTTTAACACAATGTCATCATCACTTTCCCCTAACCGTGGTAATGCTAGAAATATGTAACGACTTTCTGACTCATTGTTTAATCACATAATTTGTCTTTTGAGTATTAAAAGGGATTAATGGACATTATTCTACAGTTTCCATAGCCGAAAAACATGTAGACAACTGAGATAAAAAATGTAGAAACTTAAGGAGCTTCAAGAGAAGGGTTAATGGTTACTTATTAAGCTACCGCGTACCATCCTTCGACCACAACACCATTTAAGATTAGGTCGGTTCGTGGTCAAGCACTAGTATATCGCTTAATTTTTTTCTAATAAAGTATAAATGCAGTTTTGTACATGAGTTTTGTGTGTCTTTGTGGTCGAGAGAGACCAAAGCTCCGGTGGATAGATGTATCGAAACCCGATGTTGACAAATTAGTAGTCTCTGGTTAGAAGACTGAAATGGTAAATGTTGCTGGATCAAAATCAAAAGGGCTGTAAAGCTATAAGTGCTGGTTACCTACAGTTATCTATAATTAAACATGTGTGTACCGTTACATGTTGAATTTATCCGTCTAATATAGCGATGACATCATTAATGTGATGCGTACTAAGTACAAGTTACATTCGAGTGGCGGCCTTCGAAATATCGGAGTGGACCTGTGGGGAGGCCGAGGACTGATAAAAACTGGTGTTAAAATGTATTGTTATGTTCATTGTTATATTCTTTTAGTCTTAACTATTGGCTTTCGTATTAATGTCCAGAATCACCATAATCTAAAGGACATGACTTATCTTTTTTATTTTCGTTAATTAAACAATATCGTGTGTACTTTTTTTATTTTATGGCAACTGCCAGGACCTATGTGTGCCATTCTAAAGAATACATTTAAGGGAATAGTTATAATAGAAAGTATAAGATAATAATTGGTTACCTTTCCACGCGTTGAGATGTCTGGATGCGCGCTCCTCCAACTGGCAATAGTCATAAATTAATATTGTCATCTTTTATGTCGTAATTCAAACCTGAAACAACAATGGTTAAATTATAAAAAATATTGAAAAAACAATTTTACAAAACTTTTTAACCTATCAATGCTTTAAAAATTAGCGTTCGTAGCTAATTAATTATTTTTTTATATGTGTCTGTTTATTGTCCCTTGGCGCACGCCGAAATTTTTGTGCGGTTGGTATGGTTTATACTCTTTCATTCTTTAATCAGGTAGCTTTAACTGGCCGCTTGGTATCGGTGGTCTTCGTAAAAATACATCTTTTTTTTTGTGACTGAATGGCCACTGTTTGCCTTGAGGAGGCATTTACAGATTCACCGGGCTTGAGGTGGCTGAGCGCAGATGGCGCTTAGCCTAAACCTCGTTTATGAGTAACTAAGCTCGAGGGCTCCCTCAGGAGCCTCGGCACGAGCCGTAACTTCGTTATTATTACCGGATTGGGAGGCCACCAAGCTCTTAAAAAAATACAACGTCGTGTGAGGATCGTTCGACAAATAATTCCTATGAGACGGATGACGTAATGCGATATTAAACAATATTTATTTATATCAAGCACCGGTTTGGTTATTTTAATAGCTTCAGTTAAGTGATATATTTAAGTAGCTGTTTTTATCAATATTTATAGAAGTGTAACGCCCTATATAAATAAAACGATAATAAACATCAATAAAGAGATAAAAGGATACTGTTCGCGATAACCTCGAAATGGTTTACCAATATGCAATATACAAGGTGAAAATATCCCGAGCAAATATTGCAAAATTCGCTTACTCACATAGTTTACCTATTCCATGAAAACTACACATATTTTGAACGGCGGCGCGTGAAAATCTGCCACATTCTATAAACATAAATACTGGCTGCAGGCTGTAGCTGGGGCGGGTGATCGAAAAAAAAAACTTTTTAGTTCTTGTCAGCCAGTGTTCCTTAGCAAACTATGAAAAAGAACTCATCCAGCAGCTGTTAACTTTAATGGTCGGCTGTTATTTTGCTTTGCCCACGTAGGATGAATTTGAGACACCATACAAATCCAAAGAAGCAGAAGCGACTAATGGAAAAGGGATGTTAGACTTCGGTTTTTCATCACTTTTTAATAGATAACGTAAACTAATGTTGTGTTAGTTAAGGTTTGCCCGAGTGCTAAAAAGGAAATTGTGTATTTCGTGTGTTCAGATAAGAATGCATTAGCGAGGAAATGGTAACTTCATATTTTTTGTTACTCTTTTTGTTCAAATGCACTTTCAATACCAAACATCATAATAATCATTGATTGTTAAAACTTGTATTGTTAAAAGTGACTTCCAGTAATGTGGAAACAATAGACGGTTTTCTCTTATCGAAAAGCAATTTGTTTTTTTTTATGTCTATCAATCTCTCTCTCTCTCTCTTACACTGAGCGTACTGTGTACCTAAACCTATATGAATGTGTTGTTTTCATTTAGAATAAATCGCGTATTATTTTTTTTTATGAAAACATTCTTTAAATACTTTTCAAAATTTTCTGCTATATTACTTGAGGAAAAAAAATCTCTGGTCTCAGTTTATTTTAAGATATATTTGGATTACATTTTTATAAGTCTAATTTATTGTTAGAAATATCCATAGACGCATTATTTGAATTCAATATGAGATATTACGTAAGATGCTGCAGATGCGGAGTCCTTGCTTACGAAGCTTGAAGGTCAAGGATGAAGGTTATGGGACATAAATTAAACAGCGATTTAAATACAAGGAAAAACAGACGAAGGGGAAAAGATTATGTTTCGATGTGGTCGGCATAACGACCAAGGTTTATCGATCAGAATTGTTATTAATTGAAAACAGGTCACCCCTCAAAACTGAATATTAACGTGTTGACCAAGTGAAAGGAATGTATGAATAAAAAATTGTAATCTTACTCTATTGTAACAGTAGGAAGACAAGAATCATATTTATGGTTAATTCATGGATTTGAATTCATTCCGGCTCCCTGTGTAGTTGGGAAGATTGTGGTTGAAGGTGGACTGAAATGAAAAATCCAACCCCACAAATAGCTGTAGAGCTTAAATTGTTGTTGTAATGCTCAACGTACGGTAATTGAAAATTTATTTCTTCAAGCTTCAATGTATAAATGACCAACAGATTTACTTACGTAGGACCAATATTGAAAAGTGCAGATAACGCATGATCCTTCCTATTGAGGATTAAATTTTCTGAGTAGATATAATGAAATCATCGTTTATTTACATATTACTTACTTTGTATTGAATCTCTATAAATACATAGATTGGTAGCTTGGTCAATAAGTAAACATGTTTTTAAATATGAGAAATGCACTAATAACTTAAATAACAATTGCCGAAAACGTATGAAAACCACAAACTCGTACATCCATGCTTTATCAATATTTATACCGGTTGTTTATAAATGTATTCTTACCTCTTGGATTTATTTTAATTTAAACACGATCGTATTCATATTTAAATCACGGTCACATTAATTTAAAAAGTTCACATTTTCATTGATAATTTTGTGTTTCAATAGATTACAGCACAAAGATTGAAAATAAAAACATTAATCGCACTAACACTGCTGACACACATAACCCACGAGGCGGCGGCGGCTTGACTGGCTAACATAAATAGAATCTGTCACTTTGGACCTTTTCTATCTGATGTCAGATTCAGTATTAGACTGAGATAGCAATAAAGAAAGATACTTATTTAACGTCTACACGACAAGGATGGCTAGTAGTTCGTTGATGTGTTTTTAGTGTTAACCGCATTTATGATGTCATCCGCTCGCTGCCATTTTACGATACCGTCCCAAGTAAGCAGTTTATGGTAGACCCAAAACTAGCCATGGGTAACTCAACAAAAATTCGATCTGCAGATCAGCTCACGGGTGAAGCAGATCAGCTCAATTTGAAATTCCATAGAGGTATGGTTCGCGTGAACTGCGAGTCATCGAACAGCTCGCTGCAGGCCGGCTCCCATAGTTATAGTGTGAGCTGTGAGCTGCTAATTTATTTCTTGAGCCGTAGCTCACCGATCAACACTATGTGAGCTGATCTGTTGAAGCGGTTCAGAGTTGATTTACATACGTCTTACCAAAACAATCGTTTTTGGACAACATTGTAATGATTATGTTGAAATTATTGAATTTTACTTTCTTACTAACGTCTATGTGAGAGTTTGTAAGTTTGGATGGATGTTTGTTTGAACGCTGAATGGCTCACCATGAAATTTTACAGATGTCGAGCCATGGTCTGGAAGAACACATAGGTTAATTAACCATATTATTCACACAGTGGTGGGCTCCTGCTAGTTTCTAATAAACAATGTTGACTTTAATTTTGCAACAACTAAAATTAGTTAAATAACTTCGGTAACCTAGTTACTTATTTTATATGTACCTACCTTAAACCCATATAATGGAAAATTTATAGGTTGCGTACCTATGAAGTTCACGTGACTGCTTTTAGTGGTATAACATACGTATTCAGTACACATTTTTAAATTTTACAATACTTTATTTAACGAAATTCGTACAAAATTAGCATTTACTTGGACCCAATTTGGGTTTACAATAAACTTAAATATTAAATAAGCTAGCTTTCATACATAAATATCGTATAAATACAATAATAAAATTAATACTGCTCTATTTGTTGCTTTAATTTTGATATTGCTATTAATCTAAGGTTATTACTATAATTTACGAATCACACTTGTCCAATATTAGTAGCTAAGTCGTTACATAGACACTTCTATAAGTAATCAATAACCATTGTCAATAAGCAGCATAAAATGTATCTTAACCTAAATCACAACAATTAATATTATATATATACATTCAAAATTCGTTCGTGCCATTTTGGAAAAAATCAGTTCAACATCGACTTCAAACTTTAAAAAGACAGTCTTCTTCTCAACAGTTTGCCGAGGTGATCAGCAGAAGACGTACGGTCTCACACAAATGGGGCATCTATCGGATGTAGCGAGGCACCTGCGGAGGCAGTCAGCGTGGAAGTAGTGCGCACACGGCGTCACCCGCGCAGACTTCATACTGCCCAAGCAAACTGCGCATACGTCCTCCAGGGTCGACAATTCTTCAGGCGTCGCTCTTCGGAACTTCGCCAACGAATCACACGCCTCATTCATTTTTACCAACGCCTCTCCTAATCTATGTCGACCATGCATGAACACGCACACATATAGAACGAGAACGGATAATCGCCATCGCTCGCACCACGCCAGCGCCGGCACCAAGGGCAAAGCCAGAGCTGTCGTCACGCCTCTAGCCCAAACTCCACAAAATAGCACCTCCATACCCTCCAATCTCTCCAGCTTCATGGCCGACAATGCGAGAGGCCACAATTCTAGGAAGGTCCTCTCACTCAATAAATAATAAGTACCAGTGATGGCCGTGTACAGAGCTGTGGGTCGGAAGTGTTCTAGTCCTTGCTCCAGACCTAAAGTTAGAAGGATAAATGTGATTGTGACTATAAATGTTACAGCTTTGGTCCACTCGAGGACGATCTTTGTGGCGGACATGGCGAGGTGCTTGACGCGGGAGTGGCGGGTGACGTTGACATAGGGCGACCAGTCCTCCTTGGTGCAGATCTCACGCACGTAGCTGACGGAGTACGTGATGACGTTGTAGAACATGAGAGAGTATAGGCATGTAAGCCGGCCCTGGGATACGAACAGCTTGTCGCATGCGGTGAACACCAGCAACTGAGAAAAAGTAATTTATTTTTAGTATAGAAGGTTCCCTATCACCCTCAATCATAAAGAACAAGTTATAATTGTAACTCTGTGTTTACCTGGCATATCATGGTGGATAAGTTGTTCATTTGCAGGAACAGCCGCTCAGCACGCTCGAGCGGCGCGTATGCAGTTCGTAGCACGCCGAGCAAACATGCCCCTGGCGCACGCAGTCTACGTGCCACCTCTGGAATCAACATTGGACGTAAGTGTTACGATTTAGTGACACAATTAACAGCATATATTTCGGGGGTACAGGGTACCAACATAAAATTGAGCCTAACTCTACTTCCGATGTTACTAGGTGTTTTACATACTAAAGCAAAATTGCTGGGCGAATCGGTAGCAAAGTCTCCAACTTCCTAGTTACTTTTTTAATATAGTTAATAGTTAATAAAAATTATCCTATGGCAACAAGTTCATTGGACAGCGACCGTGGGCGATGAAGACCCGTCAAATCTTATCCATTTATTTTCCAGTTTCATAGAATTTTTTCACTCATTTGCATTAAATATTTTTCTTACATTTTTCGATGGCAAGCATTCAACAATATTGGCCACTGATAATTACTTAGAAACAATATTTTGTGATAATAATTGCAATTGTCTTAAAGGTTCAATTGGTTTTAAACTTTTAAAAGATAACAGATTCTAACAACATACAGGTCCAAAATTAGTAGTTAGTTATATGTAGGAATGAACACATGTAAAAGGTGATTATCTCAGATAGTTAAGGCTAATGATGATTGGGTTGCGCTGTTTGCCCAGCTAACAAGGAGGCTATTGCAACTTAGGGTATCCTGGTTTATCTTATTTCATTAGATCATAAAAGAAATAATTTAATTATAAAAACTCAAAGGCTTGTAAATAATGTATATTGCATAAAGCTCTCCTCCGGTCAAACTCTGTTGTCCAGTGGATGATTTTCTTAGAAGGTTCTTTTGTATAAAAGGACCACCCTTGCCTAAGAAAAATCAGTTCAGTCCATCCTGCCATACCAAGCAACAAGAAATTCCTCCAACTTTTCTGGTAAGTTATCTTATAAAGTTAGTTCTTAACTTATAATGTTTTTCTAAATCTTCATTATTAAAAATCAATAAACATTCCCAGTTTTAAGACTTGTTAGGGTTCAAAATCAGATTCCATGCAACTTAAAACCTTATTTTAAAGATATAAGAGTACTCTATAGCCTTTCAGGTCAGAAACCTTTTAAAACATTAACTAACTACTAACCAAAATCAGTTTTAGACAAGACTATTCCCACTCTTCCATAAAATAATAAAACAGATCGATTTAAAAGCGCTAATTTTTCGTCTCGGGATCTTCCCGTCAGAAACCAGAGAGTTCAGTTCAGTTCAGTACATCGCGAGTTTACAACAAAAGAAATCATCAAATAACTTATACGACCACATGTTTTTGTTTAGACACAAAATGTATGTATGTAGTATTTAATGACGCACAGCGGCTGGCATACAGCCAGCTTCCGTCGCCTCATTCAGCTTCGTTCCGACAATGACCTGAAAAACTGCGGGAACGCGAATAAACAAATCGGATCTAGATGCAAACATCGATCGCCGTTTTAGCTGCATTTTCATTGCTTGTTTATCTTGCCCGTTATACTGACGCAAGCTTAAGTTTATATTTTACCAGAACTCCCTAAATTCTTGGTTTGCTTGAAATGAAAAAAATAGAAATGTTCTGGTTGAAATTACCATAACCGTTTATTTGTTTATTTACCACTAGTTTGTGTATCCAACACAAGTTAAGTTCATTTTTTATATTAATTTCCTTAAGTAATTATATACTTACTTAAGGAAGTAAGTATATAAAATACATTTTTACTTACTTAAGGAAGTAAGTAAATAAAAAGTATTTATATACTTTCGTTTTAAATGACTATTGAAATTCATGGTCTAGTCTTCGATATACGAGTATGCAACGTATTGTTTATATTTCCTGGACAGTTAGTTGCTTATGATTTAAACAAACGTATATATGTATGTTATGAATCTATTAAGACAAAGTGAAAGTTTGGCTCTAGCATCATAATAAACTACGTCTCATAATATTTGTCTATACTAATATTATAAAGAGGAAAGATTTGTATGTATTGAAATAACTCAAAAACTACTGGGCCGATTGTAGAAATTCTTTCACCGTTAGAATGGTAATTTATCTATGAGTAACATAGGCTATATTTTTTAATTTCACGCGGGCGAAGTCGCGAGCAACAGCTAGTTGTTTATAAAAATGTGGTGCATTTGTTGTTTATTTACGTTTAGAAATCCTTCTACGCGTTAATTTGCGATCAACTTTGACTAATGATTGAAAAGATCGCAAATATTAAATTAAAAATTATAAATAAAGAATGCTCCTATTTTTCGATTCAACTAATAATTGGTAACTTCCCATCTCTGTTTTTAATAATAATCTGTAATGAAATTCTACAAAATTGCATTTTTAAAAATTATCAACACGGGACACTTTTGGCAAACTCAATTGTTTACTTGTTTTCTTTATTAAATTTCGTTTGTCTTGACTCATATCACCATTACCATCTCGTATAATTACTACGCCTTACGTTCACAGATGAAAAGCAAAGGAACTATGGATTTTAAATTAATTATAGTTACCTTAAATGAATCTGTTTTGTTTTAAAAACGCTTTATATAGCTTCGCCTAACGTTGAGGCTGTCTCTACCTCTGAAAACCTTAGTTGGAATCTCGACGCAATTTTGGATCGCTTTGTCTTAGGCAATTACTGTAAACGTTATTGACTTGTGAGACGATTGAATACCACATGTGTCGAGGTATTTCACTACCAGTTCATTTACTTCGCGTTGAAATAATGACTTTAATTGTGAGCGACAAAAATATTTCCGATTGCCATAAGCCCTTGGTTGACGTTGAGAGATCAATGTTTGGTTCACGCCCACAGAGTAGCTACTTAAATTGTTTTTTTTTTTTAATCAAAGTAACCGTTATTTTAAAAGGTAATACGAGGAATTAGTATGAGAATATAAATCGTTTTTTGTTAATTTGTTGACATAAAAGACCTTAAGTTAACGTTTCAAGCGCTCTGGGCGAGATTTTTACGGCGCCCTTTTTTAACAGCTTTTGGAGGTGGAGTTAACAGGCTTATATGAGCCTATAGGCAGAACTGTGGTGCCAGAGCAGTAGTCCAACTTCACCTCAACCTAACGCCTATTACGTGCTTGTAGTAAAGTCTTCCAATAGTATACATCAATAAATTCAATCGAAACAAACTCAAACCTAGATACAAGCAACAGTTACCTTGTGCTAGCTTCGCCACAGCTGGGTACCATCTCGCTGGATATCGGTAGTTTGCGGATATAAGAACAGGTACCACTAGACAGGTATACGCGGCCATTAGCCACGCGCCGCCCAACGCCACGAAAAGACCTCGCGGCGCCCAATACGGCAGTAACAGCACCACGGACAGCAACCACACTAAAAAAATAACATTTACAGGATTTACGATGCTTTTTCGCGTCCTATTTTGTAAAATTAAAACATTTGTTCACTGATTCGTTAATTTACTTAAAAGAACTTTAACCTCCTATGCTAAGTACAGTACAGAACTCAGAAATTATTAGTTAAATAAGTTATAATGAAATGTTAAATTAAGTAAGAGCACTAAAGACAGGTCTAAATGACTGGTTACTTATATCTTGCCTAGTCTATAGTTACTTAATAAATTATGGTTGTTGCTAGCTTGTTAAGTAAAAGAAGTTATAAAAACACACACTCAACTATGACGAGAATCGAACTTAAACCTGTCCGTGTTAACTAGACATATCACTCAGTCGCTCGGTGTATTTACATTATTAATAGATCGTACTCAACGTCTATAAACATAAGAATCATAAAGTAGTCTTAAAAATAAAAACAAATCAACCTTGAAATAGTCACAAAGTCAAACAACATTTTTATCAATTTTAAAAACAACATACAAAGAATCTAAGAAAAGGGAGTACCTAATTACATCTTGTAATGGTAGCTAAAATGAAAACTAAAATTGTAATGTTTAATTTGTATGAGTAATTATTGTTTTATACGTACCGATATTAGCGATTTTATCTTCTGATTTCATCGTGTGAATCTTCGAGAAAGAATCACTCCTTATGCGACCTCGAACACGCGAAATCATACCCATTATTAGAAATTTAAACTTACAATATTTGTTTAATTATTTTCACTTCACACAATAAATACAAACAGAAAGTTTATAACTTAAAATATATTTAAATTCTTATAATTTAAATTGTTTGGAGATGCTGTATCGCACGAAGTCTGAAAAACGAATGCGTACGCGATTTGTTTGGGCGGGCGGCGCATGCGCAGACGAACGCATTTTATGTTTTCTTTGTACGTGCCAATTGAAGTAAATTATTTTTAAATCCGACAACCAACATCAACCACGTATGAATATTATATTTGATACAACAACAAAAAAAAAACATAATTCCTGTTAAAGACCACATGGGACGTTAAACATTTTATTGATATAAGTATGACGTCATAATTCTTATATGTTAATGACTGGAAGTACAATGCCATCTCGAATTTTTTAAACCATATAAAATTATGTACTTCCTATTATTTAATGAAGTACTAACTTGCAATAGTTATAAAACTATATTTTTGCTACCGCAGTTGAGGGATGGTAAACAAATGTTAGGAAGTTTCTAGCAGGCGCCTTGGCCTAATGAAATTACAAGGAATTTCCTCTGATTTTGCGTTCCATAACGAATTAAACAAACATGCGAGAAAGATCTTTATATTTCTTTAAAAATAGAAAAGCATTCGTAGTACCTTTAGTAGGTATTTATGGTTCGTAATTCATACGAATGAGATTTGTCATCGAATTAACAAATAAATTCTTCGTTATGGTCATGCCGCCTGCTCTAAGACTATGCTATCTTTGTTTTATTGAAGAGAATGAGTGACACGGCAATATATTTATTACAGGTAGTGAATACTCCCGGTAAGAAAACGTTACAGACATATCCCCACCCACGACAACGATATTCTAGAAAAAAAAAGTTTAATCCATTGACTGGTTTTTTATTTGTTTTTTTTTCGTTATTGACATGGTAATGGTTCACCGGATATTTATTACATAGTATGACGCTAAAACAGACTTTGTACCTTTCGAAGATTTTATTCTCGATGATCTAATTTTAGTACGCTTACTAGTTCATTCATTCATAAACATCTAAGAATTTGGTCCAACTAAGATGCTATATTGTTGACTCTTGAGTTAAAAATAAAAAGTGAAATTGTTTGAAATTTTCAAATTGTTATAAATTATTTTCCTTTTACATTTCTAAAAAAAAATTGAACATTCGAGATGATATTCCTAATTCATTTTTATATTTTTATCATCTTATCGTCTTTATAAGTAGACTAGCTTTCGCCCGCGACTCCATCCGCGTGCAATAAAAAAAAGGGAGTAACCTATGTGTTCTTCTACACAGACTACAGACTATCCTCTACGTCTATGCCAAATTTCACCCAGTTCAGGCTACAAACAACAAACATCCATCCATCCATCTAGACTTTCGCATTTTTAATATTAGTAAGAAGTAAGATTGTTAGGTTAAAATCGCCCTTCGCTCTTCTTGGCAGGCGGGTTGGCGACAGCAACAGATTTTCTGTACCTACTTAGAGAATATTGCTACCCATTTCTCGGTGCTTCTGAGCAAAGTTCACCTACTTGCGCCTATCTATACTGATAGAGTTTAAAAACTAACATATCTTCCAATCGACTATAACGTTATTAAGCTAAGAATATATAAGCTTTTATTTTTTTGCGAAATAATAAGAAAACCGATTAAAACAAATCATCTCAGATGGCGCCTAATATTCTTTTTGTAAGTATTTACGATTTGCGTTCACCGCCTCCATACAAATCTAATTATAGCGCCTGACGGATTTTCAGTCAGATCGATGACCGGCATAAAAACAAATTAATAGGCTACGTCATTTATTTATTTATTCCCAAATCGAATCTTCTTTAGATGCAACTTTATTTGAAAATTGGCGATGGCAACCTATACGTCTTAACACTGACAATATAATAATATAAGCAGGATAAATAGTGTGAAAAAACAAAAAAAAAAGTTACCTAATAAAATATCTATAACAATTATTACATTAAGAATGGTTTAATTTCATACTCTAGAACTCCAAGCACCATGCACCTACTAGCATACATCCTGCTTATCGCCGCCACATCGTGCATGGCTCACTACAGAGGAGGGTATGAAAGCCACAGAATGTTCGAGAGGGATGAACTCCACGAAGACTTAGATGGGTAAAATTTACTACTTGTTAATCTGTCTTGTCATATATATCGAGTTTGTTTGAAAATGATATAAAAATTGGATATATCTTGCCATATTATAGCAAAAAAAACTTAATCTCTCTACCGACAAAAATACAACATCTAAGTATATATGTTGTTTTGCTATTGAAATATTCAAGGCGTTTCAATTATATAAGACGATTTAATTGTTTTGCAACAGAGTCCTAGTTGAGTGCCCAGTATGCGAGAGCAACGGATTACTCCCCACACATGAACATTGCAACATTATCAGAGGAAACAAGAAATACAAAAAATGCGAATTTGGCACGTATAAAAACGAAGTCTGCGGCAACCGACGTGATTGCTACAGGGTATGAATGAGTAAAGTTTATTTCATCAACTTGTATCATTACACTACTGGATACTAAAATCTTCTATCGCCAAAATGTAACAGAATCCTAGCATTTATGACTGCAATGACACTTGTAATAAAACTTATTGTAGTCTCAGTTTTGTAAAAGAGACGAAAACGTGTAGTAATAAAATAATTTATTGTTTATTCCAGGGACCTGCAGAACAGTGTACTGAAAAAATGGAGATTGATGTCTATGGTCAGAAATGTGCTTACGGCTACTACTGCGACAACCTCTACAATGTGTGCGTGGGTTTGGATTACAGCGTCGAGAGACCTCTCGGAGTCTATAACCACCTGTATCAGTACCCGCTTCGTGATGATAAACTGATTGTGTAAGAAGCTACGAAGATACACTTCAAAATCTGTCAATCTATCCCACCGAACATAAAAATAATACTAATTTATATATAAGTCAAATAAGTTAATAATGTGCATATTAACAAAATAAACCTTTAACACTACTTTACTAACTTTCATTATTACTTAAACGCTATCTAATCCTTATTATTTGTATAACCTGACCGGAAATATAGTTTTCTTGAACTTATCTGTCATCAGATCATATGAATCCGCCTTGATATTGCAACACTTTATATCGACGTCAAAACTAACAAACTAATGTCATGTCATTATTTATAAAAAAAAATCCAATATTTTATACTTATTCTAAGGCCATTGCATTTATATATTTTAATCTCCGTGGATATAAATATTTTGAATATGTCGATACACGACAAATTATCACGAACTCGAAAAGTACACCGTCATTACAATAAAAACTTTGACAAGTTGACATTATGCAGGACTATCAAATTATCAATGTCAATGCCAAGGCGAACCATAAGAAAAGGGAATATAAAAGAGGCTAATGGCAACAATTTTTTTACGAATAAACTCCATATGATTTTTGCGACATGGAAAGTGTCTATTTCCCTGGAATTGGGATGTACAATAAAACAAATAACTACGAATAAATACGATACGAATAACTACGACCAAATTGCAACCAATACAATATTTTTAATTGCCACCAATCGCTGTAATAGCACCAAAGCATTTCACCGTAACAATTCAGTTGATATCTTACTAACATTAGGAATGCGAAAGTTTGGATGGATGGATGATTGTTAGAGTTTGTAGTCTAAAGGGCTGAAGGGATTTCGATGAAATTTAGTATATATGTAGAGTATACTTTGGTAGAACACGTAGGAAACTCACTTTTGCTTTTTTTTTAATTTTTTTTTTAATAATATAAGGTGGCAAACGAGCAATCGGCCACCTGAATCCACCGAAATGGAAAGCGACCACTGCCCATAAACATCCACAATTGCAGATGCGTTGCCTACCCTTAATTGACGGAGGAGGAGACGCACATAAAGAGAATATTTCCTATGCGTCTCCTCCACCGTCAAATCCACTTTTCCTTCCCATCCTTTCTTCTTAACAAAAGGGTGGAAAGAGAAAGGGACTAAAATTAGGCCTCCGGCACCACACTCATCAGACGAAACGCGGAATTGCCTCCACTTGACGCCTGTCTTCTGTGTGGTCGTGGTATTACACCGGGCGAGCCGACCCATTCGTGCGAAGATGTTAAAGCGGGCTCTACCATTGCTCGCGGACGGAGTCGCAGGCGCAAGCTAGTCTTGTTATAAAAATCAACAATTGATAGCAATATATTGATAGCGAGCAATGTTGCAACACAGAAGACACAAAGAAGAAAGCTTTGATGAAAATCTTGTAGAACGATACAAAAATTTGAACTCCAATTAATTCTACAACGTTTAATAAGTAAAATTACGTTAAAAATACCAAAAAATACGACAGTAATGAACTACTCCGATTGTCTTTGGTTTGGGATTTCTATATCCGATTTTTTGCGTGACCGTGTTCGTCGGTTCGTTTTGCATTTGTGTTCGTGATCCTATTCAATAAAACTCAGCAAAATGTAAGCAACTTTATAATTCAATTATTTCCACTCACAGTGTTGAGAAAAGTTGTTATTGCTCTAGTAATCAATCAATAATTGACCCTTTTAAAGTTTGACATCTCTTTCCATAGCTCATTCTTCATTGTTAATCGTGTTAAAACAAGTTACCGGTGGAATTGTTAACAATAAGCTGGACCAGTTTTAGAGGTAAATATCGAATTCTATTGCGTTTGTTTAACTTCATTAAGTACATCATTTAACAAAATAATCTTAATAATACTTATAATGTTTAAAGAGGATTAAAGTTATAACGCTTCTAACATATAGGAAATCCTTGACAGACAAAGAGATTTTATCGTCCTGTCATTGATAACGTCCAAGTATAAAAAAAACTTTAATAAAACCTTGACGATATATTATCGGAAATATGTAATAGTTGCATACCGTTTCAGGAAAAATGTTTTGCAACGTATGTGGTTTAGTTGACGATTACTACGACGAAGATGCCCTTGTAGATCACAATAACTCACCCAAACATGTTTGTAACAAGATTCTAGAAGCATATAAGGAGAAAAAGTAAGTGGCGTTTCTTTATATTTTTTCACAATACAAGTACACTGTTAGGTGTTATATTCATGTATTTGCATGTTAGACTGCAAAAAATCTTAGGGTATTAGTGTGAAGGAATGTGAAAAATTTAATATTTTTATAGAAATAGTTATAATTACAAATGCATATAGATAAGGTAAACTGACCACAATACAAGGAATTATCCATATTATGATTCATCTTTGATTCATCTCAAAAATTTGACTTTCAATGAGATACAAGCTCTTATTTCTCCGAAACAGCTGGGCTGATTTCAACCAGACTTTCACTGAAGGGTAGCTGACATAGACGGGCATATTATGGGCTACTTCTTTTTAAATTCCACACTGTCAAATTGACTGATTGACGTGACTGACTGAAAGATAACTGGTAGAAGGTAGATGCATGCGGGAATGTGATAGATGACTTTTTTTTTTAAATCCGCGCGAATGAATTTTGCAGGTGACAGCTTGTTTATAATAAAACAGGAATTTATAATTAGTTGATCATCAGACAGTAGTATTGCTTATACTTTAGATATATTTTTAGTAACAGTGATTCATGTTCAGTGATTATTGCTACTGATAGTAGCTGCTGCAAGCTTTGTCAATGTCATATAAGTATCTTTATGATTTTCTAGCTGTTGCTCGCGACTTTGCCTGCATCAAATTAAAAAATAATAAAAAACATAGCCTATGTTACTCACAGAAAAATTACCTTTCTAACGCTGAAATAATTTTGAAAATCAGCCCAGTAATTTTTGAGTTATTTCAATACATACAAAAGTACAAATCTTTCCTCTTTATAATATTAGTTAAAATATAAAAGCTTTAGTTGCTGTAACACAAACATGTGTTCAAAAATCCATTTTTTTTAAATGTATGTGTAACCAACATTAAAGATAACTTATTTTAGAGATTTTATGCTTGTAAAATAGCTGGTTGCCTGCACTTAAACCCTGACTATTGTAGAGTGTTGAATATGCGGTTGTTACAACATACAGACATTCATAATTTTACAAGATGTCAAAATGACTATCGCTTTAAAGATACAATACCACCAGCTGAAGCTGTATATACAGAATTCAAATATTGTTTGTAATAAACTTAATGAATCTTTTTTTTTAACAGGAGAAACTTTGCCAAAAATCGACATGGAATCATCATACTCGGTAGAGGTGAAAGTGTGGCCATACCTGGTGCTGTAAAGACTGTTGTTGAAAACACTGACAACCAAAAAATTAGAATCACCGTAAGATATTACTTTTTATTTGCAAGTATCAGCTTTCCTACCATTTTTAATCTTTCAAACTCAACTTTAACGAAAAAAAAACTATATTGTTAATGAAATGTTACATTATCTATGGATAATGAAAAATAAAGAATCATTAATTGTTCATGTTGCTATTGAATACTAACCGGTATTAAAAGCATTTTTTTTTTTAATTTGAATACATGGTAACATATTTCCATTACATTGATACATTTCAGGCTAAACCATCTCAGCCTGTACAATTTTCATTTAGCATTAGTAATGATATGAGAAATGAAGACTTGTTGATAGTCGGGGTTCAATTAGCTCATCCACAACCCCAGTTTGTTATCTGCGATCATCCATATGTATTTGGGGGAGAAGCGACAACTATAGAAAAAAGTAAGTAACAAAGTTCATCAATCATCATGAAGTATATAGAATGTATATAATCAAGGATGTTGCCAATCTAGGGAGGGGGTAGTAATAAAAATTCTTTTATTCCAATAAGAATGCATATCAAAATTTAGTCCAAATTTTTAATGATAAACCAACAAGTTGTTTTTAAGTTTCCATAGTGATCTATGAATATAAACCTATTTTGAATTTGTTGAATTCTCCAGTTTGCCCCCTTGATTATTATCATTGTAAATTGGGTAAATATCAGTATATTTTTAACCGATTTAACTGCAAACATACATGATTAGTAAAATAAATTATGTTTTATATTCAACTAGCTTTCGCCCGCGACTCCGTCCGCGTGGAAAAAAAAAAACAAAAGCAAGTAGCCTATGTGTTCTTCCAGACTATCCTCTACATCTGTACCAAATTTGATCGAAATCTGTTCAGCTGTTTAGGCTACAAACTCTAACAAACATTCATCCATCCATCCATCCATCCATCCATCCATCTAAACTTTCGCATTTATAATATTAGTTAGATTTATGTATGTGTGGCTTTAAAAATGGAATTTATTACAGAGACAACAATAAAGGACAAATTGATTGTGACATTTTGTGCTTCGGAGATTGGAACATTTGAGATGCCTATTATGTTCACATTTCATAGAAAAAGTGATGAAAAAAACATAATAATTATTCGAGAAATGGTAATTTAATTCACAACTATTCTTTAGATAGATTTATTAATAATCTTTTGCTCTTTATTACCAGAGCAAGATTTCTTTTAATTTATTTCATGTAAGAGTGTGCACCTTTGACTAAACTGTCGCTCAACTGTTGTGCGATTGTCGATTGTTTCGCAGCCCATACAACTGTTTAGTTGCACAACTAATCAGTTGAGTAGTGTCCGCACCTCCATATAAGCTTATAGAAATCAAAGCGACACTTAACAATTGTGCGATAGTATAGTTTCACACTCTAAATGTGTTTAAGAACTTTATAAACCAGTTCTTATTAGTAGTTGTTTTGATAGATTGTCTCGGTGCTAGAGGAGCAAAGTTTCCATCCATTCATTCGGAGTCCATACACCAATGGTGACTGGGAGGCTGCAGCTCAGATTATACCTCGTACAGGCCTTTCGTGAGTATGACTATATATTCGTAATACTTTTTATTTGTCAATTGTAAATATACTGCTACAAATACTTAAATTTATATATTTTTTTAATAATGTTACATAATCAGCTTTGATACTGATTTATTATTTAATTTGAAATTTTCAATTTGTTTTTATCTAATATGTTTTGGATGATTTGACCGTCATATCTGTAGCTTTTTGTGTTTGTTAAAAAAACATTTAAAAAGAAATTTGTTTATTTAAAATATATAAAATCTTTACAGACCTTATCCAGTCAAGTTCAAAATACCCCCTTTATTGAAGATTCTTTTACCTCATGGATTAGAGGAGAAAGCGTTGGAGAACATCAAAGCGCCCAGAGAGACGATGGAGCAACTACGAATAGTGTTAATTTCTACAAGGTAATATATTACACTATGAGCGATGATTGTTCAGGGTTTTAAGCACTTGACTTGTAATCTACAGGTCTTGTGTTCGAATCACGCCATGTACCAATGTGATTTTCAATATTGCGAATTTCATACGTACATAATTTACCCGACGTTCTTAAGGCGAAGGAAAACATCGTGATGAAACCTGCATATATCGGCGAAAAAATTCAAAGTTATGTGTGAATTCAACCAACCCATAGTGGGTCAGCGTGGTTGACTAAGACCTAGTCACCTTAAATTAGGGTAGTCTCCGAGGCTATAGTGAGCTGGTGATGACAATATATTAAACGTTAAACGATATATCGTTTATAGTGACCAAAGCTGTAGATCCTCACAGAACACCGATGACTAAACAATACAAACTATAGCCATAAGGCTGTAGTTTAAATTAATTTATTAATAAAAAGCAGCATCGGTTATTACGACTGAGTATTACCAAACTCTTCGACGGCGTTATAACAGGTTTTCACTGTATAATAAAAAAAAATATGTTTTTTTTGCAGGATTATATTTGACGAAGGACTCACGAAAAATAACTACATGGCATTTTTTCATCACCTATTGTGGTGGGAAGAAGTTAAAGCTCGGATTAATTTAAGGGTGAGTTATGGCCAGTTTCCCAGCTACGTTTAACTATCGTAAGAGTTTTAGGTTCGATGAATTCTAAATATGCATTTCCGAACTACGTAACTTGGGTTTTACTTCTTTGAAATTAGGTACTACCGCTATAAAATAGGTAATGATAAAATGAAAGGAAACTTCAGCAACCCAGCATTAATGATCTGTTTTGTGTTTGTGTGTGTTTTTTTTTTTTAAATACTGTCATTTTCTGGTAAAAAATCAAGATACCAATATTCCTACAATATTTATTGTAACAATATATATTATATATTTGTAGGTTGTGGTCGTTCCCCCTTTTTCCTCTCTCAACTCAAAATTCATTTGAAAACCAATGTCAAAATATACAATTCGAAATCAATTAAGAAGAAAACATAATTAACCTCTTTATCAACATATTTGACCTCCTTATCCTACATGTATATGTAGATATGTATGTTCAAGGATATGTAGATATTTATAGACAGTGGAAAGTCCAGGTATTATAATACTTAGACATAGTTATTGTTATGATTTCTCGCTACTCTGATAGTGGCTATCTCATATTACATTCGTACAGCTAAGCAACAAACGATACCAAGAAACATCTATGTTTTGACTACATTTGTTTTAGTATAATATCAAATTCTGTGCATTTATTTTTTTAAACTACTTGTATCACTTTAAATATTTGCGAAAGTCTGGGTGGATAGATGTTTATTATATTCCAAAACAGCTTAACGGATCTCGATGAAATGTGACTCAGATGTAGAATATATTTAATTTATTTGTGACATACAAAAATGTTCTTTGTTTAATATAAATGTAGATTCATTTTCTTAATCTATCATCTAATAATATAAATTAGGTACTCAAAATAATTAAAAATTAATGTTTATATTTCACATATTGTTTCAGAAATATAATATGTTTGGTGTAACAATAGAAAAAAGGAATAGTGCTTATGTGTTGGAAGTCCCCGGCTTAGCTGAGAAGCGACCCTCTTTGTTGCGAGGTAATTATCTCAACATTTCTATATATATTGTCAATTTGTGTTTACAATTTGTCAAATTCTCTTAATGAATTAATGAGATACAACTACGTAAAATACTGAGCACTATGCTTTAAGTTTAGAACATCTAATTTGAAATTGCATTACCACAATTTATTTAACACACTAGTTGTTGCTCGCGACATCGCCCGCGTGAAATTAAAAAATAATAAAATCGTTATTACTCACAGATAAATTAGCTTTCTAATCGCGAAAGAATTTTTATAATCGACCCAGTAGTTCTTACGTGAATCGAATCAATACAAAAATACAAATCTTTTCTCTTTATAATAGTAGTATAGATTACATGCCACTAGGATTTTTTTGTATGAAAGTGAACTTGCCAGAATCTGTAGCATTGAATGTGTTATTAAAAGAAAGAAATAAGAAACTATGTAATATTGCAGGTGACAGAGTGTACATCAAGCCGCAGAGCTCACCGAAGCTGAATTTCGAATGTACCATCAAGGATATTGAATTGAGCAACATTGTATTGACAGATGTTGATGAAACGTGAGTTTATGTTTTTGTTTACTAGCTTTTGTAAAGCGCTAATAACCTAATGTTTTGTGTTACTGACTACCGATCTTGCTGTCGATCGTTCGAATACCATATCCTAGCACAAGCCTAGAACTTAGTTGGAGTGGTTAAAGGAAATATTAGTAAATTAACAAAAATGTACTTTAACTTGGAAAACGTTACAAAAAAGATAATATATAGAATTTCAAAAATTATATTCATATTAGCTTTCGCCCGCGACTCTGTTCGCATGGAATTTAAAAAAAAAACGAAAGTGAATAGCATATGTGTTCTTCCAGACTATCCTCAACATCTATACCAAGTTTCATCGAAATCCGTTCAGCCGTTTAGGCTACAAACGCTAACAAACATACATCCATCCAAACTTTCGCATTTATGATATTAGTATGATACCAGATTTTCACTCAGAAAGATGATTTGGTTTCTTTTTAATGTCTATAAGGCACAAACTCCGTAAAGTATAATTTCATCAAATCTGTCCTTTAAGGACGAGAGAACATACAATCCTTATATTTTAACTTATAAAGTTGGTGTTGTTTACTAGCAGTTTTGTTTTAATTTGCAGCTTTGATCAGTTTTACAAAAGCGACGCGCTGTTCGACGTGCGTTTCCTGATGTCGCGCGTGCCCGCCGAGCGGATGCACGCGGCCGTCAACAGCGTGCACCTGTCCAAACAGCTGTGCAGAGTGTTCCCGGAGAGCCCTAAACGACATGAGCCTCCTGCACTTATTAAAAAGTGAGTATACAAAACAGTTTATACTATATAAGTGAACATTTTATTTAGAATTATTAAAATGTTGGTATTACGTGAAGAAATAATAAAATTGTAGTCAATTAATCAAGTCTAATCAATAATCATCCTACTATCATACTTCATACTAATATTATAAATGCGAAAGTTTAGATGGATGGATGTTTGTTAGAGTTTGTAGTCTAAACTGCGGAACGGATCTTGATACAATTTGGCATAGATGTAGAGGATAGTCTGGAATCACACAACTGGCAACTCACTTTTTTTTTTTTTTTTTTAATCCCACGCATACGGATTCGCCGGCGAAAGCTAGTACGTATATGAATTATCTAATTTAAGGTGCTTAATAATTTTAATATTAATAAAATCAATAATTACAGGTTCTATAATAAATTGATAGAAAACAATAAAGAACAAAGATCAGCAGTGGAACATATAGTGGCGGGTACATCGGGTAGGGCTCCGTATATTGTATTCGGACCTCCGGGTACTGGAAAAACTATGACAATAGTTGAAGCTATTGTACAGGTAAATCTACTAGATAAAATACGATATCATCAAAAATGTAACTCACTTAACTGCCACTCTCAAAGTTCTTTAAATGTGACCTTTAGTGTTGAATCTATTGCTTTAAAGCCTTATACGACTTAAATGTCAATTTTACATTAAAAAAGATATTTTTGATGATATTTTTCTTTTATATTTCAATTATATAGAAAACTTTTATAAAAAGTAGCATGTTAGAATAGATCAAAGTTGTTATTTCTTTAAATAGACACTAAACAAAGGCTCGAGATTTGAGTCGTCATTTTACTTACATCTCAAGTTATGTAGCACGCATAGTACTTATTTTTAGTACATATTTTATAGTCAAATTCTATGGAAATGAAGAAATCTCCTTTATAAGACTGTAACCACAAATTTATCACAAAGAGACAGCCATCGTCGCATGTTTCAATATAATTTCTCATTTCCATTGAATTTGGCAATACAAGCTTTATTTTTGATCGTATCTAATTTTTTTTAATTTAAACATTCTAATGATAGTAAAAATCACTGCTTCATGTTATTTATTTTCTATATTTTTAATTTCTTAAACGTATTGTAATGTTCCGCAGCTTGTAGTTCGTAATTCAAGGAACAGGATAATGGTGTGCACGGATTCCAACATGGCCGCTGATCACATCGCTTTAATGCTTCTTAGATATAATAAAGTATTGAATATAAGTAATTTTCTGCTCCGTGGCTGCTCTCAATCACGCGAATGGTATGTATTGCACTATTATTTAGTAATAATTATTATTTATTTTTGTAAAAAGCATGAACAATTTCACCGTAGACAAAAGGCGTTGAGCACTGTAAATTCAGAATAATTTCCTACTGTTTTACTGGAAATTGGAACCCGAGTTTTACCAACTTTCCAATGATTTCTTTTATTATCTGTATTCTTATTAAATACTAGCTGTTCGCGTGCGAATTCATCCGCGTGAAATTATAAAAACTTTATTTTATTGTTTACATTTGTCAAATCCTCAATTGCAAATGTCAAAATGACATGACATGACATGACAAACCTTAGCAATCTTTCTTTCTTTCTTTCTTGATGTTGGCAGCAACTTATGGTCTCTTTCCCACATTAGGTTTTTTATCCAAAAAAATTTACCCCCTAAGTTTAATGGCGTGAAAATATAAAGCCTAAAGCATGACGTAAGTGTAGGGCTTTTTATTAAAAAAAATATTATTGAAAAATAAGCTGTAATTGCTGACATCTTAGGCAACAAAGAAGTGTGTGTTTACGCTTTATTATATTAGTATAGATAGATATAGTATATAGTATAGATTATTGTCAATTATTCAGGAGTGTAATGCCGCAAGAGCTAGGACGCGTCTCCAACGGCGTCAGTTACGACACGTTCTATTCTCTGAGCAACGCGCACGTGTCTCAATACAGGGTGTTTGTTACCACCTTACTACATGCCGCTAAATATGGAATGTAAGTATATATATTAATTTCAATATAACTTTGAAGTATATAAGGTTTTTATTGGTTCCTAATATTATTTGATGCAACCGAGGAACCGCAGATTCGTTGCCAGCCTGTTAAACTTTTTTTGTTGAATGGCTAGATATTATAAGATAGCTTATGCAATTATAAGTTGACTAGCTTTCGCCTGCGACCATGTCCTTTCAGAATTAAAAGAAACAAAAGTAAGTAGCCTATGTGTTCTTCCAGACTATCGTCTACATCTCTGCCAAATTTCATCGAGACATTTTCAACAGTTTAGGCTACAAACTCTAATAAACATCCATCCATCCATCTAAACTTTCGCATTTGTGATTTTAGTAATGTTTTTGTTAAATATGTTACGACTATTATAGCTGTTAGATTTATTGGTAATCTTACATTGGTAAGACTGATGTGTTAATCAGAGCTTCTGCAAGCTACCATGTGAACAATATCACTTGCATTTAGCATAAGAAGTCTACACTAAGGGAGAGACTCTTAGTTACCAATTAATCATACTAATATTATAAATGCGAAAGTTTAGATGGATGTTTGTTACAGTTTGTAGCCTAAACGGCTGAACGGATTTAGATTAAATTTGGCATAGATGTAGAGGATAGTCTGGAAGAACACATAGGCTACTTGTATTTTTTTAATATTTTTTAATACCGCGCGGATGGAGTCGCGAGCGAAAGCTAGTAAATAATAATAACTTAGTGCTACTGATTGAATAAATGTTATAAATCATGTTTGCAGGGAAAAATCTCAGGCGATCTTCAAGTTGCAAATGACGCACCTGTTCATCGACGAGGCTGCCCAGGCGTCAGAACCTGCCACACTGGTGCCAGTGACTGGCTTACTGGCGCCCACCGGGCAGCTTGTGCTGGCCGGAGACCCGCAGCAGCTCGGCCCCGTCTGCATCTCCAAGGAGGCTAAGGATAGAGGACTGGGTATGGTCAATTATCACATACTAGTTGTTGCTTGCGACTTCGTCTGTGTGAAATTGAAAATCAATAAAAAATATAACCTATGTTACTCACTGATGACTTAGTTTTTTAACGGTAAAAGATTTTTTAAAATCTGCCCAGTAGTTTTTTAGTTATTTCAATACATACAAAAATCTAAATACAAATCTTTCCTCTTCATAATATCAGTATAAATATAGATACACAGTCTATTACACTTTTAACAGTTTTATATGAAAGACATAGACAGTAGAGGTAGACCTAGAATGAGATGGATTGCGTGGATGTTTATATCAAGAAGAGTGATAAGACGAAAGATAGATTAACATAGAGGACAGAACTTTTTAATAAATGTTCACATTTGTTTTTTACTATAGGGAAAAAAATGATTTGACCTGTCATAAACAATACTAGTTTGCACCACATGTTAACTCAAGCGTAATGGCAGGGCACTAGATGTACTTAATACTTATGATTTTTGTTTTTTTAAGACCATTCTATGTATTAAATTTGCAGGTGTATCGTTACTGCAGCGATTGAGAGTGACATTTGAGAATTTTTATACTGATGATCCAAACTTCATTACAATGCTAGTCAAGAACTTCCGCTCGCATCCAGATATTCTGGCAATACCGAACGAGTTGTTTTACGACAGCAACTTACAGGTAATAAAATTAATTCACTTTTTTAAATATTAACGCGTCGACACGTGATTCTAGAACATTCTGAACTTAGAGTCCATCAGGTGGAGACAAAAAACTGTATAATGGGCCCTTTTAACTTATATAATTTCTCTAAGTCAATGATCTCTATAAAATGGATAGGTCGTTGCTTGGAAATGACAACTTTTTTTTAAATTCCGACTTAAACGCGCCTGATGTTACAGTTCTATGTTTATTCCTTACTCGAATCCTCACCATCGCTACTAACAGGGTTAAAATGGTAAAAATCATATAATCACTAAATACAATGTTTATAACCTGTCCATTTTTAAAGGTCAGTGTATTTAGTGGATAAAACGATAAAGCCATTTATTATTGAGTTATTCTACACTTATGCACTTTATATATATAATAGTTTATGTAAAGTAAAGTACTTATTTCCTTTTATATTAGGCTTTAGCACAACTGGATCCATTAAGCGAGAAAAGCATACTGAATTTGCCGGGCGGCAAGCGCGCTGTCGTCTTCCACGCTGTTAACTCTAAAGAACAAAGGATGGGAAAGGCACCAAGGTTAGTTAAACACTGCAGATAAATTGTAATAGAATAAAAAATCAAAAATTGTGAATGTTTTAGTAAAAAAACTTAAAATAGACTAGTGGTGTAAATTATTTACATATTTGTTCCTCATGCAGTGAATTTTATAATTACTTATGTCCGGCTTTCCAGCTACTTTTAACCATTCGTTAGTGTTTTTGGTTCGATAACTTCTTGATATAAGTTTCCGAACTACATACTCCTTTGAAACTCAGTTGAACTTAACACTAATGAATCACTATGTAGTGATAAAATAAACGGCTAACTTCAGCAACCCAGCATTAGAGATACAAAGGTTTTAAACCATTACAAAATACGAGTATTTGCATTATTGAAAAAAAATATGATGAAAATTCGATGTTATGTGTTAATTTGAACTTTTTTTTAGTTTCTTCAACGAAAAAGAGTTGGATATGCTTAAGAAATACGTGAGAGCTTTGGTAGATGTGCACAAAGTGCAGCACAAAGATATCGGAGTTATTGCACCGTACATAAGACAGGTACGTTTTAATCTAATAACTAAATTAAACATACCTTCCATATTTTTTCACTTAAACATGAAAATTATATTTAAAAAAAAACAGGAAGAACCATTAACTTAACTAGTAATATTTTTTTAATTTTATTAACGACTAGCTTTTTCCCGCGACTCCGTCCGCCTGAAATTTAAAAATAATAGTAAAGAAATGAAAAAATATAGCCTATAATAACCTGTCTAACGGTGAAATTATTTTTAAAATCGGCCCAGTAGTTTTTGAGCCTATTTATTACAATCAGACAAATAAAGTTTTCTTCTTTATAATATTAGTACAGATTGTCATCATAACTTAAGATGTGCAATAAATATCAGATCAACCTACCAACATAGAATAGGTGTAGTTTAAATTACTACATTTGTTAACCGACTTCAAAAAGGAGGAGGTTCTCAATTCGTCTGTGTGTTTTTTTTTTAAACACAGTATGTTAAATAATCCATATAAAGTTTTCGCTAATAGATAAAATACAATAGCTCACTAGCGCCACTTTATTCCATTTTCTATATTCATTTAGGTTTTACATGTTTTCAAATTATTGTAGGTGTATAAGATGAAAGAATGGCTGACAGCGTCCAACTACACCGAGGTAGAGGTGGGTACGGTGGAGTCTTTCCAAGGGAAGGAGAAGAGAGTGATACTGGTGTCCACGGTCAGAGCCAACTGCAGGCTCCTAGACTATGACGCTAAGTACGGACTCGGCTTCCTAGTCGATGACAAGGTGTGCTCATTTATATTATTTCTACTAACACTAGGAACAGATATCATCGTTTATTCTGAAATTTTGGTCGTAACAGGTTTTTGTAACTTTATTACCTAAAATTCAAATTAGACTCCATAAATATTATAAGTGATTTAAAAAATAACTTATTTTATTTTTCGAGTGATTCTCACTTTTGCAGTTCTTTCTTTATTACTAAATAAATTTTGTAAAATATTTAGATAAAGTAGACATTTTTTGCGTGGTAGGCAAACTCATTGGCTACCAAAAAGTTCTAATACATGTAAATGGTCAGACTGACCATAAGAAGAATAATGTTTTTTCTTATCATTTCAATGTGATTTAGACTCCAAACTTAAGTAACTATACTGATACGTCTTAATAGTTGATAATTACAGTCAATCGGTTGTTTTTAAATACGTTATTTTTCAGAGGTACAATGTCACACTGACCCGAGCTAAAGCAAAGCTTGTGATAATCGGCAACCCGGCTTGTCTGTCACGAGACATTAAATGGAGGAAATATATGTCATTCTGTAACGAATTGAATTGTTACCACGGGAAAGAGAACCAGCAGCTGGAGCGCACGTCACAAATGCTCGTAGAAATATCACGCACAAGGTTTGATAGAGCACGTATCAGCGAAGAGTTAAAGAAAAAAAGTACTTAAATGTACGCAGATCGATTATTAACTGGTAACACAGGCTTATAAGTGTTTTTGTTCTCTTTTAGGTTAGGATTTAAATGTTAAGTTGTCAATGACAAATTATAGCCCATAGATGTATGACCTATATATAATCCGGAGCAAAAAAGGCCTCAGAAGGTTTTTTTATTGGAGCAAATTTCCTTAATTTTGTTCTTTACAATTCAAAATGACATTTCGAAAATCGGCTTCGTAATAAAATCGTTAAAGAATAACGTAATTTTTTATTAAAGACTCCATCTATAGGTAATATATCTATGTTTAAGCTCTTCTATTATGTTTTCTATGTCTATACAAGTTTTGATACTTTAATACCTCTTTCTGTCGTTAATTTCCAAAGGTTAAAACCTTTATCTTTGTTTACTTTTTACACATAGTTTTTACAAGTTTTTAAAATGTAATTATATCATATATTTGGCTTTTTAGTCATTGTTAGTTTTTTCCTATTCTAATAGATTTTCTTATTCATACCGCTTTGGATATTAAATCTCAACAGATGTGAAACTTCAATTATTGTAATATTAAGTCTTAACTTAGATTAAAATGAAACAAATCGCAAACTTAGATTGAACAAGCATTTATTTCTGAGAGATTATAAAGTTCTTGTTTTCTTACATAACTTGTTCTACAGAAAAAAGACATGTTACATAATTTTAGGTTTATTAACTCGTGTCCTTTTATCGTTGATTGAATTATTAATAAGAGTTTATATTCGTTACATAACATTTGTTTACAATAAACACATATTTGAATAAATAATATAAAAGTACAATAACCAATTAAAGATTTCGTCTTATAGTTCATATTAAAATTTTGGGCCACCAGGGTAAAACGTTTTGTACTCTAACTACCGCTCTTAGTATCGTTTGTCACTTAGGCAGTCCCTTAGTGTGGATTATATGAAATCTACACGAAGGTATCGCTTAGTAACAATTACAACTCTGAGTGTGACAATTAATAGTAATCTTTGTATTAGTGAAAAGTGAAACGATGGATACGATAACATGAGAACGAGTTCCGTGACGTCACGTGCTAGTAAATAAGCAGCCGGGTTTGTCGCATTTTCCGCGACTCTCATGTTATTGTTTGCGCGTAGTTTTTATTAATGCAAGGTACCTGTGATTGTGGTGCTCATATTTAGCATACAGTTAATCTCTATTTTTTTACGATTTAAAAAATATAACTTTGTCCATATGATATTTAACAGTGTGTGACATTGTTGAAACATTAACATAATGTTATGTTAATAATCGAAAATTTAATGTTAAAAACTATCGAAAATTAAGAAATTTAAAAATTTCTTATATCGATACAGTCGATGTTTGATTTTATCGATTACAGATAAATGATGTCACATCATGTTGAATGTTAATATTTATCGAGTTTCAACTCTCGAAACATTTGTATGAGAACGTATTGTTATCTCATTTTTTAAAATAGAGAATGAAAAAGATGCAATATGTTTTGTTTGAGTGCTTCGAAAGTGGAAATGATTAGTAATTGCAAAAGCATTTAGCCATACTTTGAAGGGGATACAACGGTGAGCTACGCCGGCCGATGATCTAGGCTAAGTCTAGGAGGGGGGAAACTATCGCCTCTACCCTCCTAGTGACGCCCAATATACAACAACGTGTAAACACAATTATGTATTATATATTTTTCAATTGACTAAGAGCTTATAGTTCGAAACGAAATTATTACGTGGGCCGTCTGGAGAGACAGCTTTAAATGTGATTTTTACTATTCTATAGATATTAAGTGTTATGGCTATACACATTAGCACATAAGATTAGTACATAGTACATTACAACTCGTAAATAATAACATCAGATCAATTCCATAGAAAATTTTGTACGCAAAACTAGATCATTAATTTTTAATTTCAACGATTCCTTTGTGAAAAGAGATAAAAAGTTGTAGTTTCCATGTGTCTCATGTTATTGTGCACGGCTAGTAATTGTTTTTTTTTTAGAGTAAAAAGAGTATGTCTGCTTATTACTTTGCATTCCATCTAATGATCGCCGGAAATAAATCACAAAATTGCTTGGTTACATCTTTATTGGTTTTAAGTTAAAACTTTTTACACAGAAGAAAATTAACTACATAAAATGAACAAGAAAACATATAAAGAAGAACGGCCTGTATATAAAAACTACTGTATTCAAACCAGATTTAATCTTTTTTTGTATGATTTGTTCTTTGTATAGTCAATAATCTGCATGCATCAGACGTAAAAGTTAACTATAATGTTACCAGTTAAAATAATATATATTACCATTAAAATTATAAAATAAACAGTTTGTGTATGTAAATTATTGTGACAAAGACCAAATATTTGCTGTTTATTTCGAAATATTTGTTTAGATTTACAGTAGTGTGCATATACAAGTGTAGCACTTGTAAAAATAACGTACTGTTGTAGTAAACATCTGAAAAACGATTACATCAATAGAGTTGTAACATCTACTTATGCAATAATGTCCTAATTTGGATTAAAAAAATAAAGTGACTTCGAATTTAGAAAACTTTCCAGTGTGCCATGCATTTTATTTTTAAAAATACCGAGTGTCTGAACGATTCTTGTTACATATTAGATATATTGATACTGTTTGTTGAAATGACCTACTGTAAATGGTGAACACACGAATGTTAAATAAAAAATGTCTTGCACGTCTCATATACAGTAGCCCACGTCAACAAACTTTGCTCTAGACTAGATATAAGTGAAGTAATAAAGTCAAAACAATTTGACAGCAGACAGAGCCTCATAAAATTAACCTGAAGGTGTGAAAGAGACTATAGTAGTTAATGTGTCTAGTTCTATGCGATACTAAGTTCTAAGTTAAGTGACAGCTTTTGAGTAGAAACAAAATGGAAAGTAGTTACAGAAATTGTCGCTGTTAAGTACACTGAATCGATATGTATCATTTACAATTTGGTTTGTCTTGCTACAGTAATCTGTGTATTATTCTAAAACGAATTACGTTTAATTTTACGTAATAAATTCCTTTTTTTTCTCTGTCTAAAATAAAGAATTATTATACTGTTTGAAGCTAAGGTTTAAAATGATAAAACATGTAATTAATTTACTTACGTAAACTGAAAAGATGTTCTGTTTTGATCAATTTTTTGATAAATTTTGTTTGTACAACATTCGCTAGTAGTTTTTTTTTATATTTTAGCTTTAAAGGCAAGTGTACTGTGATTACATTAAATGAATAAATAAATAAACATTAGTTTAATTTAATATCAATTAGTACAGAATTATATGAACTGATAATTTGTTAAACATTTTTACTGTTATACCTCAATTTCTCAATTCGATGCGAATTTGAATTGTGGATGGAAGCTGGTATAATAAGCCGACAAATCTAACTACCAATATCTAAAAGGAAATCTACCAAGAAAGTATCTGGGAGAAAAATGCTACTGACAACATTGGTGGTATATACTTTCCCATAGATATTAATAATAGATAGGCGATTCTTTCGAAAGACCGCTTTTGCTTCATTCCAATTTAAGCGCGCCTTTTGAGTAGTTATTTCTTTACACTTACACTATTTTTAGTTCGAAAACTCTTCAGCACGACCTACTATCAGTACTAAAATGATGAAAATCAAATAGACACAAAATAGCATATTTAATAACCTGTCCATTTATACATGTCAGTGACGCTGTAAACTGTCATTGTCACATGTGAATGTCAATTTTCATCAGTTTTCATTTTAATCAATAGAAAGGTGGTTGTTGAAAAAACTCGTGGTTTAGGATTCCATCAAAATTGGAAAAGGAATAACAGTTTTCAATATTAAAATGGGTAGATTTTAGTTGTTGTAAAAGATAAATAAGAAACATAAAATAATCGTTAAATCCAGTTATAAATATTTCATTAACAATGATTGAAAAAGTGCAATTTGTTGATATTATTGAACCGCGAAATAAACAATTTGGTATATTTAAGTTTATGACACGACCATGGTATCCGAAAAAGAGTTTAATCATGGATACATCTTGTACTCCAGAGGAAATAAAGGAAATCGTAGCACGTTCCACATATATTGATTCATTCATTGAGGCGGTAAGAAAATGATTTTTTTATTGTGTTTTTCATAGTCTTGCGCGATTTCCTCATTTTTTAAGATGTACAAGAAAATTAGAGGTTAAAATAATCTAATAAAGATCAAATAATGTTATTAGTTTTACATAAGAATTGAATAAAAAAAGAAAATTTCAGTCTAAACAGAATGGCGTAAATGTTTCTTTGTAATACTGTCAATATTTTAACAGGTGCAATAATATTCAATTGTGTCATAGCAATTTAATAAATATGTAATAACTTCCTACTTGGACATTGACCTTATTAGTGTTGTGTTATTCTTTGATATACAAATTGAAAGTGGGCAAAGTACCCATTCATGATAATTATATTATTCAAAGACTAGTCGCCTATTTGCCTTAATAGCATGATTTTTTTTACTATTAATTACATAAAATAATATTCAGAAATATGTCTATATTATTTAAAGTTTAGATCCTGTATTACTACAAATGCTTGGCTATTCTTAGGATTAAGCAGAGACTTAAATTCTAAAGCCAGATTTTGATCTTACATTTGTTTAAAAAAGAAGTGCCAATAGCCCAATAATTTAGGGATTACTAATGTAGTAGTTGTGGGTTCAAAACCTACCTTTTACTATTGTTATGCACCATACTCTAGCACAGGCTTTGACTTATTTGGTTCCAAAACATATTACTAAATATTAATAAAATTATCATTTAGGGCCCCCTCTATAGAGGGCTATCTCTATAGTATAGATTTTGTATTAAGAAGTCCCTCCTAAGGGCCTGCTAATAACCATTAGACTATTGTGCACTCACAATAGTCTAATGGTTATTAGAAGAAGCTAATATTACCTATTTGTAATAGGAGAGTGTTAGAAGTGGAGTCCCTAAAGAACAGCTGATGAAGCAGGTCAGGGAACACCTGGAAGAAATGGGTCTGGATAAGAAAATGCATGTGATTAGATGGATGGGAATTGTGTTCCTGAAAATTTCTTTCATGATGAGAATTGGAATTTTTGTCAATGAAAGTGCTATTTTAAAGGTATGATATTATTTATAACATTTAAATTATATCTTCTTAATTATGCTGTCCTATAATCTTAACTAGCTTTTTCCTGCACCCGTGTCCACATCTATGTGTTCTTCCAGACTTCATTCTTAATCTGTTAAAAATTTCATTGAAATTTGTTAAGCTGTTTTGGCAATAGTAACAAACATCATACATCCATCCATTCAAATTTTCGCATTGACACTGACATGCAAAAAGCAGTTTAGACAAATATTATTAATATATTGGTGTTACTTAACTCTCTGTAACTGAAAAAATGGCACAAAAAACGAGTTCCGACGTTACACATAGCCATTGATTTATTTTACTGTAAATATAAACTCAAACGCGAAAAACATTTAGAAAAGTACTTTTAACTATCACATACATGTTTTTGTATATTTATTTTGACAGTGAAACTCACTATGATATTGCATTTTAGTACTGCCTGGGTTTTTCCTTTAATGAAATATGTTTTATACAGTTAAAAGAGCAAATGGGGACGAACCCTATCCTGTTTCTGCCGACACATCGCAGCTACGCCGACTTCTGCGTGTTGACATATTTATGCTACCACTACGATATTGAGTTGCCGGCCGTCGCCGCGGGAATGGGTATGTATTCATTTATACCGACTAAATGATAACCATAGAGCCGTAATACATACTAAATCTACACTAAAGGATTCCCTTAGTGACCAGTAAAGATTAACGCGCATTTATTTCGATCCGAATTGTAACAAAAATATTTAAAAGCAATGTTTATTATATAATTAAAGTTTAATAAAAATAAAACACAAAACAGGTAACTAGAACTACAAGTAAAATATTTTTTTTTATGTTAATATTCAAGATACGACTTATCCGAAGTAAATATAAAAATAAACATTAGTAGACCAAAGTGACGCACTTCAAACTTGCTAGTGTTTGTTCGTTTCACGTTAAATACAAGATTGCCTTGAACATATAACGGAGTACATCACATACGATATGTACAAAAAGTTAAAATTATTTCGCAAAAAAACTATTTTAAATTAGTGTTCGTTTCTTTTTTTTTATATCATAAAGTGTCAAACGTGCAAGCGGCCACCTGAAATGCCAAAATGGCGAAGCGACCGCTGCCCATAGACATTCGCAATAGTGGATGCGTTGCCTACCCTTGATCGACGGAGGAAACGCACATAAAGAGGATATTTCCCCTTCCTAAGCGTCTCCTCCAGCATCAAATCATGTTCCCGTCCCATACTTTTCTTATAAGAAAATGTATGGGAAGGAAAAGGGACTAAAGCTATTATATTATATAAAAGTCCACAAATATGCCCATGGAAATGTCTCTGTTCCCTTCATTTTAGACACAGTATCTCTGGCTACCCCAATTTTACTATCGTAAAGTAATTTTTTCTTATTGGAATTACAAAATAGTGTAGTGGCCCCCTATCATGGATAATAATCTCCAATATCTACCTAAAATGTATTCTTATCATGTATGAATATTTGACCGATACGCTATCGATTAATGTACTGCGCTGCACACACTGTGCCGACCCTCCATAAGGGATAAGGGCAAGTTGATGATGATGATGCTATCGATTAATGTCGTACGCATAGGCGTTTTTGAAAATAATCACAATTATTGGCCAATATATTGACCCCATAAATTAATTTTCTTCATCTTGCACTCTTTCCTACGGAGGAATGTCACAGTATTTACTTTTATATACGTATCTATCATCATTGTACTGAATTCACTCCTAGTACCTTAGTTACCAACTTTGAGAGAGGGGCTTATTAATAATTCTCATACCTGTAGCCCCCCTTTCTGTCCAGCGCCCTGGGCGCTCGCCCGTCCGCGCTCTACCCTAACATCGGCAATATTCAGTCCCTTCTTATGGTGCTAACCAACGGCTCGAGAGATGGTGCAAAGTTGCCTTAATATCTAGGCCACATTACTTTACCTTAGTGATTTAGGGATCTCTAAAATATTCCTGTCAAATGAATGATGAGTTAGCGTGGATTCAAATGTTAGATTCAATTTTAATACATTTATGAAACTTACTAAGACGTGATTAAATAGTTTTTCTGTTACTATTTTTTAAGTAGGAAATAGATAAATTGACAATCTTACTTAAAAAGCAGTTGTGTTTATCTTTAATTTACAATACGTACGATACGTACAATTCTTCCATTATTATATCATACGTTTTATCGCCGGTATACTAATTGATTGTTATGATTGTTCTATTAAAACAAGAGATTCCCAAACTTTTTTATTGTTTTCTTAATGTCGATTGTAAATTAATCTTATACTTGGGGACCCTTAACTTTTTTTTTCATACGTTAACGGAATAGCATAGTCTACAGATGGGATATCCTATCCACTATGTATTGATTTTTTGGCATAGTTTTCCGGTTTCACATTACAGAAAAAATATAATTAAAATAGTAGTATTTTTTTAGATTTCTACTCTATGGCGGTGGTCGGGCAACGTATGCGGGAGACGGGAGCTTTCTACATACGCCGCACGATGGTGGGGGCGCCACTATACGCGGCCACGCTCAAGCAGTACGTGCGCACGTTGGTCGCAAAGTACCACGCCCCCCTCGAGTTCTTCATAGAGGGTACTAGGAGTAGGAGCAATAAATCATTGCCGCCAAAATATGGTAAGTTCACTAAAACTAGCTGTCGCCCGCGATTCCGTACGTGCGGAATTAAAAAAACTACTAGCCTATGTGTTCTTCCAGACTTTGTTTAACATCTGTGCCAAATTTCAGCGAGATCCGTTCAGCCGTTCAGGAGATACTTAGTAACAAACATCCATCCATCCAAACATTCTACGAGTACAATAATAATCCATTATTATCTACACTAATATTATAAAGAAGAAATATTTCAATGACAGTTTATAAAAACAAATTCAAACGGTTAAGAGCGGGCGCAAATTTTTAACTAAACTGTCGCACAACTGTTGTGCGATTGTCGATTGTTTCGCTGCCGATTCAACTGTTTAGTTGGACAACTAAACATCGATTAGTGTGCGCTCCATATAAGCTTAAAGAAATCAAAGCGAGTCTAAACAGTTAGGCGATAGTTTAGTTGTGCGCGGTCTAAATATTATTTTAGAAGATAACAAATCTACATATTTATCATTCTTGTAACAATTGTGTAAAACAACGCTTCTATTATGTCATACCAGATTACTGAATATTATCACAATGAAGGTAAACAGTTAACACGTTTTCTGTGTTACTGTGAATCTTTTAAATAAATACCAACGTACTATTTGCACTTCAATGTCAAGATTTATGATGAAATAATAATTTATTTAACAAACGTAACCACTGTTAGGAAAAAAATATTTAATTTTACTCGCGTTAAGCATATTATTTTTTAATACTTTTTATTATCTAAACAGCTATCAATTGGATATTTAAGATATAGATTATTACAATCTATTTGTATCTATTAAATTACTTTAATATGATTAATAACATTTTTGTTTAAACTTGGTAGCCTATGTGTTCCAAACTATCTTACTTCTTACTAATATTATAAATGCGAACGTTTAAATGGATGGATGGATGTTTGTTAGAGTTTGTAGCTTAAACGGATGAACGAATCTTGATGAAATTTGGCTTAGATGTAGAGGATAGTCTGGAAGAACACATAGGCTACTCAAGTTTGTTTTTTATTAAAACAACGCGGACGGAGTCGCGGGCGAAAGCTAGTGTTCTATATTTATGAAGAAATTCGTTAAGCCGTTCTACACGTAGTAACATTCATCCATCTAAGCTTTCACATTTATAATATTAGTAAGATTCAGAGGTACATTTCGAAACAAAGACCAATTTTGTCACAAAAACAATCTTTATTGTCAGAGATGTGACTTATCTAGATACATTGTATTTGAATATAGATATAAAATACCCATTTTGTATCTTGTATCTGTTTATTGTACATTTTTTTATATCATAAGATGGCAAACGAGCAAGCGGCCACCTGAATCCGCCAATATGGCGAAGCGACCGCTGCCCATAGATATTCGCAATGGCGGATGCGTCGCCTACCCTTAATCAACAGAGGACGCACATAAAGAGGAAATTTTCCCATTCTATGAGTCTCTAGCGTCAAATACACGTTCCCTACCCATCCTTTTCTTTTAAGAAAAAGGGTGGGAAGGAAAAGGGACTAAAGTTGGGTCTCTGGTACATACATCGATGCATCTCTGTTCATTGTACCGTAATATGTATAGATAAATGTATTGTCAGGTATGTTATCGATGAGTCTGACGGGATACTTCGCGGGTGAAGTGTCAGACGTAACTATCGTGCCTGTCAACTTCAGCTATGATCGCATCATGGAGCAGGTATTGTTCGCGTATGAACACATCGGAGTGCCCAAGCCGAAGGAATCCACAGGCGTGAGTGAAATTTCAAATTAACTATTATAATAAACTAGCTTTTGCCTGCGACTTCGATTGCAGGTGGTTTAAAAAAATAAAAGTAAATAGCCTATATGTTGTTCTAGACTCTGTTCTACATCTATGCCATTCTGGATCCGATAAACCATTTTAGAGATACGTATTAACATCCATCCATCCATCCATCTAAACTTTTGCCTTTATAATATTAAAGTAAGATAGTAAAAAAACAGTCTCAAACAGAACTCGTTACTTGCTCTTATGTATATTTACTTTCAGGGTTTTTTAAAATCGCTACGCAGTTTGAACGATCACTTCGGCAATATATACGTAAACTTCGGTACACAGATATCTCTGAAGGAATTCTTGAAGGGTACAAATTTAGTAACAAACGAGAGTTTAAAACCAGCGAGTCTTCAGCAATTGACAATTGAACAATTATCCCAAGTAAGGGATATAGCGGATGAGGTCGTAGTATTGCAGCAAAATAGCGCTGTAGCGACGATATCGAATTTACTAGCGCTTGTTCTAATGGACAGCTTGATGAAGTGTAAAGCGCTTGATTATGAATGTCTTTTGCTTGAAGTTGAATGGATGATGGAAGTGTTAAGCGGATTAGGAGCGTCGGTTTATGAAAAAGATATAAAAAATAGTGTGGATAGGATATTAGTGGTTCATCATAAGATGGTGGCGTTGGACAGAGAGAGGCGACTGCGGCTACTGACTGGTGATCTTATGAAGGTGTCTGATGACGTCACAGCTAAAATGAAAGGTAAACTTCAATATATCGTTGTCTCTGTTTTTTGTATGAGAATATGAGATGTCGATATAACTGTCACTTCTGCTATACACAGTTATAAGACACTAGATTTCGCCCGCGACTCCGTCCGTGTGGAATTTAAAAAAAAAACAAAGTAAGTAGCCTATGTGTTCTTCCAGATTATCCTCTACATCTATGGCAAATTTCATGGTGATTCGTTCAGCAGTTTAGGCTACAAACTCTAACAAACATTTATAATATTAGTAAGATGGATATCAGACCTGGTGGGCATAAAACAAACTAAAGATAACACACTAGCGCCCTCCTATTACAAGTGTCATAGGATTTTCCTACTGTTGCTATGGCTTTTTCTTTTATGACATTTGATATGTCCATGTAGGTTTTACATATTTTGCAACCGCTAACCTCGAGTAGCGCTTTACCGGGCCAATTATCATAGTTTGACTATAGACCCGTTTCTAATTCGAAACAACACTTGTGATATTTAACATATCTACGCGTGTTACAAGAATTTTTTTGTTTAATTTAAAATGGTTTTAATTTTAATTATTCGGAATTCATACATAAATTATGATACCAAATGTTTTTTTTAAAGATTAAGGCTTTAACTATAACGTTTTAGTATTTTAAAATTCAAGTAGGGAAACTTATTTCAATATTTCCGACATTTTTCTTTCATTATAATTAGTTTATGAATATCAATACATTTTATTTTACAGCAATTTATATAAAACTAGTATTTGCCCGCTACTTCGTCCGGGTGAAATATTTAAAAAAAAAGTTAGTAGCCTATGTGTTCTTCCAGATTATCCTCTACATCTGTACCAAATTTGATCAAAATCAGTTCAGCCGTTTAGTCTACAAACTCTAACAAACATCCATCCATCTAAACTTTCGCATTTATAATATTAGTAATTAGTATGATTGAACTTGAGTAGCATTTAACTTATTAATATATAATATTTCCAGGTCACATTCTGAAGGCAGAGACGATGATGACTGCATTGCCTGTCATACAACTGCAAATATACATCAACCCAATGCTCCATTATATCGTGACCCCTGCACTAGTATATGTTCTTGTTAAACGCGGACCAACTAACAAAGGTAATACCAAATATCATGTAATAAAAAATCCTATAAAGATGAATTCTAATGGAATGACATTTAATACCTTAAAATCGAATTTTTATGGCAAATGCCTTATGCCAAGCTAAATAGCTTGATAAGAGTAAAAACCCCTCGCCATATTGCGGAAAAATATGGAACTAATTCCTTTGCGCAGATTAGAAAGTGACATAATATAACATATAATAAAGAAGGCGATTGAATCGTCACTAAGCTATGTTTTTTATATTGTTGATTAGTGCATAAATAAATATAACTTTTTAAAAACATAACCCACCTGTTCGGTAAAATTACTTGATTTATGATATTTCAGCAATAATTACATAATTTTAATAATAACGTTTTCAAACAGAATATAAATAAAATTGACATTTAATAATAGCTGAAGTGAATAAAATGTATGTATTAATATTAATAAAATATTATTTCCAGACAAACTGGCAAATGATTATCATCGGTTGAGAAAATTGCTAAAGCACGAATTCTTTTACGTCGATAGAACTGAAAAAGATGTGAGTATTTTATTTTAATTTTTCAAATTTAGTTTAAAATTCTTTAACACGACTGTCATTAGAATGGCATTTACTTCAACTGACATAATACTTTCATCATCATCATCGTCATCATCATCATCATCATCATCTCCTTATCCTACTCCCATAGGGTCAGCGCATCAGGTTTTTGTCCTCCACATAACTCTATCATGCGTCATCTCAGTCATCACTCCCTTTTTGATCATGTCACCTTTTACACAATACATCCATCTCTTTCTAGGTCTACCTCTACCGATGTACACTTCCACACTCATAACTAACGTTCTCCTTGTAACATGCGATTCATCCCTCCTCATAACATGCCCATACCATGCTAACCTTTTACTCCTCACCTTTACTACGGGGGCTACTCTCAAACTTCCTCTAATATACTAATTTCGTATCGTATCCATTCGTGTTACTGACAACTAACATAATACTTTAATGAGATATATTCTGTCTCTGTTTTTACAAAGAAAATTTGAAGGATAACGATATATGTGAGTGGAGACTTTGTACCCCTTTTTGAAGGAAATTGGGTCGTAGGATGAACGAGTTTGACAAATATAAAGTTAATATGGAGTACAGAAAGCTATTTTTAATAAAATACAAATCTTTATAAATTATTGTCTAATTTATATCAATACTAGTATTTTAAAAGCCATATGAAATATATGTTATATAAATAAATAATTTGAGCTAAAAGGAATTATGATTTTATGAAATCTATTGTATTCATAAGTCATGTGTTAAGAAACAATCGGTTAATTTTATTTGATTAATGTTTGTTTTTGTAATTAACTAGTTTCTAGTGACTTTATATCAAGTTTATTAGTAATTCTGATATGAATTGATGATGCACTTGCACTTTTAATTATTATTGTCTTTAAGTTAATTTGCTATATTCCACAGATAGTATTATCAATCACTAGCTGTTGCTCGCGAATTCGTCCGCGTGAATTTACAAAATTGTAAAAAATGTAGCCTATGTTACTCACTAATAACGTAGCTTTTTTTAAATTGAAATGAAGGAATTTTTGAAATAAGTAGTTTTTGAGTTATTTCAATATATATAATACAAAATACAAATATTTCCTCTTTATAATATTAGTATAGATAAGCACAGAGCTCTCTAAATGGACAGGCTATAAAACATGCTTATTTGATTTCCGCCATTTTGGTGCTGGTGGTCGCGGTTGATGGCGTTGGTTAGGATTCCAATTGGAGATAGAATTGACTGTCATTTAACATCAATAAATGCATTTTAATGACCTATCTATTTATACAGATTAAGGAAATAACAGCTTTGACATGATATATTTCAGATATTCAACAAAGCAATAGATTATTGCATACAACAAAGCGTTATTACCAACAACGAGGGTACTCTGTCTGCGGGCGACGCTCACAGACTGCAGTTCTTGTTGGAGTGGGCCTTGCTGCCATTCCTTACTACGCTAAAGCTGTGTATGGATGTTATGACTGAGGTAAACTAGCTCTAATGTATATAGGTTTAAGGTCGAATGTAGCTTGTGATATTGATGATTGACTTTTTAATATCAAATAATTGTTTATTCCAATAACTGTTGAAATTTTCTGGTTGCTTGAAATTTTACTCAAGGCGCTACGGAAGTTAAAGTATGCATCTTCTGCTCTCGTTAATATCCTCCAGCACTTATGTACAGATATGTTCTCGCAGACGAGCTGCCATAAAGTTTGAATATTATACTTGGCTTTTATAAATACCTTGTAAAATTTAAAAAAAAACAGTGTATGTTACTTAGCGATAACGTTGCTTTTTAATGATGAAAGAATTATTAAAATCGGCCCGATAGTTTTTTGAGTTTTTTCAATACATACATATATCCAAAAATAGACATTTTTCCAGTATAGTATCAGTATAGAAGGTATAGATAAGAGGTGTTTTTCAGAAGAAGCGTTGTGAGCACGCGCACGTGTTGAAGCGTGTGCAGGCGGCGGCGGAGCGCGCGGCGCAGCACCCCTCCTGCCTCAGCCTGGAGTGCGCCGCCAACTGCCTGCGCGGCCTGCTGGCTGCCGCCGCACTCGACACACACAAAACGTTAGTTATTATTATATTATTACTAGCTTTCGCCCGCGACTCCGTTAGCGTGGAATTAAAAAAAAACTAAGTACCCTATGTGTTCTTCCAGAATATCCTCTACATCTATACCAAATTTCATAGAAATCCATTCAACCGTTTAGCCTACAAACTCTAACAAACATCCATCCATCCATCTATCTAAACTTTCGTATTTATAATATTAGTATGATATATTTATAGTATACTGGCTTTCTCTAAAGTGGAATTTTAAAAAACTTTTTATTTTTGCACTGTTACCGTAATAAATCTTTGTTCCTTTCATACAGATTTGTTCAGACGGATTGTAACTAACATCCATACATTTAAACTTTTACAATTATGTTATTAGTATCGTTTATCTAAAAATTAGGTTTGATTGAATATTCACACATTGACAACGGAGCTTAGGGTGAGAAAATCGAGTTCCCTTTTTTTAATCTTCTACACCTAATAGTTTTAATCATACCCATCGCATAGATTTTTCGCATTTTATCTTCCCTAAAGTTCTGCTTTAGTGGCTAATAAATAACCGGGTACCTAGCACGAAAATTTGTCCGTGACGTTACGAATACTTTGTCACAATTTTACGTGCTAGTGCCTCTTGCGCAGTTAGATGATAAAACTAATTTACAATATTGCACTCTAGGGGCTCGGATAATGTTTACGAAGTGGTGTCGCCGGCGATGGAGGGTTGTCGAGAACTAGTCAGCTCGGTGTTGTCTGAAATAAACGCAGTTTGGGGTAGAAACAACCCCGTACTGCTGCACGCGCCCCTCCCCTCGCGGCTCTAGTGGTTACTTATAGTTGCAGCTTGTCTCTGTGTTATTGCGTATTTATTACAATGCTGTAGCCATTTTGTAGGAAAGTGAATTACCGAAAGTTATTGTTTTAAAATAGAAAATATAAGATGAAAAGTTAATTTAGAATAGAAATAGCTGAGATTTTTAATGTATTAACCTCTACCAGGCTCAAGACATAGATTTATAAGCGCTAATTATTATTTTTTCTTTTGAAGATTACAGTTGTATTTTTTAAATTGTTATCAGTATTCAGTTATTCCAAACAAATGTATTTTACTTGCAGTTATTTGACAGTATTAAAGTGTTATGTTCGATTTAATAATTGCCAATTATGATTTGATGCAATTTGTTAGAATGAATAAGGAAATGTTTATTATGCATTTACGAAAGTGAACAAAGTTTGTATAAACGCCATAGAACTTATATAAAAGTGTAATATTATTTGGTAATTGAATTGATATTGAAATGTTTGCTGTTGTCATAAAATATCTGTGCATTTTTATTATATTAAATAAAGACTCGAGAATACCATGTCGATTGAAATTAAAATTTATTTATTCTTTAACATTTTTTCCTATTGAAGAATAAATGTTGCTATAATCGTTATTTTAAATAATTGAAATATTTCAGTTCAGAAATTATATAATTTCATCAATATTTTTCATTATATTAATCTGAATTTTAAAAATAGTTGGTTTCCTATAACTTGTTATAATTTGCCATTTCTTTATGATATAATAGTTTTTGTATTTTCAATTTGCCAAATATTTAGTATTGGGACTGTGATAAGTTTGTTTTTGTCTTTTTTGTTATAGCGCATTTCATAATCTGCGTACAAAATATAAATAAAATGTGTATAATATAGAGTTATCAGCAAACACGTATTTTTATTTCTAACCATAGACTCCACTATCTTTAAACCTAGAAATAGGTTATGTAAATAAATAAACACATTGATAAATAAAACACTTTATTTACACACATCACAATAACTTATTGTGCTAGTAAATTAATATTTTACGTTGACATAAAATAAATAACAATGGATATTAAAACAACTAGAAATTTGACACTTGTTGTCACCAACTCAGTCATTAAATGGTCGCTTGAGAGATCCTTAGTGAAAAATCTAAACTAAGAGACTAAGAGGCCATTAAACTATGTAAGTGGTAGGTAAACAATTTTTTTAATGAAAATATTTTTTTTTATAAAATGGCGGATACGGCAACACTGAGATCAATAGGCGTTATAAATGTTGCCAGTCACAAGTCATAATATACATAATCACGTTAAATTCTTTACAATATTTACATAAATTACTATATTCTAATAAACTGAAGATGCTAGGACCAAAGACTTACAAAGTCTCAATAGAAGGAACAACTCGAATAAAATCAAAATTTGTATTGGAATAGTGCAGTGCCTCTACCGGACGTAAAGTACACCAACAAATCTCATACAAATTTCGTTTTTAACGTTACGAATACATTCTCGCGAATGACTATCTTTAAATAAACAAAATGCATTTTGACTTGATTATAGCAAAAAAGAAATGGACAAAGTGTTACAAAACAAACCTAAACAAAAAAACATGGGCTATCTATTTCTTACATAAAAGTTGAACTCTGCACAATAAAATCTTAAGCAATACAGTATTTTGCATTGTTATTCTATTGTAAACTATATTTAGGTATTTTGTGCTGTTTCACTAAAATATTGTTTCACATATAACATAAAATAATTGCAGTAAAAATAATCACACCAAAACAAAAAAAGAACTCATGAAAAATTAACTTAAAATAATGAAATATAGAGGGCGCGGCTGTGCTGCCACCGAATTGAAAACTGAACCTCACCTTTTATAATTAAAAAAAAAAAACACCAAAAGATATCTAAATAGCTATTTCTTTAAGAAATGACTTATTTTAGCTTCATGATGGTTCTTTTAAGCGAATTAAATCTTTTTATATTTTACGGTCATAATGAAAATATATTTTTAAATCGATTTTTACGTAATTAATATTTTTTTCCTGTTTAAAATCATAACTACACCCAAAATACAGTCTTAGCTACATCAATTATATGCAATCGAGTTACTGCATATATTAATCACAAAAATTATTATTTTCTAGTATCTTTACTATACTATAGATATTAAAATGATTTGAAAGTTATTGAGTATTTTATTGTAAAAAATGGTAGTTTAACCAGTAGTTGAATGGGTGTAATAAACTATTACACCCATGTAGTTGACATTTAGTTTACATAAAAAAGATTGCAAAAGCAATGTGACCCTAGCGGCCGAATCTGACACTAATTTATAATGGATTTGGAGTTTAAGCGTGCATCAATTAGATGCTGTTATTTTTATATCGTTTCAGTATTCGGCTGTTTAAATTTTTTTTTGGACAAATTATAAGTTGTCTTTTCAGTCAGCACCCTCAGCCTCGTTTGAGTGTCTGGTTGATGAACACGGAGCGTATCTCCATGGGGCAGAGTGTGAGCGCTGCGCCGGGCAGGGCGCCGCGCGCGCGCACCCACGTCAGCGAGCTGTCCAACACGCGCTCCGGGGACACCTCCAACATATCTGAGACACGGATCTGGAAATACAAGTTGGGTTTACACACAAAAAAGTATAATATTAATACGATTTTTTCACGTACTTCAGGAGTAAAAATTTAAGACTTAAACTAGCTTTCGCCCGCGACTCCGTCCGCGTGAAATTAAAAAAACTTAAGTCTGCACCCTATGTGTTCTTCCAGACTATCCTCTACATCTATGACAAATTTGATTGAAATCCGTTCAGCCGTTAAGGCTACAAACTCTAACAAACATCCATCCATCCATCTAAACTTTCGCATTTATAAAATTAGTATGAAAAGTAAGATTTGACAAGTTTAAGGTATAAAGCAGTTGTCCCACCTGTCCGTCTCCGACAGGGTATGCGGCAGCGACGGCGTTATTGCCGTAGCAGAGGTCGAGGTGCACTCGCTGCAGCGTCACGCCCATACCGTGCAGCGTGCGCCCCTCCTTGTCCTGTACACATTGGAAATTATATTAACAGGTGTAATATATTGTGTGTAGATTTAATATAAAAAAGGTTCAGTTTAAATACAGTCGTTTGTATCATCAATTTAAACTGGCTGTAATCAGAGTCACATCATTACCATTATAGAGATTTTTAGGCAGGTTTGTTCTAATTTCTCTACCAATTGTTTTCGATTATACTCAGATATGTCTGTACATAACACAATAAGCAAATAATTTGAAGAAGGAATAAAAATATGCAAAGTTTAACTTAGATAACTGGATCAAAGATCAAAGCTTCCCTATTTAAATTTAGTGATTATCAATGGACCTCAGAAGTTTAATGTATTATTTTGTAAAAATAAAATGAGTGACTTAGTGCACGCAGAATCATTAATTATACACTATTTAGTATATTAGTATAGTTTACCTTGGCGGTGACGTGTGCGTTAAATGCGGCGAGCACGACGTCCGCGGCGTTGACAATAGAGCGCGAGTAGGCGGGGCGCGGCGTGTTCTCGTCCGCGGCGTGGTGTAGGCGCAGCAGCGGCTGCAGCAGCAGCTGCTGCGACACGTGCGCGCCCAGCGACAGCTGCCCGCTCACTGCGCCTGACGCACGCTGACAGGAGAAACAATTGTCATCGACTTTTGACAATTGACAATCGATTGTCGATTGTTTTGCAGCCAATTCAACTGTTTAGGTGCACAATTCGAGTAGTGGCCCACCTCCATATAAGCTCATAGGAATCAAAGCGAAACTAAACAGTTGTGCGCGAGCTCTAAAGAGAATCCCAGCAGGAAAAAGTAAAACTATGGGATAAGACATTTCAATCCAATAAATATATTTAATTAAATAATAGCAGTTCCTGGCTTCATCGCATGAAATAATAATTATATGATTTACATTTGTATAACTTTCAAATGGAAATAAAAAATTCAAATGCACAAGACAACGAAGGGCTTTGCCATTGAACTGGATTGACAGGAAGATAATACTCTTAACTGTGTATGTAGAATAACGACACACAAAAAGCGGGAGATAGCAATAGAAAGAGAGAGAGAGGGAGAGGTATATACCTGACAAGGCACGGCATGCTCCGCGATCAGTCTGAAGGTGTGTCGCGTGCGCACGTTGTCGAGCACGCCCTGGTTCACGCCGCGGTTGTCGTCTCTCGTCAGACGCCGGTCTTGCATCACCTGCAATCAATATACCATTTTATTACAAACAGTACAAATATCTATCAGTAAAAAATCACACATTTTAATGTGCGTTTAAAGTCAAATAGAAACAGGATTGTAGTAAGAAATATACAAAAAAATCTGAGGTATGAATGTTTGTCATATTTTGAATTGTGAATGATAAAAAAACCAACAACATGACCCCGAGTCCGTCCCAGAAGGGTAGACAGAGATCACGGGTCCAGATTTGGCGATCTTATACACCACTCTTGCTCATTGACTAGCTTCTTCAAATATAAAGTAACGTTTAAAGGAGGGTGTAATGAATGGTGAATGATATTTGTATAAACAAGTAATGAGTGTAGGAGTGAATGATGAGTGATGAATGACCTCGATCTGTCCCGACTGCAGCGCAGCGAAGCCGAGCGCGGTGGAGGTGAGCAGAGTGAGCCTGGTGTGGTCATCCTCTATGTAGGCGGCGGCCGGCAGCGGGTAGAAGTTGGCTTGCAGGGGTAACTTCTCGAAGTAACGACGTTTAATCATCTATTGAACAAACAAATTATATTAACGAAAATAATATTAATAACTTAGCTTCGTAAACACCAGAACAGACGTTAGAATTTAATGGAATTTAAAGTTAAAGTGCAGACTTATTTAAAATGCTGTTACATTTTTAAACGTCGTTTCAATAAGAAACTCTGTTCACTATCAAGGTCACAACTTAAGATTTATTTATCTATATCTATACTATTATAATAAATCGTAAACACACATTTCTTTGTTGCCTAAGATGGCAGCAATTACAGCATATTTTTGAATAATTCTTTCTTTAATAAAAAGCCCTACACTTACGTCACGCTTTAGGCTATATATTTTCTCGCCATTAAACTTAGGAGGTAGATATTTTGGATAAAACCCTAATGTGGGAAAGAGACCATAAGTTGCTACCAACATCAAGAAAGAAAGATTGCTAAGGTTTGTCATGTCATGTCATGTCATTTTGACATTTGCTATTGATAATTTGACAAATGTAAACAATAAAATAAAGTTTTTATAATTTCACGCGGATGAATCCGCACGCGAACAGCTAGTTTATTTAATATAGGAAGCCAATGTATATCATGAAACAATTAAAGTTATTTAAGAAAAAATAACCAAAAACACATTACTATGGTTACAGGTAACGCAACTTTATGATAAAACAAGACAAAGAACGGCAAATTTATGCTAACATTACTATGGTTTTCTCTTACAAAACACTATTGTAGAAACAAATTGTACTTCTCCCGTTCTCTTAGAAACAAACAGAGACATAAATACACTTTAATAAATTGTTTTAAGTAAAATAAATGTTACAAATACCTGCATTCCGTTAAGATCAGTATAGAAGACGTCGCCATTCTTGATGCCAGTGGAGAACCTCATAGTGAGCTCGTAGTCGTCCGCCTGCGGGTCGATCAGGAACGTGTTGCTAATCTCCACCTCGCCTTGAGGCAGCGACGGGTTGTTGTACACCGATATCTGAAACATGTATACTAATTATTGCTGTGAGTAAACACTCACCCACTAATTGTCATAGCGTGATGTTATATAGCCTATAACCTACATTATTACATGGTCTAACAAATATAAAAGGATTTTTACAAATTGGATTGTAAGTTAATAAGATTAGCGGTAACAAACTTTTATTTACAATTGCCGCATTCAATCCTTAATCAGTCATTGAGGAATCAATTAACGACTCTGCGAGCGACAGTAAAAGAATAGAAAAATTATCTTAATTTATACTGAGAAGTAACCTCCAATAGTCATTCAGTTATTCTATTCTCTAGAAGTATTTTTCATTCATTCATTCGTTCACTGACCGCTAACATGACTTCCGCAGCCTTGGTGCTGACGAGGGCGGTGTAAAGGGTGGCCTTGAAAGGTCCCTCGGTGACTACAATCTCGGGGTAGGGCTCCGGCGCGAAGGGCTCCGCGGGGCCCGACGGGATGAACAAGTACGCCCCGCTATTGTTGTCCAATGTCCGTTGACTGTCGTAACTAAAAAAAAACGATAATTCTTATTAAATATAATAATACAAAAATAAAACTAATAATGATAAAGTATTAACTTTTTGATGTTTGTATTAACTTACTATTAAAAAAGAAAGCGAAACTAACAGATTTTTATCGAATCAAAGAAAACGTTTAAAAGAATTTACTACCTCACTTAAATTTAATGAATAATTAATAGTAAATAATTAAATGCATGATGATGCATGATGATGCATATATACATTCTACTTTTCCACGCCCAATAGATTATTAGATAAAAAAAACATTTTTTTCTTTATTTTTCCCTTGATCTATGTTCAATTTACTACCTGTTTCAATTTAGGGTAAATACCCTAAATAAAAAGAAAAAATCATACATTTAAGGGTTAAGTCGTTTAAAGCACACACACAAAATACACTTAGGAGCCTCCTTAACGTTTCTGAGTTGTACTTACTGAGCGAAGTCCATATGCACCGGCACAGTGGCGCCGCCTGGCGGGACGATGGCTTTGATGAGACCGTTCATATTGGTGACTACTCGAGTGCTGTCACCAGCTCGGAAGGTCACATCCTCCGCCAGCCTCTCCGTCGGCTGTTCCACTGCGAACATCTTGGGCAGGTCCACGTTCCAGTAGTCGGCATTGTAGATACGCACTTTGGAGAATGATGTATACCTGTTGGGAAATAAATTAATAATTTTAACCTGAATGTCTCCATAACTATAGATAATGCATCTATTTGTTAGTCTATAGGTATTAGATATTGATTTGCTTCTATGTCAGTTTCTATTATAATAAAAATAATATGCCCCTTACTCAAGTTAGAACGGAGTATCTTATTAACAAATTATTTAATAATTGAATTTATTAATTTACAACTTTAAGCTAAGTATTTTCTGTGAGTAAATTAAGTTTGTCAACTTATTTTAATTAAATCTAGGTTATATTTTAGTTTCTTTAGTCGAAAGGTAGTTTTTGAAATTAATTTTCAACTAAACTATTAAAAAATAATATACTAACTTGTTGATACTCATGCTGTCTCTGAGTGAGACGGAGTAGACTGTGAGTGCGAGGGGGTCGACAGTAACAGGGAAGGATAGCTGGAACTTGTTGGCGGCGAACCCGAGGCGGCGCTCGCCCGACACCACCGGCGATATTTGAGCCATTATAGGGTTACCCTCGGGGTCGAATACCTGGACAAATTCATATATTATATTATATTTTAAGAGAGAAATATCTATTGATAGTTAACTAGTTCTCGCCTGCGACTCCGTCCGCGTGGATTTAAAAAAAAAAACAAAAGCAAGTAGCTATGTGTTCTTCCAGACTATCCTCTACATCTATGCCAAATTTCACCGAGATCACTTCAGCAGTTCAGACTATAAACTCTAACAAACACCCATCAATCCATCTAAACTTTCACATTCATAATATTAGTAAGATTTTATGACTCAAGTGACACCACGCTCGTCTATCTTGGCACGATTATCTTGACAGTAACAAATTATACAACTGAAAAAAAAAATCTACACTAATCGCTTTGATTCTATTCATATATGAATAAGAATTATGGATAATTAGAAAAGTTCAATACTACAGTAGCTTTTTAACTTAGCATGTAGCATATTTGAAGCAGACTGATTTTTTTTATATTTACCGGACTAACATTTAACTGTTTCATTCAATCTAGGTCGTATCATTCATCAATCTCGATGTCATTCACTCACCTCAACATGCGGAGTAGAGACGAGTAAAGTGACAATCTCCTGTCTTCTAAACGCCAGTGCATTGTAAAAGACCACTCTTCTTGATGGAGACATAGCATCTAAAGCTATAGTGATGCGAGACGGTATTTCGTCGTGTTTCCGCCAGATGTCGTCCACATCGAAGTACACGTCTTCTTGCGTCTGCTCCAATATCGCTGGTTGTTTGAGCAGGTAATATGCAGCTTGTTGGATCGCTGATTGACTGTATTTTATAGCTTGTAGCATTCTGGAATATCATGTTAATATTAAGTTTTTGGTTATGCAACCTATATTCCTTTATGCAACGAAATTAAGCAGAGAACCGCCAAAAACATTGCAATATTTCCTTTTTTTTTTTTGTTGTTTTACAGAAAATTGTGATATTATGTGAAGACACATATAACAAGGATAGCTAATGTTACATATTTATTTGTGAATTGTTTTCAATGTACGAATTTCACGTGAGTGCGCTTAGTTTGAAATTATCATTCTAATTTAGATAGGAATGGAACCATGGGCCAACTGATTACCTAGGCTAGGTCTAAGTTAAGGGGCAGCTATTATTGGTTATATTCTACGGACTTTTATATGTACATTTCTCGATTGTCTAGAAGAGGCAAATATCCCCAATACCCCACTGGCGACGTTCATTAATGGAACAAAAAGAATGAATGACTTTCGATAGTGTGCAGTGTGGGTGTACAGGAGTAATGTGTGGCAGTGTGTACTAACTTGTTGGCGTAGTCCTGCAGTGTGGGTGTACAGGTGTAATGTGTGGCAGTGTGTACTAACTTGTTGGCGTAGTCCTGCAGTGTGGGTGTACAGGTGTAATGTGTGGCAGTGTGTACTAACTTGTTGGCATAGTCCTGCAGTGTGGGTGTACAGGTGTAATGTGTGGCAGTGTGTACTAACTTGTTGGCGTAGTCCTGCAGTGTGGGTGTACAGGTGTAATGTGTGGCAGTGTGTACTAACTTGTTGGCGTAGTCCTGCAGTGTGGGTGTACAGGTGTAATGTGTGGCAGTGTGTACTAACTTGTTGGCGTAGTCCTGCAGTGTGGGTGTACAGGTGTAATGTGTGCAGTGTGGGTGTACAGGTTGTAATGTGTGGCAGTGTGTACTAACTTGTTGGCGTAGTCCTGCAGTGTGGGTGTACAGGTGTAATGTGTGGCAGTGTGGGTGTACAGTGTAATGTGTGGCAGTGTGTACTAACTTGTTGGCGTAGTCCTGCAGTGTGGGTGTACAGGTGTAATGTGTGGCAGTGTGTACCAACTTGTTGGCGTAGTCCTGCAGTGTGGGTGTACAGGTGTAATGTGTGGCAGTGAGTACTAACTTTTTAGCGTAGTCTTCGCGCACCTCGTCGCGCGAGGTGCCGGTGACGCCGTCGTGGTGCTGGAAGAGCGCGAGCGCGCGGCGCGCCTGCTCCACGCGGTCGCGTAGTTGCAACGACACTATGTAGCTCACCGCCTGGCTCGAGCATGCTTGACCTGTTATTATCTCTGCCGCCCTGGTAACACACGTCTAACTTACTAATATTATAAACTAGCTGTCGCCCGCGACTCCGTCCACGTGAAATTAAAAAAAAGTCTCTCTAAAAGACTATCCTCTACATGTATGGCAAATTTTATTGAGATCCGTACAGCCGTTTAGGCTATAAACTCTAACAAACATCCATCTAAATTTTCGCATTTATAATATAAAAAAAAAAAAAAAAAAAAAAAAAAAAAAAAAAAAAAAAAAAAAAAAAAAAAAAAAAAAAAAAAAAAAAAAAAAAAAAGAGATTTTTTCCAAAATAGTCTTTTTTTTAATATTAGTAGATTTTTGTTAATTTATATATATATTATATTATTATATTATTCTATTGGGTAAGACTGATGTATAAATGCATCATCATGCATTTAAGGGTTAGTAAGATGAGAAAGTTTATATGGATGGATGGATGTTAGATTTCGTGTCTTAAACGGCTGAACGGATCTCGATATTTGGCACAGATCTTAAGGATAGTCTAGAAGAGCACTAAGGCTACTTACATTTGTTATTTTTTAATTCCACGCGTACGGAGTAGAGGCGAAAGCTAGTACTAATATAGTGTAAACACACTTATTTGTTATGTAGGATGCAATCACAGTACTTTTTTTTATAATAGCCCTACACTTAAATGCTTGAGGACATATATGTTCACGCTATTATAGTTAAGGAGTACAACAAAGAATAATAAATTGAGTCATTATTGAAGGTTTATTTTGAGACTGTACAAGTTGTAGAAACCAAACCCTTAATAATTTACTCTAAGGAAAAAAAAACTACTTTAAAGTTTAACGTGAGCATTTTTAAAGAATTTATAAGGATGAAGCATGTATGTATTATAAATATATTTAGTAGCAAACGGAAAGAAAAGTGGGGGGTAGTTTCATAAAACACTTGCAAGGAGTGGCACAACGCTCAGTCCGACGGCCCCTCAGTCGCTCAAAAGCTTAGTAGCTCAGTACATTTCTAGTCGTCACCATGGAACGTTCGATATCTTTTGCGTTGTGTTTTTTTTTATAATATAAGGTGGCATATTAGGCCTCCAGCACCACACTCATCAGACGAAACGCGGAATTGCTTCTACTTCACGCCTGTCTTCTGTGTGGTCGTGGTATTACACCGGGCGAGCCGACCCATTCGTGCGAAGATGTTAAAGCGGGCTCTACTATTAAAGTAATTAACAAGTATTGTTGATATGGCCAATCGTCTATATATTTTTTTAATTATTAGGATCGAAGTATCTAAAAATATTGTATACCTGACATATGCCATGAGCACTCTATCCATGTTCTTATAGAAGGGGCGGGAGGTGTAGTACCCGCTCCAGTAGTGCTGGCGCCTGTCCGCGTACGTGAAGAAGTCCCCGGACAGCACGGGGAAGTCCGACATCTTCACCTCCTCGTGCACCGCCTTGAAGTAGTCTTCCAGTGTACCAAATTGCACCTGAATGTGTTAATACTTTAAAGCATTGGATTGTTTTGGGTGATATCACAAAGATTGAACTGGCCGAAACATAAAGGAGTGATATTAGATTTTACAAAAAAAAAAAATTATAAAGATACTAGCTTTCGCCCGCGACTCCGTCCGCGTGGAATTAAAAAAAACAAAACTGAGTAGCCTATGTGTTCTTCCAGACTATCCTCTATGTCTATGCCAAATTTCATCGAAATCCGTTCAGCAGTTTAGGCTACAAACTCTAACAAACATCCATCCAGCCATCCATCTAAACTTTCGCATTTATAATATTAGTATGAAGTATGATTTCAGATCTGTAAACTATCAAATTGACACAATATCACTAAAAGCTTGCCTTTTTTTTAATACTGACTAATTCTTTAATTTAACTCTAAGATTGCATTAGCGACCATTTATTAACTTTATATTGTTGTAGTCTATATCTATACTTCCTTATTATAAAGAGAAAATATTTGTATTTTCAGATTTTCGTGTATATTGGATATATATATACTCAAAAACTATATATAACTCAAAAATAATATATAACTCAAAAACTATTGGGCCGATTTCAAAAATTCTTTCACAATTTAAAAGCTAAGTTATCGCTGAGTAACATAGGCATTCAAATTTTTACACTATATATTTTTTTAATTCTACGAGCTAAACCAGGAGCAAGAGCTATTGTATAAAATGTTAAGTTATTAAATATTGTTACTTATACCTCAGCATTCCAAGAATCCTTGTTATTAATATAATCAATAATAGCCTCGTAGTTTTGATATTGATTGTCCCACTCGTTTGCGCGGTCGTAGCGGAAGTCGTCGCCCAACGGAAACATTAACACGTTGCTGCGGTATAGTTGCGCTTTCTTACGCCATTGGTCCAATATCAAAAAGGCCCTGGAATTAATACAAATATATACACTCTATCACGAAATATTGTTACCAAAAAAACTAAAAAATAATCTTGCTAATTAAAGATGGCCATCAAGTTAGGGGGAACGAGAGGCTGGTATAGCGTTGACAATAAAAAAAGCAAAAAAAGTTAATTTGCTATAGAAGGCGATTATACTATTTCATATTTGGAATATATTTTCCTGCAATTTGCGATATGTAGTCTATACTTCTATACTTCTATACTATCTACACTATCTATACTATTATAATAAAGCGTAAAACACACACTTCTTTGTTGCCTAAGATGTCAGCAATTACAGCATATACATATTTGACAAATACTTTTTTTAATAAAAAGCCCTACACTTACATCATGCTTTAGGCTATATATTTTCACGCCATTAAACTTAGGGGGTAAATATTTTAGATAAAAACCCTAATGTGGGAAAGAGACCATAAGTTGCTGCCAACATCAAGGAAGAAAGATTTCTAAGGTTTGTCATGTCATGTCATTTTGACATTTGCTATTTATAATTTGACAAATGTAAACAATAAAATAAAGTTTTTATAATTTCACGCGGACGAATCCGCACGCGAACAGCTAGTTAATTTTTATAAAATCTCAGAATAAATACCCACTTACAATATTTACAAGAAAATACTTGTAGAATGGTTTCTTCAAGTATTTTCTTGTACAATCTATACTTGTAGAAACCATTCTAGTTATGTTTTTGAATGATATTACCTTTCAGCAACATTTTTCTGTATAATCTTCCTAGGGGCTATACCCCAAGGACAAGTCACTCCGTTGCCTGGCAATCTTTTGAAATCAAACTGACAACATATCTGAAAGATATTTTATCAATTACAAATAGCACATTATCTTTTAAATTGTTATTTACTATCAAACTTCCTGCCAAAAATTTACCAGAAGTAATTTAATAGGATCGATATTTGCTATCTTTTTTATTTTATAAGGTGGCAAACGAGCAAGCGGCCACCTGAGTCCACCGAAATGGCGAAGTGACCGCTGCCCATAGACATTCGCAATAGCGAATGCGTTGCCTACCCTTAATCGACGAAGGAGGAGACGCACATAAACAGGATATTTCCTCTTCCTATGCGTCTTCTCCACCGTCACATCCACATTCCCTTCCCATCCTTTTCTTATAAGAAAACGGGTGGGAAGGAAGAGGGACTTAAGTTGGGCCTACTTCTCTAGAAAGATTTTAAGTTTAGGAAGGTTAAGAAACTTGTTTTATTTATATTTTAATAAGTGTACCTTAGGATCAGGTCCACAAGAATGAGGTATATCGTAAGAATAGAAAGGCATCATGTGTGTAAACATATCAGTTTTACCATTACCATCTGAAACAAAATTATTATTGACATATTAAATAAAAAAAATATGTCAACTTAACAGCTTATTTAAAATAATAATTTCATCATATAGGCAACTATACAGTTCAAAATATTAACCAATCAAATCAATATTTTTAATAGAATTAAATCATTTAACACATTAAGTGCCACTGGCTGCCTTGAATAATTCACTGTCATAAATAAAAATCCTAGTAGCAAGTAATGTGTAACTTTAACAGTGGTAGAGCCCACAATAGTATTTGTTGTACAATGGACCAGATTATACTATACCATGACCACACAGAAGACAGTCATGAAGTGCAAGCTATTCCGAGTACAGTCTGGTGAGTCCACTTTCCCTTTCCACTCCTTTCTTATAAGAAAATGTTGCGGAAAGGGAAGTGGATTTGGAAGAAGAGGGTAAAAGCGGAAATATCCCCTATCTATATTCTCCTATCTGGCAATTAAAGCTAGACAAAATATCTTTAAGTGCAGATATTGATGGCGGTCCTGTACCTTAAAATATAAAAACGACTTACCCCATAACTGTCTCCATTTGAATTCCAACTGTCTATTCAACGCTAATTCCTTCTTAACTCTATAATGAACTCTTTGTATGACAGAATTCTCAAAGCCTGCCAACTTCAGTAGATATGGTTGAGCACTGGAGTAACCAAATGGATCTATTGACCAGGCATTCTTCGGTATATACTCAAATTGATCCATAAGCCACTGATGACCGGCTACAAGTTGCTGTATGATCGAGATCCAATGTGAATTTGCCTCATCATTCATAACCCAACCTCCTGTTACTATTTCTAATTGGCCTGATTTCAGTAAGCTGGATAAATAAAAAAAACGTTTTTTTTTAATTTTTAAATATATTGCTACGAAAGTACAAGGGAGAAGTATAAAAGCAAAAATACACTAGAGTCTACCTATTTTTTTTAAAGCAAACTAAAAAATAGTAGTGTAATTGAAAAGCTATAATTATAAAAGTAAAAGAACATTGTACCTTTGGAATATAGATTTTTCTTTATCTGTAGCATCGGAATTCCACCACAATGAGAGATAGCTGATCTCAGCCCAGATGAACTTTCTTCCGACACCTTCTATCAACTTTTCCACCATATTTGTAAATATTGCCTTTGTTTGTGTTTTATAATAGTTTTCAAATGTTTTGATCCAACCTATGAAACAAAAATATAGAAATGGATTATTATAAAACAACGGTAATGATTAATGAATTCATATGTTAGAAAATAATGTAATGTGTACATCATGGATTAAATAATTCTTAGCTTTCGCCCGAGACTCTGTCCATGTGGAATTAACAAAAAAATAAGTATCTTGTGTCCTTCCAGACTATCCCCTACATCTATGGCAAAATTTATCGAGAGAAAAGTGAAATGATTGTTACTACCTATCTTCAAAACAGCATTTTTTTTTTATAATAAAAGGTGGCAAACGAGAACGCGGCTACCTGAATCCACCGAAATGGAAAGCGACCGCTGCCCATAAACATCCACAATTACAGATGCGTTGTCTACCCTTAATTGTCGGAGGAGGAGACGCATATAAAGAGGACATTGCCCCTTCCTATGCATCTCCTCTACCGTTAAATCCACATTTCCTTTCCATCCTTTCATAATAAAATATAGTCTGGAAGAACATGTACTACTACTTTTTTTTATTTAACATGTGAATGAAGTCAAAAGCTATGTCACATTTAAGATAATAAAGACATCCTTTATTTTTAAGTAGATTTATACAAAATGTTTTTATTACTTGCTGATAGAAGACATTTTGATTGGTAAGAGATATTTAAATGAATATTTTTAAGTCATAAGTGTAGAATATACCTGGGTCATTATGTGAATGTGGCACAATAAACACTTTCAATTTGTTTTTCTGATTCCACTGCTCATCTTTATATTCTATTTCCCAACCTTGTTTCCATACACCACCATCTTTGTCATCAAACATTATCCTTTCATACATTGAAAGCATCTGAAAATGAAAAAAAATTGTAGACAGCCAGTTAGTACAAAAAATGCCATGTATTATATTATAGAAGAGGCTATTTTGTGACCAAATGATTAACATCATCATCATCATCATCAGCCTTTGTCTGCCCACTGTTGGATCCTTCCCCAATACCTTCCACAGAATGTAGTCCTCCGCATTTCACATCCAACAACAAATTATTTACATGTCTTTGTTAAAATTGAATTACAGAATTTAAATTAGTAAGTACCTGTAAACTTTGGCTTAGTTTAAAATAGAAAACAATGGAACAACCAACTATATAAAAACTTTAACTTTTCAAATTAAGTTCAGAAATAAAAGTCTGAGAATTTGTTTTACTAGCAATTATAGGCAACACGCATTTGTAATGTGTTCAATAAAAAAATATATTATAATATGACAGTTGAAGATGATATGTGATAGAAGGGTATATATTATACTGACTCTCCGGATATCTTATTTTGTATGAAAAAGGGTGTGATTTTTATTTTAACAAATGTATCACCTGAATATCTGTCTTAGATGTGGCCTGGTTTATAGGACAGGTAGAGGCATTTAACTTTATACGCATTTTAGGAGGTTCATCTCCTACAACTTTGAATTGCCTGACTTTATTCTCTCTTTTTGGTGTTTTTAGTCTTTTTGGTTGTACATAAACCTCATGAGACTTCTCAACAATCTGCTCTACGGCAGTCTTGATTTCACCAACAACTGCATGATGTTCATTCAGCTCTTTTTCCAAGTGCAGTAATTTAGTTTCAAAAGATGTCCATTTATTCTAAAAATAAAAATGAAATCATGTTAGGTTGGTATAAACTTTAGTTTTAAAGCTTTATTGTACTTCATTTTTTCTTATACTTACATCAACGTCCACTACAACCGGCTTTATACTTGGCAACTTAAAACTTAAGTCGGTGACAACGTATAAAATAAAAATGAAGGCGATTATACAAGTCGCCCAGAAAACTGCAGACAACCTTCTTATTCTCATTGTGATCGTCAACCAAAAGTACCCGGTTATCAGCAAGAAATAAGTTCATTAAAACTAATGAAGTATTTTGTTTCTGTGAAACTTGTTATCTGAGACCAGTTGTTTATTTTTCTTTATCTCAGTAATATTTACGATTTCCTTAGAGATGCAGTTTACAAAATCGTGCAAATGTATTTTTTTTTATGATAAGCGCGTATATTTCATTTTAAAACATATTATTACAACACATCGAAATACGATAACAAATCGGTGCCGACGACATAAAATAATATCGTGTCCTGACATCTGTCAAGTATGTCAAATATTAAAAACATATCTATGGTGCCAAAAAAACAAATTAGTTTATGGCCAGCATCGGTCAGCCAAAGCTGGCCAAAGCCATGTAAGTTCGCGCCAGAAGGAAATAGGTACTCTGGCTGGGCTGCATTCCAACCCCTCTGTACTCTTTATTACACTCAGGTTTAACAAGGTTTACAAAATGTGACTCTTTTTATTAATAAAGACAAATATTAGGTACCATAAGCGTAAACTTGAACTTAAACATTAAACATTTCTATACTTATTTAGGTGAATTTATTTTCAACTTGATGGTGTGGTGTCCCATATTCGTTGTTGTTTAATTATTTCGATAATATTGTACGGTGTAAGGCAATTATGGCTCTTAGATTATATCTGATTATTCACACTACAGCGTTAGGTAATCAGACCTCTTATTAAAAGTCACTGGTATTGAATTACTTTTTGAAAGTCAGAATATTTGAGAATAAAATAGGTTTCTCAAGAATTACGAAGAAATCTACTTGCGGTGTAAATGTGATCTTTTATATGGACCATCTCGTTTAGTTTTAGTCATAAAACGTTATTTTAATAAGTTGTTCCATATGCCAAAATAAAATATTTTTAAGATATTCCGTTATTTCGTGACAAATCATACGAGGTTTTTTTTTATAAAGTACGTAAAAGTATTAAAAGTTGGTATAAATATAAGATTATTATTTTAGGATTACAGTACGTGTATCCGATAATTAATATTATTGATTTTGAATTTGGATGTCAAATTTGAACGTCAAATTGTTTGTGTGCGAAAATGGCGTCTAAGGAATCGCTGGATGTAAGTATTTAGAATTATAACGATAGCATGACAATAACGTGGTCTTTTGTGGTTTACTTAAAAAGCATTTAATGTAATAAGCCGAACAAAATCTTTATGTTCTTGATTAGTACGCCATACATATTTATTAAGCATAAAAGGCCACGCCCTGAGACAGTTTCTAATTTCTTGTTTTTTCTTTGATATTCGAGTATTTAGAAATTTAAATATTATGTGAAAATGTAAAAAAGTAACAGTATTATTGATTACTTTCATGTATGGTTATAAAAATACAACTTTTCATTTAGAAAGATATCTATAACGTTTTAACGTTTATTAAGATGCGGCAAAATTTGAATGGCTTTTACTGAAAACATTTATCGTTTACACTTAATCATAACTGCCGGTAACTAAATATAATTACTCCCTTATTGATTTTTGTTATTATACTTTTTACCTCCAACCCTAGTCTCTTATAAGAAAGTGTTGCATTGAATCTTTCTGTCATTGATTTATTTAAATTATACTCAATGTGTGTTTGTATTTTATGTAATTGGTAAAAAATGTTTCTAAGAATAATTCAAGTTAAGTTATAAAGAGAATTTCAAAGAAATGTAATTAGTTCTTGACGAACCAAAGCTCACACTTTTATCAAATGTAATTGTCATTGTGTTGCAAGCTTTAATCACATTAAAGATTTTTTATAAGATGAGCAAATTGTGTATGTGCAAGCATTAAAATGTTTGTTCAGCAGAAAAAAAATGGCATACGTAAAATGTCTTACTCATCCCTACATATATTAGTAGCTTTTGTCAATAAAATAATACAAAGATTATTTTCCCTTAAACAATAACTTCTATTATAAATCTCTTTTACCATTATTAGGGTTCGGGTTTCCTTATTTTACATAATCTTTTACATCATAATATTAATTTTATGGGTATAAGTCTAATAAGAATTTGAAGTGAGTTGGGGATTTAATATGAGGGATATATATGGTTGCAGTGTAACTGTTATTTCCATTCCATGTTGTGTTATACAAAAAAATATCCCTCTTAAGCAAAAAATTATAACTCTGAGATATCAATATGTTTTTGTAAAGTTTACATACTGAGGTAGAAACTCATGGTTATTTTCCACTCGCTAAAAACCAAATGATTTCAGTAGCAGTTCAATTGAGATTGATTTAATTATTTTTACCCTTGATTAGGTTTCGACTCAATCTATTATAACAGCTGGTGATGATTTAGACATCTAAGATTTGATAGTGCAGGAGTAGGCTGGTATAGCCTTGCGCGGTGTTTAGCGCGCTTCGATAACGGACCCGACAATTGAATGCATCCGCATTTGTGTCAAAGGACGCAGCACGCGCGCCAAGACGCTGATCCCCGCTCAAGGTTGCCCGATGGAAAACTACGCTTGGGGTCGACACGGCTTTTAAATTTAGAACAAAGTTTTAGAACATTCGAAATTAGAATCTATACCCGAATAGCGGTAACGAAAAAGGTTTTACTAAAATTAACTGCCCTTATACAATATTTTATTTTTAGAAGAAGCCACGTATGTTTCATTTCTCGATTTTTTATAACGAGAATTATTAGTACAGCAACAAATCGTATTCATTTAACAGCGCATGTTACGTAATAATTACCATAATGGCAAAGCATGGTCATTGCTATGTATCTGAACGCCACATACATATAAAATGTTAGGTTATGATAAAGTGGCGACTTCACCCATCCCTGCATTCAGACGTGCGTTTCTGAATCAGCGTTTTCAATAGAAGTGCGGACAATGAATTTTTCTCTCATTAAAACCTAGGTAATGCAGATGTAAAATAATTCTACATGTTATTAAGTACTAGCTTTCGCCCGCGACTCCGTCCGCGTGAAATTAAAAAAAACAAAAGTGAGTAGCCTGTGTGTTCTTCCAGACTATCCTCTACATCTATGCCAAATTTCATTGAAATCCGTTCAGCCGATTAGGCTACAAAGTCTAACAAGCATCCATACATCCATCCATCCATCCATCCATCTAAACTTTGGCATTTATAATATTAGTTAGAAGTTATATAGATAATTTATATAAATATATCCTGTCGTGTAACTGGATTTCGACTGTACGAGTACTTTTAATAAAATTCTATTCTCCTTTCTTTTATTACTTTTGATTAAAAAGAGACAGCAATAAGATTATGTATCATGGCAGTGGAATTTCATGGTTAACTACTTGATGGCGGTAACACCCTTGATATGACAAAAATCATAAACTAAGATTAAATTCTTACGAATATAAACTAGTTATTCTATCTTTTTCTAGAACCTTCCCTATACTATATTAACAATTGGATACTTTGCAAAAGATATTAAACGATAGGTAGATGATGTATTTGCTAAAGAATTTTCCTCAATTGCACGGAATAATGATTTGAACAAACCATTACCACATAGATGTTTGAATACATCTGACATACGAATTGAAAGCAATTTCTAAGATTTTATTACAAATGCATCGTAAAACTACTATATTCATACCAATAGTATCAATCTCAAGTCGTAAAGTTCCCTAGCTATAATCATACTAATATTATAAATGCGAAAGTTTAGATGGATGGATGTTTGTTAGAGTTTGTAGCCCAAACTGCTGAACGGATTTCGATGAAATTTGGTATAGATGTAGAGGATAGTCTGGAAGAACACATAGGCTACTCACAATTGTTTTTTTTTCAATTCCACGCGGACGGAGTCGCGAGCGAAAGCTAGTATATTATAAACCGGAGGCTAAAAGATTGTGTACTATTAGTACAGCTGTATGTGTGTCGTGGTCTCGTGGGCAGTCTGTCTGTCGGTCTGCAGAGGCTAAGGTCTTGACGCAAATGCCCGCACTTCCGTAGGATGTCTGGAATGAGAGCGTGTCCTAATAAAGACGCAACGCTCGTGGGTTTGTCCCTCTTGACTATTGAAATGAATTGATTATTATAATGTTTTCAGTGTGTGGCGAAAAAAATCACCTATTCTTATAGTAATTTTGAAATATAAGGTCAGAAAAAGAGAGTACCGTTTTCTTATACAAGTAGCTATAAGTGTCCAAAAAGGGTATTTTTTGTTAACATTGGGGACAATTTAGACAATCCAAAAAATGTCAGATTTGATAAGTGGTCTTTAGATTTGGCAGCTATCCACACGAGCACTCAACCGTAGTGAATTTTAAACAATATCACATTCTGACAAAATTATTTCATGTTAATAAATATATTGAATTATTACAATTACGTTTTAGTTCTCGTTACGTTGATACGTTCATAAAATTCGACAATTTTGTTATATTAAAAAAAAAATCGCGAGTGCACTTAGTCGTTACGTCGATTGTAAATTTTAAATTTATGATCAGCTTTCGATCAGTGTTAAATTTTTGGTTTATACGCTGATAGTTTTAATTTTAAGTTTAGTGTTTTTTTTTATCGGAAAAGCGGACAAACGAGCAACGGATCTCTTGAATTTAATTGATCCGACGACCATGAACATCCGCAATGCCAAGGGTATTACAGATGCGCTGCCAGCCTTTAAGGGAGGAGTACGCTCTCTTCTTGAAGGCCCCTAAGTCGTAACTGTTTGGAAATACCGCTGAGGACAGAGTATTTTCCTTTTAGTTCCAAACACTTGTGAGTAAATCTCTGATTAAAGCTTAAGTTGTTACTGCTTGAATAATCGTGTAAAGATTTTTCCTTAATGTCCAAAAGGGAATATGATAAAATCTCAAGTACGTATCGTCGTTCGTTTGAATATTTTATAACGTAATGCAATATATCCGATATCACGTGTCGTCGTGAAGATGGCGGCTGCCTCGTTACATATCTAAATCTTGACATTTTATATTCTGACTCCCTTAATGGTGTACCTGGGTAGAGTATTCATTTCCAACTGTATTAAAAGTATTGCAAAGTAGAGACGTGTATAAAGGAAAATAATTTAAAAGAATTGGTACAATAATTGTTATTTTTGGCTGTCATTTAAGTAATTCGTTTTTCATTATTTAAAGTTTACTTAGTGGCACTAAAATTTTAAGTTTTAAGAGCAATTTTTTTTACTAAAAAACAACGGTCTAAAAGTGTGTTGAGCCAATTTCTTCCAGCGTATAAAATTATAGTTATTATCTTGTTTCTTGAAAAACAGTTGGTATATCGTATATCATTTTATTTTCAATTTTTTTCTCTACAACTTTAGCAAGCAAGCAGTTTTTTTTGGAAACAGTTATACCGTAGGATTATAAAATTTTAAGGTGTTCATCGGTTGACAATATTACGTCATTCTAGACAGTTCCATTTTTATCGGGGCCGAAGGGAGCAAAGTTGAAGGTGGTATTGAAGTTTGAAGGATAGAGCTTACTTCAGGCTACACAAGGTCTGTGTTATGTAACGTTGGAAAATGAGAGACGTAAGTTCAGTTGCGTAATACGATGCGTGCGCCATCTGTCCGCAGACGAGTTGACTGCGGCACAGCGACTGAAATCGACTTACACAACGAAAAATGTTACATCTCTTAAGAGACTTAACCTTTCCAAAGTGTCCAGTGTGACGAACAACTGAATTAAAAAAAAAAACTACTGAATTAGTGTATTTCATATCCAAAATATGAATTACTAAAAAAACAGTTAACGCTACAAATCGTAAATCGTATTAAGGGTTAAGTAACCCTTTTCATCGAATCGAAATATTACTTCTGGTTGCACCATTGGCCGTTATATTTTGAACAAACATAATTCATACATTTGCAGTAAAAGATTTCTTTTATATTTTAATTTTATCTAGTATTAGGTAGCCTATATCTATAATTTCTTTATGATCGATTTTTCCACTAACGTACAAACACGTATGTCTACGGTTTGTAATTAAAATATCGTTTGGAAGTTTTAATAACCTAAATAATGATTGGTTTTGGCGTGTCCATGGTAATAACTGGGTTTTGAGTATTAATTTAGGGCATGTGTAGAATTTACACGATGTGAAAGTAGATATAAATATTTCAAATGCTAAAATAATTGTGAGGTGAGGATGGATGGATGTTTGTTAGAGTTTGTAGCCTAAACTGCTAAACGGATATCAATGAAATTTGGCATAGATGTAGAGGATAGTCTGGAAGAACATATAGGCTACTTGGTTTTGTTTTTTTAATATCACGCGGACGGAGTCGCGGGCGAAAGCTAGTTTGAAATAAATGGGTTTGAACGAATATATTTACTTATATTCTGCGATCGAGATAGATATGCAGTTTTTCGGCATTGAAACGAAGAAGCTATGCTTGCTAAACATGCTCATTATTCAGTTAAAACTGAAGGTGTGTAGCTGGCATTACTAGCAAAGCATAGAGTTAATATTTATCGAGGAAATGTCTTAATGTGTCTTACGTGTTAACATGAACCATTAGATTATTTAGAGATCAACTCGCCTTGAAACCAGTTTCCAATGACATCTTGGTATGATTTTATTTACATAAATTGTTCATTAGTCGCTCACAGGCTATATGTTTATTGTATTCACTAACACTTGTATCTTAAAACAAGCTGTTAACAATTATTCGTGCCGTTGCATGTTAATTTTAATATATTACACACATGATTGTAATTTCCTTGCTAAATAAGTACACATGTATGTTGATTTATTTATTGTGATCATAAATAAATTAACAAATTAACAAACTTCTCTTTTTTTACCATAAAATTGTAGATTAATGAGAAATTATAATATCTTCTGAATTCTCAAAAATAAATATCTCACCTGAAGGGCTTATAGGGTTCAAATGTAGATTGAACACAGCTTTAATTGTTTAACCTTCTACCTTTTATTACAGTTTATAAGAACCTATATATCTTTGTCATGTTTGTGAACATCCTTGCATCTTGATATATGAACGCGTTGCTCTGGGCATCATATAAATAATAAACGATAGCTTTCAGTGGCTTATTTTTAGGCGCAATGTCAAACAACTAAAAGTCTACGCCAGATATAGTGATATCGAATAGATCGACCACAATGTTTTATGTGAGTAATAAAAGAAACCGCTTAATTGCACGTTAGTGGTTTTTTATGAGAAACTTACTTCGACGTTAACTAAACGTAAAATTAATCTAAGCCTGTCTAGGACAATTTTCTGAAGCACGTCTACATGTTTAACGCACAATTTTAGCACAAAAGAGATAAAGTAAATCTTTTACTATAAAAAAAAACATGAAAATAGTATGATTTTTTTAGAAATTTTATGCAAAAGATTATTTACCATGCTTTATTTATTACACGATAATTTAAATAAAGTTGAAATATAAAATAACAGTATGCCATAAATTCAAACAAAACTGGGTTCGGCCATTAGTATAAATAATGGCGTAACTGAGACGGTGAGCCATTTTTCCCTTTTTCGCTGTCGTATCTTTTCCTTTAGAAATGCGAGCTTTCATTTAGTCAGCTTGTCTGTATTGGATTACGGAGAGAATGGCCTCGCTCGACGTCCTTTATCTTTCATTATTATTGCTCTAGTAACAATGGAAAAAATCAATAGACAATGCTTTAAATAGTTCCATATATTTTCTCCTATTAACTATGCTTTTTCATGTATATTTAACTTAATATGTGAATATTTATTATCCTAATGTTTAAAAAATGTACTTGTAAACAATTTCATTACTACTCTTAATTAAATTGAAAGGTTTTTCTAGAAAAACAAGGTATTTAAAGGTCGATTTCGACAACTAATTTAACTAGCGATTTAATATTTAGGTTGCAACTTAAAAAAAATAAAGCGAAAGACTTAAAAATGAATACAAAGAGCATATTTAAACGATTCTAAATAAAACAATCGTATTCGGCTAGTAAAATACATAATTCATTCGTACAGGGTAGAAGTCGCTGACTGGGCGGTTTTCCCGGGTAGGTTGGTCGCGGCCGGTGCATCGCTCTGTAAAGGGGTCACGGTATCGATCCTGCTGCACTCGCTAGCGCCGCCCCGGCTCGAACGCACAACTATGCCTGGCTACGCTTGTCCTACTTTTAAATGCATATACTTTTTGTATTCATAATTCAAAACGAGCAATTCCTGTGTATTGTAGGCTGGAAAATTTAAGCGAGTATAAAAAGAGTGATTGTTGTACAATTAAAAAATAAAAAATAGGTTCGTAATTAGGATAGTTGTTCAGTTGCTGTATATATGCTCTTAATATTTTATGTTACTCATATTAGGAGTAAACGTTTACAAATGTAAATGAGTAAATTAAGAAAAGGGGGATTTCCACTTATCGGCTTATAGCTATTATGATTTCCACCAAAAATATACTAAAATGCATATTTTTAAAACTCACTTTATATCAGCTGGAATTACTTTAATTTTAACTATTTTATTTTAAACTGCCGATATAAATGTAACTGTTTTAATGGAGTATTATTACTCTGTAAGTAAAATTACATCGAATATAATTAAATCGATTCTAACATTTCGTGTCGGTAAAAGAACGCCCTCTGGCATTACTTGAAATAGAATTTGATTTATTAAAAAGGTCATAGGCCGTCCGCCCTTCGAAGATATTGAACACTACATTTTTAAAGTGTCCATTATAAAATACCTTGATTGCATTGTAGTATGAAAAAGGCATTTTGTCTCTTTCATGGCCGGTTTCCCAGCTATAATACTTTTAACTTCATGATATGCGTCTCCCAACTACGTAAGTTGAGTTTTACTCCGTTGAAACTTAGTTCTACCAAACAGTAATGAATCATTACCTAATCTATATCTATCTATACATATAATAAAATTGGAGTGTCTGTTTGTAATATCAAAAGAAAAATTGCAGATTTCGAGAAGATGATGTATTTGCGTTGCTGATAACGAAAATCTCATTATTTTTTTTGTCTGTCTGTGTGTTTGTCCGTAAGGCGCGTTTGTTCCGGGTAATCTCCGAAACGGCTGGACCGATTTCGACCGGACTTTCACTGAAGGGTAGCTGATAGACGGGCTAATATTATAGGCTACTTTTTATCTTGATATTGCGTGGACGAAGTCGCGGGCAACAGCTAGTGATGAATGGAAACTTCAGCAAACCAGTATCAATGCTTGCAATCAAAGGATGGATTAATCTGACGCTTAAGAAGCAACCACATATAATCCTTTCTTGTGCTACATAATGTCGAAATCTTTTGAAATAGGCATGTCGATATTTTTAATCATATGTATGTATGAACTGTATAATACATTGATGGTTTTAATTAACACATTTATAAGCGTGTCATGGAATTGATCAATCGGAACTAATTAGTGGCAAAGGTCAAATTGTATTCCGGTGTAATGTCGTTAGGGCTGTATAGGAAATGTGTTAACATTTATTAGATGATAGCATACAATTTCTTGATCGTATATGTATGCACTTTATTGTAATAAAGATATTAGTTTTAATAAAATATTTTTTTATTCATACAAAAAGAAAAGAGAAGCAAAAGGTTAGCGTGGTATGGACATGTTATGCGACGAGACGATAGGGACATAAACCAGAAAGTGTTAAGAATGAATGTGGATGGCTACAAAGGAAGAGGAAGGCCGAAGAAATGAAAAAGAAGGATGGATTGTGTGAAAGAGGATATGCTTAAGAAAGGAGTGGATTCAGATATGACGGCTAATAGAGATGTATGGAAGAGCAGCACATACTGTGCCGACCCTCCATAAGGGATAAGGGCAAGTTGATGATGATTTTTTTATTCATACAAATCGAAGAAGTATGGAAAATTTCGCATAGGTATGTTATCCACTTGGATAATACTCACCCTTGTTTGTTTCTATGTTGGTTTTCCCGATAACTCGGCAACGTTGGAAGGACGTTGAGTAAAGAATAAACCTTTCTTGTGTATTCGTTTTGTTTTCAAGCGAGGGTACGTGAACCTTGAATACGAGGATTGGTGGCGTATAATTTTGTTATCCTTATATTCCAAATAATTTAATGTAATGAATATTGTAAGAAGGAACTTCATTGTCTTATAAGATTTCAAGACAAAATTTGATATACTATTTCCGCTCCGCAGATATAATTATTTATAACCACAGTAAATAGTATCTAATGTCATGATTTATCCTGTTTAAAGGCATAAAAAGTAAATCAAATGGACATAAACCGCAATTTAAAGTTACATTTGAAATTTATTACAAAATTGAGCCAAATGGTGCGTCTGAAATAGCGTAATAAAATATTCGAGCAACGGGATCGTCCAGGATGTTTATAAATTTTTATGAATCCGAACGTTGGATGGAACTTTTGTATAACAGGGTCTTACAATGTCTGTAAGGCTTAATGTGCATTAGATATTGCGAGACACGCTATCCTTTGCCAAAGAAAGGAAGACCATTAAAATGTACTGAAAGAAGTCTGCTTCTGGAAGAACTCTTGCAACGATGATAATAGTTATAGTGTAAAATAAAGTATTTGAATTATTATATTTAATTTATTTGTAACCACCGATCCGTTGAGTAATATAGAATTAAAGAAGTAATCCATTAAATTCATATATTTATTTCATTTAGGAAACAAATAGATATTATGTAACTATACAAACGACAAGGTTCATATGTACCTAGTTTGTTTACTCGTTTCGGATAAATGTCACTCATCTATACTTCTATACTATCTATAGTAATATAAAGAGGAAAAATTTGTATTTTTGTATTTTTTTGGGCGATTTGTATGAATTGAAATAACTCAAAAACTGATGGGCCTATTTCAAAATTCTTTCACCATTACAAAATTATGTTATCATTGAGTAACATAGGCTATATTTTTTTATTATTCTTTAATTTCACGCGGGCGAAGTCGCGAGAAACAGCTAGTATAAAGTATACCGGTTTCATACATATGTACATATTTACAGCGGCAAGTTGTATTAGTTTATTCATGTACCTGTCTGGGATTGCAAACCTTAGTTCCTCGGGGAAATCAACTCTTGCCCCGTGTCATACAAGAGAATCGCACTCCCAGCATTGTATTAACTTGATTATTATTTGAAACATGTATTAGTAATTGGAATTGAATTTGGCACGAGACTCGTCTTAAACATCATAATAATTTTATCCTTATAAGGAAACTATGGGTAGGGGAAATTAATATAGAGGGGATTTAAGGTAGTGGGAATATCCTCATTCTGTTCATCCCCTCTTCTGTCTAATAAAGCATCAACTTTTAAATTTGTAGAAATCTATTTGAAGCTGTCACTTTTCTATTGAAGCCGTTTCCTTGTTTGCCATTTATTTTTTTTAAACAAAAAAATTATTTCTACTTAAAGTGCCATCTTTTTTTAAAATTCGGCGATCATTAGAGCAACTAATTAGGGTAAATATTTTATTTGAAATTGTTAAATGTTGACTCCTAGGAGTTACTAGTCACAAGCGAAGTGGTTTGCCAAGACACGAGTATATCAAGATTGTGCCGAGGTGCTCTTAGCAGCTCTGGTCGTACGTTGGCCTGTTATTACATGAAGTGGTAGCCGTATCGATCAGACAGACGTTACGTAAGCCGTAGGACGCGCCGCTTCCACTCCGTATTTCAGTATTATCCAACGTAACCTAGTTTAAGCGAAATCACTTTGGCCAGGGATATTTATTTCTTTGTCTTGAATTTACAGCGCCATTACGGCCCGGTGCGTTTTAGTACTTGTATTTCTTTTTGTTCAGACGGTGTATTGCTAGGGCTTTTATAGCCACCGTAGGGATCTAGGGATTGCTTGTTTAAGTAAGATTTATAACGATGTTTTCTGAAATTCATAGTATGGGTTTCCACGGCGTTATGTACAGAGAAAATTTTACACCTTTAAAACAAAAGCGCTTTGATACGTCTATATGATTCACGATACTTTCGTTTTTTATGTTCGCTATATTTAAGTCTATTTAAAGAAAGATGGGACGGGCTTTGAAGTTTTCTCCGTTAATATTCTACGAAGCCGACGACGGCACGGGCGCGTCTTTACATCAAACTAATTTGATATCGGGAGACACTCTGTCTACATGGAGACGGCCGTCAAGATGGGACTTAGCGCTCGATCTCATCAATTTGCTGTATAATAAATTAAATGAACCCGAAATGTTTTATTATGCTTTTTATTTTTATAATATTTTGACATTGCTAAAATGGTATACACGTGTACGAAACATCAGTTTTATTATATTTAAAATTGTCATAATATGTCATAATATACCGGGATTTAGTCGACTTTTACTTTTTATTTATGAAAAAAATATCTACTTTCCAAGACATTATTGGTTTGTACACAATGAGGAATATCGGAAAATAAATTTGAATCAACCTAATAAATGTAGAGTAGAGGATAGTTTTCTTTACCTACCTCGTGTAAGTAATACAGCAAGTAGCAATGAACATTAAATTTTAATTTGTTAGGTGTTTATGGTAGTTGTAGACTTTACTCGTATCGAAGGTACTGATCAAATAATTAATGTAAGAGCTTCCGCCATCAAAGCTAATGCGCCTTCTATTTTTGTAATAGCAATTTCTCATCATGCCGTTGAAATACAACACGGGAAATGTAATTATGTTTGCCTTGAGACGATAGCTCCGACAAGCTCATAAAGGTTCGCTGTATAATGGTTACACGTCTTAGTGATCCAATTCCGTTGTACAAAATTAATGTGAGAAGTTTTCTACATATCATAACTACTACTACTACTACGACTTAATTGATATGTGTAATTACACTGAATTGCAAAAATAGTAGCCATAAACATTAAACGGCAAAATCCTCGTCATTTCAATTAAGATTTGCTGTTTAGTGTACATACGTCATTTCTTGGAGATTTATACTAAACCTACATGACATTTAACATTTTTTTTCCATGGTATAATTTATTTAACTGTGAGTATAAAAACATATCGTTGTCTCTGTCGTGTTATAATCAGCTCTAGATATAACATTAATGTTTAATTCTTAATTTCGTTCCAAATTAATATGTCGATCCATTCAATTACAATCATTTAGTGCGAGAGTTAACTTAATTATGAGGATGCAGCTATTAAAGCTGGCTATCCTCGTTAGCTGAAAGCTTTGAGAGTGGATTTGCGAAATTGGTTTCGTCCAGATTTCGCTGAGTTGCAAAGTTAATTAACGAACACTATAGAATTTATTATATAACCTAAACGAATTTCATTTAATTCTTAACACACACACAGATTGGTTTTAATGGTTACATAAACTGTCGATTAGTGTAGATTTCTTATTCTAAGTCGACACTAAGGGAGTCGCATAATGGCCACTTAACGACTGCATAAGTTATTGATTTACGCGAATTGTTAACAATAATTAATGAAATGTGAATGTGGTTTTAGGATTGTCTTAAAAATATGAATTTAAGTCACTAAAAGTATAGTACCTAATAGTATAGGGAGCCATGAAATTGCTTCAAAGAAAAAAATGCAATTAACACATAAATTATTTCAAGTAATTTAGTTCCCAGGCAGTTACACATTTCGGCCAAACGACGCGACTACACTTAATAGATAATTTGGCTGGCTGATAACAAACCTTAACTGTTCTTTTCCTCTGACTCACTGTCAGCCGCAGCAGGGTACAAAGGCCCAAATTAAATCCAGCTGTAACTGCAGTACGCCCGCTACTTGATTATGTATTCAGATCTTACGTCTTGGTTGAAAATCTAACAAGAGTGTAATTTTTATGATTTTTAAATGATAATTGTTGACGGAGTGGACTTGAACACGTATAATCAATCAAGAATGTTACCGGCATATAGGTTGGTTCTGTCAGAAAATATATCAAACATACATGGACATAGAAAATGGTGTAAAAAGAGGGCGCTAGTGAGCTTAATTTAGTTTCACTTGTGACCACCGAGTCAGATAACTTGTTCATAACATGGTTGAAAGTAATCAAAAATATGTTTTTGTTTTTCCATCCTTTTCATCTGTTTTTCATTTGTTTTCTCTTAATGTTGTGCGCTTTTCGTATAAAACACGGTTTTTTACACGTGACACGTGGTTGAGATAAAAAATCAATCAATTTTGAGTATCGTTAAAATTCTTAACAATTTGTAGATATTAGGAATTTAATACTTTGACAGTAGAAGTTGTGGTTTACAAGTTGTATATTGCTAGAATTTCAGCGTGCATTAAGAAAACTAAAAACGAGTCGTGTTCAGCTTTGCGGAGCGCAGTTGCACGAGTTTCATTTGATTTGCTACAATTATTTCTACTTCGCTTACTCTCAACCGTCGGACGGGTCGCAGTTGGACTTGCAATTTTACCACTAAACTTGTTTCACGGATGTGTGAGTTTGTAATGTAAGCTATAAAATGTTTGTCGCATTCGCGTTTTTCTGCGCAATTTAAGTTTAGCAATTGTTTGTTAAACATGTAACTCTGAAAATTAAATTTGTATGTACATGTGTTTTTATCTATTTACGTTTATACATTTTTAGCAAAAAGATGACATAGTATCTATATATCTTAGGAGTGTAATTTTGTAGGCATTTTATTTCGTCTCTTGCACTGAAATTGTATTTGCGCCCATCCTGAAAATCTATGAAATCTCGTTCATTACTATGCCACGACAAACTTATAAAATACGAACAAAAACTAACGTTCAGTTAACATAGGTTAGAATTAACATAAACCGGACTGTTCAGGTACAATATAAGCAGAGTGATGTCACAAAATGTTCGCGAATTTCATTCATGTGCCGTGCCCACGCGCAATTGCTGACCAATCTCATGTTACACTCTAATCAGGAAAGAGCGACCGGATGTCATTAGGATTTTGTAAGGTCCTCACGATAACAAAACAAGTTTAATGTCTAGATAATTTACTTTGACGTGTTTTTAAAGGTTACGAAGTTACATATTGTCGGCTTACGTTTCTACCACGGGCTTGAGCCAACCCAAAATTAGAGACTGGGCAGTAGTCAATGAATTTACTTCGCACACAATAATAGTAAAAATAAAGCAAGAAAAGGTATTTTTGACATGAAAAATTTCCAAACGGACAAGACATGACTGTCTGTAAGGGTCTTGTCGATGTTCTTTTCAATCGAATTCTTAAATCACCTTTAGCAGTCTGTACAAAAGTCAAGATGTATAATAGACGTTTAGCGAAGGGATTTATCTTTAAGTCTGGACATTTTTTTAATCAGTGCCACATCTATTTGTTATTGCTCTTTGACGATTTACATAAATTTGTTCGTGGTCGTTGAACTGTTGGTGATGATCGGTCGGGAACGGATATCTGTCCGCTGGCCACACCGGTACGCACCGCCCCGGTCAGATCGCGCCGGTACTGGGTGGATGCTAGACGGTTTAAGCCCCAGCTACATTAGAATGTCAAATCTGTGTACTCTGACCCCTTGTGTTATTGTCATAGCGTACGTTTTGTAGCGTAGGCATTTGGAATTTACACTCATACATTCCGTTAGTGCCGCGACCCAAAGTAGGTCTTAGTCTCCGACACAAGAAAATGCAAATTTGGAAAATGGAAATAAGTAATTTGAAAGAATAAAATTAATGCAAACCTTCTGATTAAAAAGATTGTAATGATCTTTCGCTTTCGAAAATATTGAAAGTTTGTCAAGAATCTCAAATTGCAATGAGTATTCAAAAGGCAGTGATACATTCTAGAATTGGTTATAATCCCGAGAACGACCAAGCTTTCACCAATGTTCTATTTTAACAACTACTCTATTCGCGTTGAACTATAAAAGAGCAAACTTTAAGAGATATTCAAGCAGTAAAGAGAACATTGGAAATCGCTTGGAGAGTTTCCAAATACTGCGCGAAACCTGATGTTACGTCACCGTGGTTAACTTTTTTGCTTTGGTTATGTTGTAAAATGAGATCACACGACTTAACAATGATTGTTATGTATGTCGCTTGATAGAAATGTTAAAACAATATTTATTTGTTTATCGTATGATGTAGTGATTGTTTTGAATTCCTTTATATTTTGATTTTAAACTGCGGATATGAATTTGTATCGGATGGTTATTGGAAGGATTTTTTTTTTATTTTGATCATGTTGAATACTTTTATACCCCTCATATGCACTATTACAATTTATATTGCACATAAATCTATTTAACTTAAAAACTACTAAGCAAAACTGTATATTCAGAATGTAGGGCAGTCGGTTCACGATAAGTACAATACTCCAGAACTATTTCATTACGTAAATCCAAACGTGAATCAGGCGGTGTTAAGTGCACGAGAGAATTGCCGCTCCGGCTGTAATTCAATTATGGGAGTGCCGGAGACTCGTGAAGGTATTCCGACTTTAGCACTTTGCCACCGGCACTGTCGATGTGTTACTATCGAATAATCGATTGGTGCTCCAGAAGAATTCTGATATCATTGGTTGGGACTAGGTTTTCAATTTGTAACCGTGGGTTTACATTGATATAAACCATTGATATCCCTCACAGTTACTAAGAAGAAGATGAAGACATAGTATATTTGTGTACAGTTTTCTTTGTAAATTTTATTATATTATCGATTCTATTATGATCGAAGTTTATTTTTTCAAAATTACAAATAGAAGTAAAACATATTTAACGAAATTTTTTCTATGACTAACTTCTGTAAATTCCCTTTATATTTATATCAATAATTTTAATGATATTGTAGACTAGCCTTCGCCCGCGACTCCGTCCGCATGGAATAAAAGAAATCAAAAGTGATTAGCCTATGTGTTCTTCCAGGCTATCCTCTACATCTACACCAAATTTCATCGGGATCCGTTCACTCAACGCACAAACTCTAACAAACATCCATCCATCCATCCATCCATCTATGTAAACTTTCACATTTATAATATTAGTATTTATAATATTAGGATGATTAACTACAAACAGTTGCAATCTACAAATATACTAGATTTTATTTTTACGACGCTTTCAATACGTTTTTGCATTACCGTTCCAATCAATGCCTTTCAGTTCACTGATGGACCCAGTTTCCATTCAGACTGCAACTTCTATTAAGTTCTTTGGATCTTATTGAATATTCATATTGCAGACTTTGCATAAATTTCTCTTTGTTCTTTGCAACATTTAAATTGTTAAAATTCTATTTAGTTGTAAGAGATTGAACCGTAAGTTTATTAATAATTGGCTATACTTCTATTTGTTAATCAAGTTTGTGATTTAATCTCTTACTGTAGTTGCATAAGTTTAATGTTGCTAAAATCCATTTCTCTCTCGTTAGTTCAGCCAAGATGCTTCAAAAGTTTTGGGCGAGTCATACTCGAGTTAACGAATTGCAAATTTAAAAGTTTTCACGACGAAAATTAAGATCTCATGCTTTAAAATACAAACTCAATTAGAATTATTCTATCTATGTTATATTTTTTATACCTACTACTTTCTTTGTGTGAATTTTTAATATTAACTTGTTTTGTCCTCGTCACGTATTTCTATCCGTCTTTCTGTGGTCTAGTAAATAACATGTCTGCTACGAGTATTTACAACGTATATAATTATAGAAGTTTTCGTATGTTCGTGATCATAAACAAAGCTATTGTCACGGTAACATTGACTACTTTACTATTGAGTACCGTCGCGTCATTAGACCGCGCAACACTATTGCTGTTTAATCGGAAGTTTAAAAAAATATTTAAGTTGTGTCGTAACTTGCAACACCTACGATATTTATTAATTAAAGTGAATATGATACACAGTGCATTAAAACGTGCTAATTATTTAACATAAACTGTCATTTGAAGCTACGATATTAGTAAATATAAACAATCTTAAGACGGTGATTCAATGGCGCGCTAGTTAAACTTGTTATACTGTCGGTGCGGTTAGTCGCACATTAAGTGTCAAAGACTATTTACAGAGCAGACGCGTCACTGTTTCGAAGTATTATAATTTCTCTCAGAGGTCGTATTAATATTAATTGCTCAGTTCCTTTTTAAAAAATGGCCACGCGTTCGAACGTTAAGTTATGCTCTCCGGTGCGCACCCACTCACCGTCCGAAGGCGTCACGCGCAGAAAGAAGGTTCAACCAGAGGCTGATAATTCGTCTTCGGACCACACAGACTTGGCGAATGAAATTAGACTCCTCCGCCAAAATATGAGCGGGCTTAATCTAAAGCTATCGGAAGCCATTCAGTCTATACAAGACTGCTCTAAAAGAATGGACGAGGTTACGACTAAAATTGAGTTAACTGAGAAGCGCATCACTGCCTTAGAAAATCAGCAAGCTAAAGAAAACATGGAACTTAAAAGTCAGGTGGCCGCGCTTATGGATAAAGTTAACTCCCATGAGCAACTTATGCTCAAGAATGAGGTAGATGTCATCGGTGTCCCAGAAACTAGACACGAGAGTTTATCACATACTATCAAGGTGATCAGTAACAAAATTGGGGTAGCTGTCACCGACGCGGATCTAGACTCGGTAATAAGAGCCGGGCCCAAAAACACATCCAAGCCTAATGCTATTCGCCCGATTGCTGTGAGATTCTTGCGGAAAGAAAAAAGGGACGAATTTATTCTAGCTGCCAAAACTCGTAAGAACATTACTTCAAAAGATGTAACGCCCGACTCTCCGGAACATACCATTTATATAAACGAAAGGCTAACCAAACTAAATAGGTATTTATTTCGAGAGGCCAGATTTCGTTCAAAAGAGGCAAACTTTAAGTACTGCTGGACGAAACACGGTCTCATCTATGTACGGCAGAGAGAAGGTAAAGCTGCCATACTTATCCGTAGCGACGCGGACTTGGACAACGTGTTCAATCCTTCCAATGACAGACCAGGGAATGCAGAATAATAATACAACTTACGATGTCCCAGTTCCTACCATCTTTTTCATTTATTTCCCATTGATATGTTTGTTTTATTCTGATAATTCCTGTTGTAATAGTTTCATTAAGATTACTGTTATCAAAAATATTAACTATAGTGATTACTGTTTATTTGCATGTCACAATGTATACCCGTCCGCCACTAACACACAGTCAAATAATAAGTCTTTTAGTTTACTACAATTTTATATATTCGTTATTAACATATGTTCTTTGCTCAATTAAATAAATTGTGTCATTTTTAATAACCACTCTACTCCTAATCCTTACAGTGTTTTGTTATACACAATACTTTTAAGATGTTGCCTACAAAATTAGATATTTTGAATGAAATCGATAACACATTGAGCATTGAGTGTACTGAAATTGATTTAGTAGAGGACTGCGTTATTTGTTTACCAATAACCACGACTTTAAAATTCTGGTTTTTAATATTCGTAGTATACGGCATAATATTGACTCGTTTATGGTCGCGCTTAACAGGTCCAAAATACCTCGACGTTATAATCTTAACTGAATGTTGGCTGAGCGATATTCCGTATCCTTTTCAAATTCCTGGATATTCTTATTTCTGCACTTCACGCATGATTAATCAAAACGGGGGAGTAGTTATATATGTAAATTCAATTTGGAGTCCAAAAGTTCAAGAACCCGAGCTTGATGAGGCAGAATGTCTGCTTGTTTCATTTTGCAATATTAAATTACTAGGGTTATATCGTTCTCCGTCCTTCAAAAATATAGACAAATTTATGACTTCACTTAATAAATATCTCTCATCCCTAAACTGCAACGATCCCATCATAATTGCGGGAGATGTTAATATCAACATCTTGGACACCTCTAACACACAAACTTCTGACTACCTTACGCTGATGGCTGAGTTTGATTTACAACAAGCTATTAATAAACCAACTAGACTCGAATCATGCTTAGACCATATCTTTGTGAGGGCTAATTCAGAATACAAGATTGGCGCAGTTTGCAAAATTGATATTACTGACCATAACATGGTCTTATTGGGGTTGTCTCTGACAAGCATTGTGCTATAAAAAAGTATCGCCGTAATTTTAAAGTTAACTATGAGTCTGTCTCAGAGGAATTAAAGAAAGTAGACTGGAATGATATCTTTGTCACACAAGATGTTAACGCTGCCGCCGGGAAGTTTGCTGACGTTCTCCAAACCTGCGTAAAAAATAACACCACTGTACAGCATATTAGTCGTTCTAAAGTAATTTTAAAACCTTGGATTACTCCTGGATTACGACGATGCATGTTACACCGCGACAAATTACATTCAGAGTTACGCAAATTCCCTAACGACCCCATTCGGCTATTCGTCTACAAGAGGTATAGGAACTTCTGCAATAATCTGCTACGTAAACTAAAGAGATCATATGAAAGTGAGGAGCTGCAAAAACACAAAAATCATCCCAAAAACCTTTGGAAAACTATCAAAAACATATGTTCCTATAAATCTAAAACATCTAATAATTCTGACTTATTAACCGACAAAACTGATACCTCAACGGCTTTAAATTATTGCAATCAATACTTCGCTAACGTTGGTAAGGGATATGCGCAAACAATACTAGATAAGTTAAATAAAACTGAATCAGAAGTAGCACACAGCAGCCACTCAGTTACACACACTCACAAATCATTCTTTCTACACCCTACGGACATTCATGAAGTAAATAAAATCATTACTCAGATCAAAATTGATAGTGCGCCTGGCATTGACGGGCTGCAACCTGCACTACTTAAATACATTAAACCACTTATATTACTTCCCTTAACTCACATTATTAACCTAAGCTTATCCTCCGGAATTTTTCCCGCGACGTGGAAAACTGCCAGTGTTGTTCCCATTTATAAAACAGGATGCCCTAGCTCACCTGAACATTACAGACCTATCTCGCTACTTACAATATTTTCCAAAATTCTGGAAAAGATCGTTAACAATCAATTAGTAAAATTTATTTCATCTCTTCTTCATAGACATCAATATGGCTTTAGATCTGCCCACTCGACAGAACATGCTGTTTCTCATCTAACAAACAGAATTTCCTCCTTGCTGGACAGTAACAGAAACTGTTTAGCTGTGTTTCTTGATCTAGCCAAGGCCTTTGATACCGTTTCCAAATTAATTCTGCTGAAAAAGCTTGAAAACGTCGGTATCAGAGGTCTTGCATTACAGTGGTTCAGGAGTTACCTCTCCGACAGATCTCAGGTTGTGAAAATCAATGAATATACTAGTGAAGAGATACCTATTACCTACGGCGTACCCCAAGGCAGTGTATTGGGCCCTACACTATTCATATTATACATGAATGACCTGCTTAGTCTATCCAACAACCACACTGAGATCATTTGTTACGCAGATGATACTGCACTAATTTTCCACGGAAGCACCTGGACTGAAACAGCAAAAAGATGTGAAGTTGGCGTTAATGATGTAGTTAAATGGCTCAACAATAATCTACTGACTTTAAATACTAGTAAAACAAAATTCTTATGCTTTCATAAAACTCGATCCTCAGCTCCAAAATCGCATATAAACATTAAAATACATTCAGCGTGTAATTATCCTAACTCATGTGATTGCTCTAATATAGAACAGGTTAACAACATAAGGTACCTCGGTGTAGTAATCGATGATAAAATGTCCTATAAAGCTCACGTGTCTCAATTAGCTGGTAAAGTCCGAAAACTGACACATGTAATGTACAGAATTCGCGAGGCCGCAGACCCGCAGACCGCACGGCTCGTGTATACTGCACTTTGTGAGTCTATCATCTCCTATTGCATCAATTCGTGGGGTGGTTCCTCCGCAACCACAATGCTTGAGTTAGAACGTGCACAAAGAATTGTGCTAAAGGTTTTACTCGGCAAAAAGAAAAGATTCTCCACAAAAACATTATACTCAGAGGCTGGGGTCCTTACTGTGAGACAGATCTATATTTTAAAAACAGTCCTACTTCAGCATAAAGCAGTCATGAATACAACTCTGCATAGTAACTTTCAAACCAAAAGAAAATTTAAAATTCCACTGCCAAAAGTTAACTCCTCGTTTGCACAAAAATTCACTAATTTCTTAGGGCCTTACATATATAACAGTATTTTAAATAAATGTGACATGGAAAAAGACTCCCTTTATACCGCTAAACTAAAATTGAAGTCGTGGTTATTGAAACTTACATATGTGGACACAGAAAGAATTCTTAAAATAGTGCAGTAAGAATTAATAAGCGCTGATTTATTGATGAGATCGTACTTTTGCATGTTTTACTATTTTTTACTACCTTTGTTAATTTAGTTTAATTGTAATTATAGCTAGATATGTTGCGTCTAATGATGTATAACTAGTATATTGTTAATTCGCTGAGCTGGGTCTCCGCGATACAGGCTGTGCCTAGTGCGAGGACCCAGGGTCAATTTTCTGTAACTAGTTTTTTTGTTAAATAAATGAATTTATTTATTTATTTATTATTTACTTATCGCATAAAATGCCACATAGCGAGATGGCAGCACTGAAAGCGTTAAATAACTGTTGGTCTATATTATAAATTTTCTTGAGTTGGATGTTGGATGTAGTTGAATTATGAATGTACGAAGTATAGATTACTGGTTGTTTGTTCCGTACACAAGGCGGAGCCTTAGTGAAGCGAACGAGGAAAACGGAATGAATTAACGAGCACCTGCATTAAGTAAACAAGCAAGTGATTTACAGTTTGCGCAAACCGCTCCACTGGGGTGGAAACTGAATATATTTACAGAACACTAGTTTGCAGTGACATGTTTGCGAAGACTTGCGAATCTTGTTCTATCATACTTAGGTGCTTACAGTTTCTAGGGCTACTGGATAACAACAGACAGTCGTCTATCTCCTATAAGTAAGCGACGTACTCATATAATCAGACATAAAATATGAAGAGAATTTTACACAATTATATGAATTCATTGAAATTATCTTGGAAATGAAACACAGCTGCCCTAAATAAGTGTCAGTTATCCATACGCCCAGTACGTCCAGAATTTGATAGGAGTGAGCCAAAATTCTAAGTAAATCTTCCAATAGTTGTATATTTTGTAATACAAATGTCAAATGTTGTATGACATGAGCTGGCAGCGACTACATGCCAAGGGGTTTTTGGGCGCGGGTAGGGGGTCTGCCCTCATTCCAGTTCCGCATACGTTAATCAATCGAAATGCAGGAACTTGGCTCGGTCCGTTTCCGAATTATGAGCATTTTCCGGAAAATATTGATACTTTACTGTCGCACTCTGAACAGTTAATCGGTCAGTAAGAGACCCTTAGTTCAAGTTTATTATAGCAAAGGAAACTTTATGACTTAGTGCAATACGAATTCTGTAGTATGGTATTTGGGAGGTAATAATGAAATCATTAATTAGTATTCAAGAAAATGTAAGTATCATACTGACACAAGTAATTTGTAAATCTCGTTTAATACGAATATTGTTCATTTGGTGTACGGAATCATCTTATTTCATTAGTACTAACATATCAAAATCATTAGATTGAAAATCGTATGTCCATTGGTGTGGAAATATATCAAAGGTGGTTCAGTTGAACATGTATTAAAATTTAATCAAATAGAATCTAATTCGATAACCACAAGGCTATGGAACGAATAATTCTACACATTAATACATTTACCTAAAATAATCTTGAACACAGCTTAATAATAAAACAGAAGTTCTTAGTAATTTTGGCTTTGGCAAAGTACCTTTGAGTCGAACAAACGGTTTTATTATTCAACTCAAAGCTTCTTTAATACTATTACCTAAGCTCTGTGTAAAACTTTTGTAGTTTTCATTGGAGAATTTACCGTCTGCGGTGGACGGGTTGTTACGTAAAGCTCCTTAGTTCGGTTTTCCTTTAAGGCTACACTAAAATACGTCGTATCGGAAATATCTACGCTACTAAATGTGCTGGTAACTCGAAATAGATATGTTTTATCGATAGGAGACATAAATTTACAAATAAATTCTCTAAATTTGAAGAAGTTTACTGGGAATCTTTTAGCTTTTAACGAAGAAAAAAAAACAACATAGTTACTGCTTTTGAAATTATCAAGGATCTCAAAAATATCATTGTCTTTCTCCAGAAACAATAAACATGATTTCCTTCGAACAATTCTTTCCACATTTTGTCTTATTTGTAAACTATACGTCGTTTCCAACTACAAGTTCTAATTGGCTTTAAATTAACCGACAACCGCACTCGGATATCACTCCCTTGACTCTCAAGCTAGTGGTTATCTCATATTACGTGCAACTGATTGGCTTCAGTCGGCCATTGCTCATGTTTGTGGTATTGCTTTGTTTGTAAACCTTTGATAACAAGGTAAACTAAATAGGTATTTAGATGGATTTTTTTGTGCTTCAAATAATCACAGATTCGTGTTAGGGAGGTTAACAAAATTACTCTGGCCCATTGATTCAAAGTGAGTCTTAGCCTGCGACACAAGATGGCGCCATCGCAGTCTACGCACTGTCTATCAGAAAAAAGAACACAACCGTTTTAATATTGATTGCAAGTGATTTTAGTAGTTTCCAGAAGATTCTGATAGATGTTCTTGCAATCCAACGTGTGAATAAATATGAGCGCGTCAAACGAAAGCCCATGTTAATACGTCATGGTTGAAAGCCGCTGAGAATATATTTCGAGGGCATGATTTACTATTTGCCTAGCTACAGACACTTTTCATACATATTGGATGTAGTGACGCGTGCAATTTTTAGTCTGTTCCGAGGAACGATAAATCTTATCTGCCTTACATAATCTAATAAACTTCCTTCGTATTCACCTTCGTATAAGAGGGAGTGATTCAGCAACGAAAACGAGCGGCCATGACGTCTGTTTATATTCATTTCGTGCACTGTTTACTCTATAATAATTTCATTGACTGAAATGTTTTACGCTTAGGTAATACTGCAACTAATAGATGCGCTTGTTAGAAAATTACGCCTAGTAATAACGGCTCTACGTAAATTGCTTCTCCACCGAGTCCATGGATTTGCAAGAAACTTTTATGACTTTGGAGCTAAGTAGAGTCGGCAGAGGCTGTTTCTTTTTATATAGAGTAATATTTAAATAAGACTGCAATAAATGCTTTTCCTTTTGAATCCTGTATTCTATTCTATCCTCAATTCTCTTCCACAAATGGTACAGTGCTCACGTTAACTTCCAATTTTCTATGAATTGTTGGTGAATTTGATATTATACTAGTAGTTTAACTTAAAAAAAAAACAACGAAAAAACATATTCCTCTGTTTAGTTAATATTGTTACTACAATAAATTCTCGTGAAAAACGCCAAGAGTCAGCAACACAACAGCTTAGATCGATCGTAAAACATTTTTCTCGCTTGCTTTGGCAGCTCTTCCACTAAAAGCTTTCGACTCGCTCCGATTTTGTGAGAAATTGGCTAGTTTTAAAAGAAACTGCGCTAAATTTATAGCAAGAAAACAACGAAATTTAACCATCTTAGTTTATTTAATAGTTGTTATTCTATTATAGTAAATAAAATGGTTGGCACAGAGTATTTGATTTGTTATATTAGCTCATCTATATTATAAAATTCTTTACTTGATAATAGAAATATTCTTATTTCACTTGGCAACACTGCCACCGTTTAATGCTTTCTTCAGTAAATGGCTGATATAAAACTCACGCGTAATTTACATGTAAATATTGTAATGATTGTTTCTAACTTAAAGTGGTTTTATTTAACATCACAATAATATAAACTATTGGTATATAAACTTGGCCTTTGTATTGTGCAGGATTTAATCACGACCGATTGTTTATGCGAGGAATTAAGGGCAATGGGTATATGTGTCGCAAAGTCAAGTGTCAATAAATCGCTCACTAGTACTCTATTTGTACGCTGTGACGTCATAGCCGTTGTACACCATGTGATTACAGTCCAGCTAAGTGCGCTTGTTAGAGTAAAATGATATTATATTATTAGTAAAATAATTTCAGAACCCCATGTAAGATTTACGCTTCACATTCGTGATACCGAGAAACATGATTCATACTCGTGATTATTTTCCACAAAATGCAGTTCTTTAATAATATAAAGGAACTGAAAAGAACACTTAACAAAACATTTTAATGATGTCGATTCGAACTATGTATTTTCAACGAAATAGTTCGAGCGAGGAATTGTAAAAGTTCTCGAAATCCTGCGCGAACTTCGATTTATGAAAGTCAAATTTAATATTGAAAGTTGAGTGTTGGGTAATTGAGTCGCTACGGTGGCTTATTTAATCTCCTCTCCACCCGACTGAAGTAAGATAACGATGTTATTCCTGCGTCGAATCTTCAGGAAATGATAAGACTGAAATTTTCATATTGCCTAAGAATTTTACGAGATATAAGTAAAAGGTGAATACATAGAAGATTTGATTTGGAAACTGTTTAATAATATGAAATTTATATCTTACAGTTACAGCTGGACTAATATTAAGCGTATAGATATAGTTTTTTCAGGGCATCTACTTGATGTCAGCATCTATCTTTAACTAGTTTTATTATTACACAATTAAATTTTTTCATCATCTGTTCTAAGGTGTTAGTTGTCAATGTCGATGGACCAATTTCCAATCTTGTCTTCACTTTATTGTTAGAAATTTAAACATTGTCTTGTGATTTAAAAAATCTGTGTTGTACTTTTTTCTTGAAGAGGGTTAAAGTAGATTGTCGTGACGTTAACGAATGTTCGCGTTCCTCTTTAACACTACGGGTGTAGGTAGATTGCTCACTTTGACAAGGGTATTGACTCTTTTTTAGACGTTCTTAAAACGGGAGAATAGATTGTAAAGTCGGGACAAAAACTTCCACTGAATCACATCTATTCGAAATAACAGTCTGAGGATAAATTGTCTTTCTTTTGACATTCTAAAGGTAAATCTTGGTAAATAAAAAGTAAAGTTTTTGTTCAAATAAAAAGTCCTTTTAGAATATTTATTTGTTTTCATAGCACTAATTCATTGCGATTATTTGCTTAAAATGGCCTTACCTTTACTTAAATAAATGCCCCTGCTGTATTGTTGCCTACAATAATTAATCTTTCGGCTACGATAATACATTGTAAGTAGCCTAGGACCTCATTCGTCTTCATCTTCTCATATCCGACGTAATACGATAAAATACGAAAGGTCGGATGTTACGTCATTTCATCCTATCCAGCGTCGCGTTACCTGTGAAACTTTACCTACGTTTTTTATGACGTACTAGCTTAAGCCCGCGACTCCGTCCGCCTGGTATTAAAAATAATATAAGTGAATTCTTCCATCTATGCCAAATTTCATCCAGATCTGTTCAGCCGTTTAGGCTACAAACTCTGACAAACATCCATCCAATCCATCTAAACTTTCGCATTTAAAATTTTAAGTAAGATTGAATAGGTAAATATAGCATTCATAGCTTGATTCAGATATAGGGATTATACTTATGTACCTTCCAGACGTTTCTAGACTTATCTAGAAAGAAAAACGCAATGCCTAATTTTGTTTACTTTTAAATACGCTTTTATTTTAATGAAATGTTATATAGTATGAAATAGAATTCAGCGATTGCTGGTTATTCCGCTAGCCTCAACCAATTCGAAGCGGTTAGAGGCAGCAGTCGTCGGCGTAACGTTCAACTAAATCCAACTGTTTACAACATACTTACCCCAGTTTTTTCTATTCATATTCACAATCGATCTACATACATCATGTAAATGTATGAACGAATCTAGAACTTTCTGAAGATCAAAGATCGTATAAAAATCATCCTTGAAATATTAATATTTTACTTCATCTCCGAAACGGCTGGGCCGATTTCGACCGGATTTTCACTGGAGGGTAGCTGACATAGACATGCATATTATAGGCTACTTTTTTTTAAAATTCCGCGCTGTCAAAATGGCGACCGGACCGCTATCTCTGGAACGGGTGCACTGATTTGGACGGGATATTGACTTAATAATAGCTGGTAGAAGGTAGATGCACGCGGGAATGTGATAGATGATTTTTTTTTTAAATCCGCGCTAACAAAGTTTGCGGGCGACAGCTCGTATTGAATAAAGTTATTTGTCTTCATAATGCGGTATCTAAGAATTCATTGACCCATATGGAAAAGTAACAAAAAAACTATAGACTATTGTCTAAATCTAAAGTCTAATTTCACGTTGTAAAAATAGAAAATGAATGTTGAATAATGAATAAAAGATTGTATGAGAAAAGCTCTAATTTAAACGCCTACATATTACTACGTAAAAAAACAACTAAACAATATTATGACATATTTCTAACCATACTAATATTGGAAGTAGGGTAGAAGTTTAATCAAGCTATTTATGAGTAGGAAGAACAAAATTAACCCAGCAAATGGCGTTGCTATTTACGCACATACTATTGTTTTTTCGTGACTTCCACCCGGAGTATGCATACATAGGTGTGTTTGTATTAGTGGATAACATCATTTACTAGAGCGACGTTAATGGATAGGTGCTATCAGGAAATAATCTACACGACATGTTTTATAATTATAGCTTAAGTTAACGGAGATGGACCAATAAAGGTAACCATTTCATTTATTCTAAGGTTGTACAAATAGTTCATCTTACTTCTTACTCTTACTAATAATATAAATGCGAAAGTTTCGATGGATGGATGGATGTTTGTTAGAGTTTGTAGCCTAAACGGCTGAACGGATCTCGATGAAATTTGGCATAGACGTTCAGGATAGTCTGGAAAACACATAGGCTGCTCACTTTTGTTATTTTTTTAATTCCATACGGAAGGAGTCGCGGGCGAAAACTAGTCGTAAATAAAATTTACATCTCTTTTATCAAAATATCTAATTTTATAATGAAGACTTCGATTTTGTATTGTTATATAAAGTTCATAAGTTACGTAAATCGATTTTAACATAATATCTTGTGTGTGTTTTGTACTTCAATCTAAATTTAGCAAGTCTCTGCCAACAATATGTAATATATCGTTATTTCAGCGTATCCGTAACTTTGATCTATCAGAAGATTCCCTGAACTCCGACCTTTAAAGCTGATTTATATTTTGTAGTAACATTTAAGGGACGCGTACCAACCTTGAGACATTCGATAACGTTTACAGATAGCTACGTTGAAAGAAATGTTCTTGAAAGTTTGTAGATATTTCTATATTTATAAATGAAATGCGGCCATAGCCTAAAGGCCTTGGTATTTTGCCTATTTTGATAATATAAAGCCGAAATGTATGTACGAGTATAAATTGTGATATTGAATTGAATTCAATGGAAATTTATTTGTTAGCATTTTGTTTATGAATGCCACATTAGTTAAAAGATTCAACTACCCTACTAAGACTTCGCATCAAAGTATTTTCCCCAGGCAATTTGGAACGTATTTAAACCATCTTTGGGTCTCCTAAATAAAAATGTAGAATCAAGATTAAAGGGACTTTGATACCAAATTTCAATTATGCTGTCAAACCGGATAAATATTTTACAGAGATTCAAAATGTAAATAAGTAAAGGAAAGGCACCTGAGCCGCCAAGCAATTAAACTTAATTACAAAACCCTTTTTTCAATTACAAACTCGGTATTTCCCAAATTGCTCTGTTTATAAAAAAATAATTCCAAGAGACAATAGAACGAAGGCCTCTTTTCGCAGGTGCCTGTTCTAGATTTATGTATGGCGCACGGTTTTCGGCAAGCCTATTTTCAACTGATATGTTCTACCTTTTTTTCTCTTTTGTAGTCTGTTTGAAGTTTTTACGGTATATTTAATGCCGTGCATTCAAATTTCAGTTGAAAATTTTAATAATGCTGAAATTTGTTATGAAAACATTTCGTTTTTTGGAGCATTGTTTTTACAAAAACGTATGGAATTCTTTATGATGGAAATATTTAATTGCCCTAATTTAGGGAATTCAGATATATATGAAAATTGAGGAACTGAGGACATTTGAATTCAAAGCTCGTTGTTCGTTTCACTAATTGCAACAATATTATTACAAAGAATCATATCGTTTATATTCACCATTTGTGTGAACGTATTTCTTATTATTTTAAGTATTTTTTCTGATGTTTACAAATTGATTATTCTCGACATGAGAAGGAAATTCGTTACACATATTATTAAATGTGTAGTATAATTTATGTTTCAACGGCACGTGCAAGCTGGCACGAGATTTCTTTTTAATCTGTTGTGTAGTTTGTAAGGAATATCAAATGTAACATTATTGCTGTCTCTATTTTTAATAAAGAGAATAACAGGGATCTCTATATTGTAATTCAGGTGTTACGATGCAGATTCACCGCAAGGCACGACACTACACATATCAGTTGTAGACGCATTGATTTGAATACATTGTAACAATCTCTTGCAGGTCGTTCACTTCTGTATTATATCATACATTTGTAACGATCACAAAACAACAGGCGCTTTAGGAGTAATCTATTAATTTGGTCATGTAATAAATATGTGATTGCAACTTTTGGGCTCTCTGTTGTTTCTGTACAATAGATAACTCTTCTTTTTAAATCTTTAACAGTTGCACATTGCGTAAAATACTTTACTCTTGTAAGTAGGCCATACCTGGTATATAGTTTTAAACGTTACGATGTGTTGCATTATAATTTCAATATGCTTAGATATTTTATAGGCACGTTTTGGCAACGATGGTTGAACGTTCCGCGTCACCTTATACGTTTAGCTTCTATTTCAACGCGCCGGGTTATTTCTGCTATAGACTGTACCTAAGCGTATTGCGGTCTAGGTTTTATAACTAACAATAGATGATTTACTACGCCTCTGAAGTGGTTAGAAATAATAAACAACGTCTACGATATGGCTGAGATGTTGGTTAAATTGTATACTACGTATTCTGAATGCGACGTTACAAGTAATATAAAGTTATCGCGTATTTTTAGGGTTTAGAGATAAAAATCTTGTTATTACGATACTCAAATATTTTCGACCACTCTCTTTAAAGACAGTGATAGGGATCAATATGTTTTGTCCAGGAATTTTCACAGCTGGAAAAACCTGCAAAATGAGAACTTTGATGTTTGATAAATATTCAGACTTTTGAAATCAGTGGAATAATTTTTGTAATGACTTTTACATTTTTGGTAGCTTTATTTTTAACAATAAAACTTTGTTTTTGCTGGCCATCAAGTTTGTGTAGGTTCTTGCCAAAACATAGTTATTTATGACAAGATTTTTCCGCGTAGCTCTTTTAATAATACGGTCTGAATAATATTTCAATTGAAACGTATAAAGGTATGTGGATAAAATATTCAGTTATTCTCTCTCCAGAAACTTTCAGTTGGGCTCCTGCTCAGTACAAAGTTATCCAAACTGGACCCAGTTTAAATGCAAATACGTATTCTGTCTGGGACTTCTCTAACTATTTCCTATCTCGTAAATATGAATGAATTATGAATGAATTATGAATGAAAAAAAATATATTTTCATATCTGGATTAAAGTCAGAAAACTATGTTTAAAGATATGGTATAAAGTTTCGTTTAACGTGTCAAAATTTAGTATATTTTTTCATATATCTCAGACCAAAATTATCTTAAATATATCTATTATAAAATACGTAATTTAATACTAAATTATGTTTCTATTTAAACATCTACTTTCTCGGGTAATAACCTATTTTATACGTGAAAAAATGTCTATTCTTTTTCTAATGAGGCAACACAGTCTAGAGCACTTAACTCTAGTAGTAAGATTCTCTAGAAATTGTCTTTGTTCTTTATTCATACTTTAATGTAGGTCGTTCTTGTCAATTCGCTTATAGAGATCTCTTCCGATTAAAATTTTAAGCGTGAAATAATGAAACAGTTATAAGTAGGGAATTTTTAAATACTGCGTATATCTTAAATTGTTTATGTGCGTCTCCTCCTCCGTCGATTTAGGGTAGGCAACGCATCTGCAATTGCGGATGTCTATGGGCAGCGGTCGCTTCGCCATTTTGGCGGATTTAGGTGGCAGCTTGCTCGTTTGCCACCTTATTGTATTAAAAAAAAAAAGTTTTTTACTATGGACAGGTTTGGATTGTAACGAAATGTACTTAGTACTTACTGAACCCTAGTAACGGATTGTACAAAGCACCTAGATACGTGACGTAATCAGTCATTCCGCACGCGGACCCAATTTAGTTACGGCATGAGGGCCGGCTGTTTAGCATTCCCGCCCCGTCCGCCTCATAATATTTATTTTCCCACTTCAGAGCCCTCGGCTCGGTAAGCCTCTTTATGGACCCCTTGTAATTTTTAAATCGCCAGTTTGAGGGTATTTTCAGATTTATTCCGCGTGATACTTAGGTACGTTAACGGTTAACTGTTACACTTAACTTTATCACGCTCTTATTATTTACGTAAGCTATTTCGATTATTTGGACGTGACTAAAAAAAGTTCGGGTGTTGTATGCCATCCATATGATCGGCAAAGCATTTTAAAAGAACAGATCGTAATGTAAACGCTACTTTAACGACATTTTATTCTTTGAAGATCTGTTACTTTTTCAGAACTCCCATTTAGTTAATCGGCTACTAGTCGTTCGTAATGTTTAATATTTAGAAGTAATAATGATAACACTAAGAGACTTGTTTTGCTCTGTATTGCGTAATTGCGATCATTAGGTAACATTTAGACTATGGGCATCGTCCCAAGCCGTCTGTGCTGGCTTCTATTTCAAAGCGGCTTACACATGTGTCGTAGACGTTTTTATAATGCAGGGTCCCATATATGTCAATAATTCTTTATTCGTAGTCACAAAATAATAGCGATGGGGCAGTGCGCTAGACACGTTAGGTAACCAGGCGGCGCGGCGCGGCGCGGCATCGGTGGAGAATAGAACGGCGCGCGCCGGCACTGCTATCGATCGTGGGGAATGACGCCCGGGGTGACCCAAATAGAGGCTCCGAACTCCCCACCCCTTCCCCGACCCTACAGCGCCTCCTCGGAACCCCCGCCTCCCAGAGTTCGCTACGACGAATTTTCATATCAGCCGATCCTTTATGGAAACGTTGCTCCATCTCTTGTACTAATGACTTATATAATACAATACTGACGACAACATTCTATTATCATCCTCTATCTCTAGAAACATCCGCCTTGCATAAGGGTGGTGAACTTTGACATCTGATCGGAAAGTTTGTCGCCACTCCTTGCTTTGCGGACGCCATGATGAGAATTTGAAGTGAGTTATCCATTGTTTTGACGTAAATTGGACGTAACAAAGAAATTGAAAACGTCATCAAAAATTGCGCTCGTAAATTTCTAATTGAACTTTCGCGTAAAAACAGACAAAATGTTCTTAGCTACTTTTTCCTAAAGATATAATATTCGTACCCACAAGATTCGATTCGGGAAAATAATTTTTAATACTAGATTTCAAAATCTAGAAGATCGATATATCGATTAATAGTGAGATTCTATTGATCGTAAATACTGTTACCAATATTGTTTTCATACTTCAAAACAATTACTATGGAGCTTTGATTTTTCGAACGAAGCTGTTTGCAATTTTGATTACATAATGTTCGCATAAGTTTCTGTCCGTTTGTAACTCGAGCACGGACATAAACTGTCGAGGGTTTGGATGGGATAGCGGCCCTCTGTTTTCAGGTCAGGTCCCGAATGACACTCGAAATGCCCCCGGCACCACTAGGTCAGGAACGTCCGTGAGGTAAAGTGGGAAAAATGTTTGCACGAAATTTGACATAAAATTGTCACATTTCAGCAAACGTAAAGAACCATATTATTTCATTTTTGTCAGTTTTTCAAAGCGACAAGCGCATTTTAAAATAACTTGTATAGTTTAATTACAATTATGGTTTTCTTTTATAAATCGTTTTAATGATTTTTCTTATAGACATAGTTTTTTAAGTTTAAATGCAGATTCGAAGTTTAAATTGATACCAGTGTAAAGTAGGGTAAGATGGTTGGAGGCGCAGTTACTGACCTATGCGCGGGGAAACACCCCGGCGTCGGTGCATGCGTACTCTATAGTTTTCCCCGCCCTGACATATTGCAATGATATTGATTGCCATATTTCCCAGGGACCTGTAACTTCCATTTAAAATTTAAACGCAATTTGCTTCAAACTATTGTTAAAATTAATTATTCGTTTTTTATTCCTCTATTGATTAGCGCCTTGTTGATAATATTTACAAATTTATTAATGGTTTTAGTGTTTGAAATTTTGTACTTATATCATTCTCTACTTAGTTAGCAGTCTGCAAATACATTTTTTTTATGGTAATTTCTTACAGCTTAGTTACAGATAATGATAATAATGCCATTTTCAAAGCATGGCTGATATGTGAACTATTACTAAGAACTTTTTTGTCATTACTCATACCTACGTCTAAAGTCAGCCTACAATTCACTAATGCGATGATCCATTAGGGTAATACGGTTGGCAGAATACCTTGTATATACGAATAGGTTACCTTATATTTCACTATTCCAAAAATAGATGTCACCTTATGTTGCATTTTATTCAAACTTTAGAAATTACTAAAAAAAAAAAATTTTTTTTAGAGAAAAATGCATATCATGCCACTGATTTTTTTGTAAGTGATCTCGCCAAAAGAGTCGGTAAAACTGAACGTATTAATAAATCAGTCAGAAAAAGTTTAAACTCCCAGAAGCGGAATGTCACAGTTTTTGCTAATTAGTATACTTTGGAAACGAGGATACTTTTATGTTCGCAGGGTTAACTTTTTTTTTAACAAAAAGTAATTTCATAAATTTAGCCATGTTACCAACTTGTTCATTATAAGTCGAGACTCGGGTGATAAATCAAGCGATACAATGGTTGGGAAAAACACCCGCGTGTGGAGGAGCGGCCAAATGAAAAATAAACGTTCCTTTTGCGAAGCTTCGCTGACGTTGCAAATTGAAAAGTATGCACCTTTGAGTTTTATTGCGTTCTGCAACCCTCGGGGCGTGCCGGAGGGAATTGCGAATCAAATGTCGCCGCTCTGTCTACACCTTTACATATATTTTATTTTCGTAATGCTATGTTTTATAATAAATATTCTATGAAATTTTGTACGACTTAATAGTTTCAGAAACTATAGGAAATTAAAAGCCGCTCTATTAATAATGCTTAAAGCTTTTTTAATTAACGATTTCAGTTTTTCACACTGTTCATTGGTACATTATAATAATTTATTCAAAGGTCTGAAATGTCACTTAAATGATTCTCTACTTGACGAATAAACTTTCAAGCAGTTAAGTTAGCGTGGTGTAAGCAGCCACTGTGACTTAATTAAAGCAGGGTGGACGGCGTTGAGTGCCGGAAATTAATATCTAGCAGTTCGAGCTTAGTCTTTCGGAAATTCCGCTTCGTCCAACGCCCGCAATAAATTACGTCGTGTAACATTCAAACGATTACCTAATTTGTTTAAGTAAGTAATAAACCACGCGATCTTTATTTACTCGGTTCGTGTCGGTTTGTGTTTTGTTTTTGTTAATATTTCGAATTAAATAGTGTTTTGTCTATACTACTATTATAAAAAACTACTGGGCCGATTTTAAAAATTCTCTCACCGTTAGAAAGGTAATTTATCTGTGAGTAATATAGGCTATATTTTTTCATTTCTTTTTTATTAGTTTTAAATTTCATGCGGACGGAGTCGCGGGCGAAAGCTAGTTTTAAATAATTATAATCACATCTTTATCGGATTAAATTATTATGTCTAAAATTTCCAAGTTACACATAATGAATGGAGAAAAAACATGCTTATATTAGTGTTGGAAGATTTTTACTATTTTTAAAAAAGTAAAATTAATGGCAACTTCTCGCCGATGGTAAATTATATTTAATATCTGTGCCGGTAATGATGGTTCGTGTGTGCGGTATATTTTAGTTATGCACTAAATTGTAATGAGCCATTACTCGTGAACAGCCTAATGAACGGCATACATCGGTAATTAACTTTATCGATTTTATAAAAATAGATTGACACGCAACGGAGCGAGTGCTTGTTAACCTAGTGTTTATCATTCGGAACGACTATTTCGAGTGACTAGTGGTTTGCAGTATATGATCCTCTTGCTAATATTAATGTTGATTACATTGAGGTTTAATTCTTGTGTAGCCAAGGTACTAATAAGAAATGTTGCTAATAATTTTAAATCTGGGCATGAACGTTATAAAGTCGGAATTGCAAAACTCTAAAATTGTTGTGACTTTTCATGAATTTATGGACATTTTGATAGCCATTGAAAGGTTAAGCAATTATTACAAACGCTTTCAGTATTCCTCGCACGTTATGTAATGGAGTTAGGAATAAAATTGGTGCGAAATGTATTCACTCAATATAAGATATTTACGTGGTGTTTGTGTAACTAAACTGAAACTGAATCTAATATTAATACAAGCAACGGTACCGATTTCAGCTTCAAACAGAAACCTAATGTATATTTTATGATAATGCCTCGATTATAGTGAGGCAGGTAAACGCATTAGGCCATCTGCAAACGTCTGCAGATATACAGTACAAAATAGGGCAGGGCGCGCCGTCGAGACTGCCTACTGCGCACCGAAGGACATATCTCCCATAAAAATGTATATTCGACGCAATTGTAGTTATTACGCATATATAAAGTATGTATAAATGCCGTTTTCAGGAATAGGTTTAATATGGGCAAATACTTTTAAAATTCGGCATTCGTTTAGTAGATACCATCTTGTGTTAGGCAGTTTGCGATAGTTGGGCGCCGCCGTAGTGGTTGTGGCAGGTTGCGCGCGGCGCGGATGGGCGGTGGCGGGCGCGGAGAGCAGGGCGGGCGGGCAGAGGGCGCTGGCGCGGCTGCGCGCGTCGCCGGTGGCGGCGCTGGCGTCGTGACGCAGTGTGACGTCAGCGAACTATCGGCTCGATACGCTCAGGCCCCTTCGTCAGTCGCCGCCCGGAGCAGGCCGCCGAACGTCGCGCCCTAAACACCCGTGCTATCTTACACCGGGTTCGAGTACCGTACCACGATGACATAGTCCCGGTGCCGTGCGATAAGGCGACGTGAAAGCGCACACCTTTTAAGTTTTTCCGTCGGAAGGAGGAAGTCGTAAAGTCCCCCCCCCGTTGTTGCAGAACTAGCACCAGTCCATCCCGCACCGTCGACCAACGTACACGACTCGGAGAGGCGGCTCGCTCTTTTTATCCGCCTTTACTATAAAGACTTAAGAAAATGGGCGAGGTGAGTGCGAGTGTTGCTTAAAGTAGTGCTTGTATGCCTTTGTAGCGAAGCGGCTGCTGTCGCCCAGTGAGAGTTGGTGTGCGTGCATGCTGACAGTGAGTGAGAACCGGACCCGCGCCCCACCGCCCGCTGCGGCACTCGCTGCCGGATCCAGTGCTTGCGAACCTGAAGCATGGTCATTGTGATTGTCTCGTAGCCGTCCCATTGCACGATTTCCTTTGTTCTCTTACTTCATGAAACTCATATTAGCACGAATCGGTATTTCCATCGATCCATATCATTTATGTATTTGTGCAAAGCGATTATGGCGTAGTGGTAAAATCTTTAGTTTAATTGTCATAGGTTTTGGAAAAATTGGAAAAAAAGGCTTTTCGGGAGACGGCGCCGACCTGGTTGCGTAACTGTCCGTATCGATCTTGCGGCGAGAGGGACACCCGATGTTAGGCCCTCTCATACAACGTCAGCCGTTCCTTCTTAGTATTGAATACATTTTTAAAAGCCTTTAAGTTTTAAACGACTAGTATTCCCCAATATTTTACAAGGATTTTCATGAATTGTGAAAACTTGTAATTTTTCAGTGCTTACTTCAACATTTTCCAAGAGTTTTTTTGTTTCAAATTAAGAAGCAATTCTATAATTTAAATATTATAGTAACATCTTTTAAAAATCATAATCGAGTAGTCAAATGGATTTGAGTTTTGATTTCGTTAGGCATATGCGTCGGTGATACAAATAGGTCAGATGAGGTGGGGTCTCGCGGGCGCAAGGTGTCCGAAGGAAGCGGCTAGTGGGAGCGTCGCCGTAGCTCGCCCGAGAACTATAAGAGCACTGAAGGTTTATTAGAAAATTGCCTCGTCATTATGTCATTTAAATCGCATAGAGTGCCGTCGCTCTATTGGAGTATTTCCTTTATCCTTTATGACGATAGTGCGCACGCACCAATTATGTTGCTAGACGCGGCCGCCGGTCCTTGGGCAGTTACCTAATGTTACTTAGCCGAAAATTTTATAATACCCAACTCGCGATTTCATGTGAAAATTTAATATTTATTCTTACACACTGCCATTATCTGAAGCGATATTTTACAAAGAGGAAAGAAGTTGGATCGTTAAGGCCCACGAGTTTTTTAAATACAATTAATTTTATAAAGTTTTTTAAGTTGTCTTGATTTTTTTAATTCAATGTGTTTAAATTCACAAATATTTTTTAATATTTGTGCTCGAATTTTGGTATTGTAATTTTCATCATTTAATGAATAGTTAAAATTTGAGTTACAAAATAATGTGAAGTAACTTATGAACTTAGAATTGAAGTTCAGGAGTAATAAGTGATCAAGTAACACTATATAGGTTTCTTTTCAAAGATCAGATGTAATACATCATCGTATTAAATCTTATGATGTTGTTACATAATAAAAATTGTTTAAAATTTCGAATTTAAACATAATCAAGTCTTATAAACAATTTCATTGACGTGATATCGTGAATGTTGAAAACACAAGTCGTCCTTAATTAATTGTTGTAAAATTAGATACGAATGTCTTATTATTCTGCATAAAGTTTATCGCGTAATTTAAGGTAATTATTACCAATTACCAACATTTATTATCGAATATAAAAACAATAATAGTTTTATGTTTGCCACAACGTCTTATCGGCAAGTTCAATAACACTCAATGAGATTTAAGTAAAAATGCATCTTATAATACTAAAATGGAAAAACTACCATTGAAATTCCTTTACATTAGAAAATTCACAACAAAGATTTCCTATTACATAATGATAAAATATAAAAGTCCAACATTCTTCGTAACGTAGTTCGATGTGAAGCCAATTAGGACAAGAGTCGCCGGGTGGCAATAACAAACGCACGTGAGATTTCTCTTCAGATTTTGGCACAGTTTTCATTTTAACTCATCTCAGTGACGTCATCGGTCGGACAAAAATAATTGTCTCATTCACCCACTACTACGATAGTAACGACAAATTTTCGGTATAAAGCGGTATAGTGGCCGTGGCAATGAATCTTCGATCACCAGCACACATGCTAACGATTTGCGTATCTCAATTGGCAGTATGTGTTATGTCTGGATCTCGAAGATTTTAGTTGCTCCACAATTCGAATTGTACAATAGTAATAATATCGAATCGTATTTGATGCGAGAAACAGAACGATAGTAGGGGACAAAATGACCTAACCCTTATTGTACCCATTTAACAGTCTCTTTATTCGGTCTATACTGGGTGTTGCTTTATATGAGAACTTTTCTCATTCGAACTGGTTTCAATTCTCCATCATTTATTCCGGTTTAACCTTTGAAGAGATTACAGAATGCGGTCGCTAGGCCCCGGGGTGGCAACCTTGTCGTTTAGCTATTTATGTCGAGGGTAGCTCGGGGGTTGGGCCGCACTGCGCATGCGTGCTCCCGCCTGCTTACGTAACTCGGCCGAGCACGTAGCGCCCTCGCTATAACGCTCGTCTTCGCCGCTCGTGTGAAGCACCCTTTTCATTTAATGAACATTTCAATCCTTTGTCTGTTTAGACCTTTCATAGTATCTTACTGAATACGATTGGTGTCGCGGTTGACCCAGAATAAGTAATTAAATGCGCTCAAGGGCTTTTTATTAAATTGCGGTGGTTAAATTTGATGAAAATTGCGCGTACTACACCGCTGCGGTAACCTTCATGTGAATTCAGGGCGCGGTTTTAATGAGGTCTGCCATGGAAACGTTCATCAATTATCGAGGGCGGCCGGCTGTTTACGGCACCGCGGACGCATTTAGCCGCAGTGACATTACTGCCGCGGCGCGAACAATCACATCGCTATTCCACTAACATGTGATCGAGTTCGCGTCTCCCGCGTGCATTGCAAATTAAAACTGTAACTAATCTAAATTAAAAACATATTACGCAGTAGTTTCTAGAGTCCCTCGGAGACTAAATACGAAAATTTAACCTTTAAAACGAATACAGAAGTAATTAAAAAAATGGTACGTTATTTTACAGATTTAGTTATTATTTTCAGCTGTTTTAAACTAGTTTTGCCTTAATAGTAACATCGAATGAGTTATAATTAGTAGAAAACATATGATTGAAACTTGCGCAAATCTTCCCACTCAACTACACACGGATGATGCGAGTGCAATTAAATAGTGACGTAGTGACCATGGGAGAATAATGTGACGATACATTTCCTCTGCTGCGGCTAGATTCACACGCAACTAGTTCAGAGCAATTGAGCGTCATTGAGCGGCTGGGCCCAGGACCACGCTAGTCAAGGTCACGCCCCCGTTGCCGTCTGCACAATGCCAGCCCGACCATTGTATCGCTGTATTATGCTTTACACAATATGCCGCAAAAACATATTGCAGTTTAGGTCAAACTACATTACTACACAGAAAAACCTATGCCTATCATTGAATGTTTTGTCTTTGTATTTGCCTACGTTTAAACCATTTTCATGTAATAGATATATTGAAATGTCTTGATCTAAATTATTACATCATTAATCTGCATTGTATCACAGTAAACATTTCGATTGTCTATGATATTTGTTATCGATATCGCGTGATTCTGAGTAACATAACACTAACCACTGGTTAATTTAAAAATAAAGTATAGAATAATAATAGTCACGCGATGTCGCTATTACCATTGTCATTCACTTCACTTAGTGTAAGGCTGCATGGTCCGTAGGGGCCGCCTCGTAGAATGTGTCTAGCCCCTAGTTGTGTTTCCAGCATGGCCGCTCCGACTCATACCGTGTCGCCACCGTCGCACCCGTTAAGGACGATAATAGAACCGCAGACGGACAGTACAAGGTTTTTATTTATATCATTCGTTTATTTTCAATTCCACGATCGATATGAGACGTTCCTACAGTGCTACTCGTTCGTAGCTCTGCATAGAATGCCAGTTTTGCAGTGCTATTAAGGCATATGCGCAAAATCTGACCTGGAATCGATTAGGGTGTCAGACGCAGCAGTGGCGCTGGCTACGCTGCCCTCTGTTGACCTAGATTGAGTCTAGCTAAAGAAGCTTTTGGTTGCATCGGCATCAGTCGCTCGCCGGAGCTTCAGCGAGATGCCCGCCTCAGAGGTGAGTTTGTGTACTTCAGGAAAATAGTGAGAAAATCTTCGATTCCAGTGTTCATTTTTAAAAATTGTGTTTTTACGTTTGATCTTATGTTTGTGATAGCATTATATGATCGTCTCAATCGTTTCGTGTCATTGCATGCCTTATTCAATGCCTTGATCATTTTCAATCATTTTTTAAAATAATTTTGTGCTGTATATTAAAAGATTTTGTTTATATTCTGTCTGTATCTTATGTTAATCCGTGATTGTCCTTGTATGTTGGCAGACACGCCGGAAACCCCCCGCGAAAAAACGGAAACCAGGAGATTTAGACGACCTAAAACAGGAATTAGACATCGACTATCACAAAGTAACACCCGAGGAACTTTACCAAAGATTTCAAACACACCCTGAAAATGTAAGTTACCTTTACTTGTACAAATTGTATTTTTTTCTGTTTAAATATTTTGAAGACTTAAAAACTCTGGAACTTGAAGACTTAAATTATTTTTTTTCCGAATTTTAATACTTTTTCGTATTGTAGGGTCTCAGCCATGCGAAAGCGAAAGAGAACCTCGAAAGGGACGGTCCAAATGCACTCACTCCACCCAAACAGACGCCCGAGTGGGTGAAGTTTTGTAAAAATCTATTCGGCGGCTTTGCGTTACTACTGTGGATCGGTGCTATTCTATGCTTTATTGCATACGGAATTCAGGTCAGTATTCCTTATCACTTGACATTTCATACTAGGGACCCTTTACTTTTTTATTATTACTTACTAACACTTTTCTATTGTGTCTTCAATAATCTTCATTAGATTTGAGACTTTAACAAAATCTTATTGAATTATATAATGCTGTTTAATAGTTTTTGATGTAATTCAGTATATTAATTTATTATTTATTGTAGGCGAGTACCGTTGAAGAACCCGCGGACGACAACTTGTACCTTGGCATCGTGTTGGCGGCTGTCGTCATCGTTACCGGCATATTCTCGTACTACCAGGAAAGCAAGTCGTCCAAAATCATGGAATCCTTCAAGAACATGGTGCCACAGTTCGCCACAGTCATCCGTGAAGGTGAAAAACTGACGCTCCGCGCTGAGGACCTGGTGCTTGGTGATATTGTTGAAGTAAGACTCATTACATTGTTTTTTTTTTACAATACGTAGCAAATTAAATGAATTACACACCACAAAATTTTAGGTGGATATTAAACAGTGATGTAATTGCAGGTTAAATTTGGCGATCGAATTCCCGCTGATGTTCGTATCATCGAGGCCCGCGGCTTCAAAGTTGACAACTCCAGTTTGACCGGCGAGTCCGAGCCCCAGTCCCGCGGCCCCGAGTTCACCAACGAGAACCCCCTTGAGACCAAGAACTTGGCTTTCTTCTCCACCAACGCTGTAGAGGGCACCGCTAAAGGCATCGTCATTTGCTGCGGAGATAACACGGTATATTTGATATTTGTTTTGAATCAACGACCTTATACACTAATTGATAAATATTATTCCACATATTAAAATGCTATTGTTATGTTAATTTCATAACATTTTTTGTTATCGATTTGGTAATAAATTTCTGCTTATTAATATTGACGAAGTACGTCAAGATGTATTATAGATTTTAATATTAAATCGTTTTACTAAAGGTAATGGGACGTATCGCTGGTCTGGCGTCCGGTTTGGACACGGGAGAGACGCCCATCGCCAAGGAGATCCACCACTTCATCCACCTGATCACCGGCGTGGCCGTCTTCCTCGGCGTCACCTTCTTCATCATTGCCTTTATCCTCGGCTATCATTGGCTCGACGCTGTTATCTTCCTTATCGGTAAGAAATAATAAAAAATACACACAAATGAACACATTCGAAGATATTTTCTTGATACGAAACTTAAAGTGAACATATGTATAGAACATTATTAACTTCTTCCAATCCTCACAGGTATTATCGTAGCCAACGTACCTGAAGGTCTACTGGCCACGGTAACTGTCTGCCTGACCCTGACTGCCAAGAGGATGGCGTCCAAGAACTGCCTGGTTAAGAACTTGGAGGCCGTCGAGACACTCGGCTCCACGTCTACCATCTGCTCCGACAAGACCGGCACCCTCACACAGAACAGGATGACCGTCGCCCACATGTGGTTTGACAACCAGATCATCGAAGCTGACACCACTGAGGATCAATCTGGAGTACAATATGGTGAGAAACATCACAAGGTTTATTTTAATAACCTTTCGTTTCTTCAGGGGCGTGGAAAAGATAGAGAGAGGTAGAAGACTTAAAAGAACGAGCCACCTGAAATGTATATTTTATAGAAGTTAAGTGTGTTGTACTAGTATTAAATTAAATTTGTTTTATTTTCTCTTAGACCGCACTAGCCCCGGATTCAAGGCCCTCGCTAAGATCGCAACCCTGTGCAACCGCGCCGAGTTCAAAGGTGGCCAGGACGGAGTGCCTATCCTCAAGAAGGAAGTCGCTGGTGATGCTTCGGAAGCTGCTCTGCTCAAGTGCATGGAACTGGCCCTCGGTGATGTCTTGTCTATCAGGAAACGTAACAAGAAAGTCTGCGAGATTCCCTTCAACTCGACCAACAAGTACCAGGTGTCTATCCATGAGAGCGATGACCCCAGCGATCCTCGTCATCTGCTGGTGATGAAGGGCGCACCCGAGAGGATTCTGGAACGATGCAGCACTATCTTTATCGGTGGCAAGGAAAAGGTATTTTTTTAACATCTTATCCATTTATTACTTTCTCCTTATAAGAATGAAAAACCAAAAAAGTTGCCTTTTACGAATTTTACACCAATAAATCGATTTAATTTTTGTTTTTGTTATTAGGTTCTGGATGAGGAAATGAAGGAGGCTTTCAACAATGCGTACCTGGAGCTGGGCGGTCTCGGCGAGCGCGTGCTGGGCTTCTGCGACCTGCAGCTGCCCTCCGACAAGTACCCCATCGGATACAAGTTCAACACGGACGACCCCAACTTCCCCCTCGACAACCTGCGCTTCGTCGGCCTCATGAGCATGATCGACCCCCCGCGAGCTGCCGTGCCCGACGCCGTCGCCAAGTGCCGCTCCGCCGGCATCAAGGTAATGTGCACTCTAACACAATAGCGATAACACTGATTTTCCAAATACAAGATACAATCGTTTCATCAAACTTCAAACTCAATTGCAGCATAGGTAGTGATCACTTCTTTTTTAGTAATTTCAACGTGGTCTTTAGTCCGTTTGCCAGTTTACTACCTTACTTACTAATTTAATAAATTAACATTAAAAGTTTGGATGTATGTTTGTTACCCCGTAACTCCACAACGGATGTATGAATTTGAATAAAATTTGGTTAAGGTGAAGAACGTGGTCTGGAAGAAAGCATAGCTACTTACTCAGTTTTTTTGGTTTTGATTTTTAAGTGAAAATTCTAGTCATTCAATTCGATAATACCAGGTTATCATGGTGACTGGTGACCACCCCATCACCGCGAAGGCCATCGCCAAGTCTGTGGGCATCATCTCGGAAGGCAACGAGACGGTGGAGGACATCGCGGCGCGCCTCAACATCCCCGTGTCGGAAGTGAACCCGCGCGAGGCCAAGGCCGCCGTCGTGCACGGCACCGAGCTCAGGGAACTCAACTCTGACCAACTTGATGAGATTCTCAAGTAAGTGTTGAAAGACGACAAAATCATTGATTCAATAAAAAAAAATAACTTTGATTATTATAGAAAATTGATTATATTTGTTTCATAAATATAGAACGTCAAATAGTCGTTTCTTACACTTCTTTTCCTTACTTAGTTGACTTTATTTTTATCGATTAAAAATAGTGTCAGTAGCAGTTTATTTTAAAATCAGATGATCGAAATTTTGCTTAACTGTTACTTTTTCTTACTGATATCCCAAAAAATATCTCTTTATTTCAATTTAAGCTAAAATCTATGTACTCGGGAGTTAAAGAAAGACACTTTTTAATGATTAAATTTCGCTACTAAATCGCCTTATATTAAAAAAACTTTACAGATACAGTTTTTCTAGTAATAAAGAAACAAAAAAGTTTTAGTATTAAATGCATATTGCCTATTGTCAGGTTCCACACGGAGATTGTGTTCGCGCGGACCTCCCCGCAACAGAAGCTGATCATCGTGGAAGGATGCCAACGTCTGGGTGCCATCGTGGCTGTCACCGGCGACGGTGTCAATGACTCCCCTGCCTTGAAGAAAGCTGATATCGGAGTTGCCATGGGCATCGCCGGATCTGATGTCTCCAAACAAGTATGTATGATAGAGTAAGAAAGCGATAGGTACAAGTAAGAAAGAGACAAAAAATTGTTTAAGTAAGAAAATTGCAAGCTTTTAACTTTATTCGCGATAGAATATACTTCTAAGACAATCAATGGAAGAATTCAAATCGAACGAACATATAACAGATTATAGATGGTATAATCTATATCGATATTTAATAATCGATTTTTTATCGATATTGATTATAACCCACTTCCCCAGGCCGCTGACATGATTCTCCTTGACGATAACTTCGCTTCGATTGTAACTGGCGTGGAGGAAGGCCGTCTCATCTTCGATAACCTCAAGAAGTCCATCGCCTACACCCTCACCTCCAACATCCCTGAGATCTCGCCCTTCCTCGCCTTCATCCTCTGCGACATCCCTCTGCCCCTCGGCACTGTTACCATCCTCTGCATCGATCTCGGAACTGACATGGTAAGTTGCACCTTAATTCATACAACTTATAGTTCATATTTCTATAAATACTATAGATCTCTATTCTATTTGTCGACACCCGGCTGATAGATTTATCTTGAAGTTAAAAGGCAATAAAACTCAATTGTTTAAGTAAATTCTTGGGAAAATAAGGTGATGATTCTATAGTCAATAAATTAAAAATTATTTATTTCTATGGTTTTCTCGAAAATAGGAGTGTTATAATGTTTCTACGTAATATAAATAATTTAGTACCGAAACAAATGACTTTAAAGTTTAAATAATTACTGAAAATTTTATTAAAGTCTGACCAGAAATATAAAAAACTCACGCCAGGTTGCGCAAAAATAGAACCAAGCGCACATTAGAAGTTAATATAATAGAGAAGCCAACTAAAAGCCAGATAAGGATTTCTATGTTCTTGGTTAGTTTTAAAATAATTTAATGTTATTTTCTTTAAGTATTTCAGCCAACAATAAAAACACGATAACCCATTTTACTTCTGCAACTTCGACTTTTTGCATAACATTCTATTAAATTAAGTTGTAAAATTATTAATAGTATAATTGTCTATATTATTGTTGAAATGAAGTAAAATAGCGTTATATTAAAATATTGACATAGGTGCCAGCGATTGCCCTCGCGTACGAAGCGGCGGAGGCGGATATTATGAAACGACCTCCTAGGAATCCATTTTGCGACAAACTTGTGAACGAGAGGTCTCTATGCGTGTTGTGATGTCTCAGTAACCGCTCCCGCAGATAACATCGTTGTTGTACCGTTATTGTGAAGAGTGTTTAATATCTGTACAATCATAACATAATGCATAACAAATTTAATTAAAAAATTATGATTGTACAATTGGACAAAAATGTTCAATATGATATTCTTAGTTTCGATTGATTAACAACTAATTAGTATGCTGCAAGTGCTAAATGGTTTGAGTAATTTGTTGTCATGGTGTTACTAGAATTGATTATGGTAACGCATGTGACAAATGTTAGGGCAGGCTTTCGCTTACTTAAGCCCTCTTTCGTAGGAGGCGCTAGTGTTCATACGAAAAGGTTACATATTTGTCTAGTGTAAGGACACACAATACACTCGAATTCAACAACATTCACTATCATCATCATAATCATTCAGGCACGTTTTGTTTCGTTTTTTTTTTTTTTCAAAATTTCCACGTGACCTAAATTTATTAGAGTCCACGAATTCGTTAATTTAATTCGATATTTTGAGTTTTAAAAACGATTTCAGTACTTGCAACAGAAGTAATCATTTCATCGTTTACATTTTTTATGTGTTGATTTTTATTTTTGTGATGTTAATTGATTGAATTCATTGCAAGCATATACCGTGTGGATATACAGAGCATATACAGGAGCCTATATAATTGTGCAGTCTAACGTAAGTGATGACGTCATTAACAGAAATAGAAACCTGTACGTCTCTCTAGCGTTTGTTTGTAACTCTTTTAATTATAGAATGCGGACGATGACGTTGAAATACGTCTATGCAATGACGCAATTTGCCCGCTTTGAAGTTAAAAAATCTCCGATTTTTGCAGTGTAATGGAATGCAATATACAAGACTGCACTTTAAAACAGAGTAGAGCTATAGCTCCAGTTGCATTCCGCTGTGAGCACGGTATGCGCTTGCAATGTCAATGGCATCTGCTGTGTTCGATGTTGTACACATGTGAGTTGGCACCGCGCTTGCGATGCGGCGCGCCGCGCTGCTCGCCGACCGCTCTCATAGCTAGTGTTTGTATAGGTGCCCGCCATTTCCCTGGCTTACGAGGAGGCCGAATCTGACATTATGAAGCGACAGCCGCGTAACCCTTTCACTGATAAACTCGTTAACGAGAGGTAAAATATCGCGAGTGGCCCCACACTCGTGAAAACTTATTATTTCTATCCGCTACTCGCTTGCTATTACCACGTGTAAGTTATCCTTCGTCCCCGAGGTTTGGTTGTTGCCTGCGGTCTGCGGCGGTGCCTGTAGCCACCCCACACCCCGTACCCCGTACCCGTGGAGCACTGAAGGCGACAATCGCACCGACCCCGACTTCCGCCTTGCGTTGTCTTGTATTCTCTCTGTACTAACGATCCCTCTGTTTCCTTTAACCTTCGTAGATTGTTGTCGGTATGGAACAACGTGTTTCCCCCAGGCTCGAGAACGACTCGCCGTCAAACACATTGTTCCATCGCTGTACGTCTCTTTTTATATTTTTATCTTTGGTGTGCGTATGTGTTGGTCTTTCGCAAGGTAAGTGGTCGATGTGTATCTGTCTCTCTGCCATCTTCCGTCTTTCGTGCATGCATCTATGGACACATCTCTACATCCTTTGATAAATATATTTTATGATCTTATTATTATATTCTTTGACTACTTTTTTATACTTATTTTATACCTCATGACTTCCACGCACATCATACGACACGAGGACGCTGTTAGGCGTGTTCATTTCTCGTCCGGCCAGGTTCTCATCCACACCACGTATCTTGTTTTACATCACAGACAAGCCTCTATTATGGTATTTTATATATTCTTAGGTACAACGACACTTTATATTACCCGTTAACTTTTAATCGATTATCACTAGGGCTTACCTGTATTTTATCACTAGCTTAGTATACTTGAACTCGTATTATGCTATTTTTACGAAATATAACATTCCTTCGGATACAACACGCTAATATTTTTCCTATTCTTCTGTATTATAGATCACAATGTTTAATTTTAAGTAAGAGTTAGTGTTATTATTAATATATTTTTAATAAGGGTTGCTAGTCGTAGATTACGTGATTTTGGAGCGTTCGTAGCGGAGAGGTGTGTATTTGTGTGTTTTCGGCTCAAGCGTCGGTTACGATATTAATTGTTCGGATTTGCGATCGGTTTTGTAACTTGTGCTGATTGCTTGGTGTTACCGAAGGTGCCTGCTATATCTTTGGCGTACGAAGCCCCCGAGTCAGATATCATGAAGCGGCAGCCGCGGGACCCTTACCGCGACAACCTCGTCAACAGAAGGTCCGCCAGATGCCGCCCGATGCTTACTAGTTACTCATTATGGGTGTTAACGCAATCAATAGCCCACATTTCAAATTTCGAACGATCCGTTCGAAAACTGCACACAATAATTCATGGATAAATTCAACTATTTTATCAACAAATAATGTTGTTATGTTTCGAACGGGTCGTAATGGGATTCCTTCATTAACTGGCCATTGAAAATAAAAAAAAGTAACAAAAATCTATTGGGTTAAAAATTAAAACAGTTTGTACAAATTCACTATTTTTTATTGGATATTTAACAGGGTTTAAATTTAGGTAAGTCAACAAGCATGAAAAATTCGTTGCATAAAGCATATCAACTCATACTGGCAGGTATACAAAATTTACATGATCGGAATAAAAAAAAATTGCCAGTGGTCAGTTAATGAAATGCCCTCATTAAATTGGCAATAGAGAATTAAAAAATGCATTTTGTACGGATAGGCGACTTGTGATCAACCAATGACAATAAGATGTGGAAGAGTGATTATCAAATACTAATTCCAAGGAATAGCACTAAGCAATTAGTTCCTCGGCCAAGGGAACATTCCTCGAACACTGCAGAACTCCGTGTAACACGAGACCTAGTTATCTAACTCTAGATCTAGTGTCTAACACACGTAGATCTAAACTTCATAGAAACTATCTATAGATTTAGTGGAATTAATCTATCTATCGCACAGTCTTCACTCTTCCATATTTGATATATTAGCAAATAAAAAAAAATACGAAATGCAATTTCGGAAAATGCACGTTAGAGGAATATTAGTGAATTGTTCTTAGACGTGCGTCATTAAGGCGTACTAGTGAAGTGTTTGTTTAGAAGCGTAGTTGATAGATTAATTGAATAGTTATGGAATGAACATGGCGATATAAAGCGTCTTGGTCTTCGATTATTTATATACATATATATATAATATGATTTATGTATTTAATTATGTATTCCGGCACGCAGTCCAAATGTCACAGGCTTCCAACGCCCTCTATCACGCAACACTGTATTTATTTTTGCTTAGGTGCTTTCTGTGTCTGGTAAGTTTTGCTCTCTCACTTCGCTTACGCTTTCAGTATTAATATATTTTGCATGTCGTGTGAAGTGTAAGTAATTTTATTAATAACAAGGAAATAGCGATGGTGTCGATTTCTAAAATCATGTATATAATGGCTACAATAAATATTTGGAATTATATTTTTGATACCAACGTTGTTTCTAGCAAAATTTTTGCAAAATTAATGCTTAATATTTGTATTAAAGTCCCTTTTACTGATAAAGGTAAAAGATTGCCTCATTTGAAAACTAGAAGCTTTTTAATTGAAAGCATTGTTTTTTAAAAATGTCAATTGATCAAGTTTAAAAAATCTGATCATGGTAATTGTGTTTTTGCTCTGACAGCCTCGTCTATGCTCTCTCTTTAGGAAATCATTTATTATTTAAATATTATATGACAGAGTAAATAAGTCTGGAACATTCACAAATATTCCGCTTCAATGTTTGTATTTTGTTACAGACCTACCGCGACCGCAAAGCGCTCGAGTTTACCTGCCACACCGCCTTCTTCGTGTCCATCGTAGTGGTGCAGTGGGCCGATCTGATCATCTGCAAGACCCGGCGCAACTCCATCGTGCACCAGGGCATGCGCAACTGGGCCCTCAACTTCGGTCTCATCTTTGAAACCGCCCTCGCCGCATTCCTCTCCTACACCCCCGGCATGGACAAGGGTCTGCGGATGTACCCACTCAAGTGAGTCACTAGGAAATTGCAGCCTTTTGCCTTCTGTCATTTTTTTATAAAAGTTCAAATATGTTTGAGTTAAAGTGTCAAATATTTGACCCGTGTATCGTTTCTGCGCCAGGTTCGTGTGGTGGCTGCCCGCCATTCCGTTCATGCTGTCGATCTTCATCTACGACGAGATCCGGCGCTTCTACCTGCGCCGCAACCCCGGCGGCTGGCTGGAGCAGGAGACGTACTACTAAGCTGGCGGCGGCCGCGCCGCGCCGCCCGCAGCCGCGCCTCGCCCGGCTCCGCATCCTCACCCTGACGGAGCGCCGGGGCCGCGGCAGTAGCACTTCGCGCGCTTCTCACCGCTTGTACCGCCGCCGACCGCCCCGCCGCCCGCCGCGCCCACGCCCCGCCCGCGCCCTCGCCACGCCCTCACCGCGCCTCACCCCGCCCTCGCCGCCTTTCACGAACTTATATGTATATATGCACCGTGGAGAGTTTGATATTTGTGATGTTATTTAAAAATGGAACATGTATTATTTGGAAGTTGTGAATCATGTTACTTTAGCTTTGTGATCGTTTGTAATCTCAGTCGCATAGGAATCTCCGAGCGCCGGCGGGCGCGGCGCGGCGCGGCGAGCGGCCGACTCGTACCCATCGTTCGGTTCGCCCTCACTAATCGTATAAGATAGAGTTAATAACTAAATTGTTTTTCACATACTTATAAAATAAGTAATAAAAAATATCGTCTAGGCAGTTAGGGGAGGGGAGGTTCGCCTCGCGCGTGCGCAGCGGCCGCGCCGCGCCGCGCCCGTGCCCGGCGGACAACGAAAGCATTTGTTGTAATGTTACAATTAAGAGCCATTATTATTATTATTTAAGTGGACTTTAGATTAAGTTGGATTTTTCGAGTGGATAATCGTTTTGTTGAAGATTCGGTGGGGTGCATGGCGTGTGAAAGGTCGATGTGGAGTGCCTGAGTCTTAGTGTACTACCGCTTACTGTTAGGTAGGTAGTTGAAATTTTGATGCCGTATTTTGAATCGTAAACGTAGATTAAAGTGAAGCGCGAGACGCCGCGGCGCCCCACCACGGGGCTCCAGCGGCCCCCGGGGCTCCACCTGCGCCCGCGCGCCCTCGCGCCCTCGCGTGACGCTTTTACTTTTCTAAAATAATCACATTATTAGATTTTGTCAAACTTATAAAATAGGCTGCTCATCGGTAGCCGCGTAAGATTTGATTTCTTAATTAAATGATAATAAACAAATTGTAGGGATGCGTAATTAGAAATTTTTAAAATTATACCGTTATGATAGTGTGATGCGACTCGTTGCGCTCGCGCCCGGCGCCCTGCGCGTCGCAGGAGAGCCCGGCGAGGCGACTTCCAATTTTTCGTAACAAATACATATAACATTATAATAATGGTTACAAAAGTAAAATATAACATTATAGCAACTAATAAAATCTAAATTATATGAAATGTTTATAGATTTAAATGACGTTTGTTTGTTTAGGGTGACCTTCTGCGCTTGTCATGACGCGTCGTCCATCTCATTGACAATAGTTGGTCGTGATGTTGCCGCGGCGATGGGATACTGTGTTGTATGCTGTTTGTTTGTTTGTTTGTACACCGTAGGACTAACATTGTTTTGCGTTCGACTGTTCTTTACACCGGTTCATTTTATAGTATTACTCTGTTGGCTAGGAGCGCTGTAAAAATGTAAGTGTTAATAAAAAAAACTTTTCAAAATATCAACACGCTGTTTTATTTCACAACAGGACCACGCCCTTAATTATTTTAAGTAAGATCGAACTGGTTTTAAGAGCAAAGTATAAGAGATTAACAAACGACAAGGAGCTGTAGCCTTGGTTATTCGTTCCACTGATGAAATAACTACAAAATTATAATCTTGCTTGATGTCCTTTTTTTTAATGAAAATGAGCGAGAATACATTTTCTCGAGGTGTTTCATGATTGGAATCCACGGTTATATAGACCTACAAGAATCATGACAATTTGCAATTTTGTGAAAATTGTTTTAAAAGCGCCATGTTTTGACAAATGGGGGAGGAGCACGAGTGAAAGTCGCCATTTTAATAATTTCGAAATTCCAGAAAAAATGTCACGTGCTGATACAACATAATATATGTTGTTATTTTTGCTGATAGGGCCATGAGTATGATGATGCTAACATACGATTAACATTCGTTGTTGTTAATTCTGAACAAAAAAGCATAAAGCTTACCTCGTTTTTGCTTGATTTTACCGAAAGCTGTATTAATTTTTGAAGGTGTATCAAATTAAATAGTAAACAATTACTGCGATCACTCAAGGTCATAAGTTGCAAATTGCATTGCGTTTAGTTTGGTTTTGTTTTCAAGATGGGAGAATTTCGAAAGAAATTAGAAATTTTCTTGTTTACTGGTAACTCTAAAAATTAGTAGGCGCCTCCTGTGTCTTAAATGTGCCATTAAGATCCTTGTAAATCTATATCAATATCTTATCGGTTTTATAACTTTTTAACAGGTGGCGTTAGGAATGCAAAAAAATTGTTATGAAAAAAACATCAATTTATTTTCAACGTATAAAATACTAGCTGTTGCTCGCGACTTCGCCCGCGTTTTATAAAAAAATTATACAAAATATGGCCTATGTTACAGATAATTTACCTTTCTAACGGTTAAAGAATTTTTAAAATCGGCCCATTAGTTTTTGCGAGAATTAAATACATACAAGAATCGAAAAATACAAATCCTTCCTCTTTATAATATTAGTACAGATAATATTTACGATAAATCCAGAATTAAATTCGAATTCCTTTGCCAAAACCAAAAATATCATAGAGTAACATTTTCTGAGTAAAGTGTACCACAAAACTGTTTTATGAGATAAAAGAAGTCTCTCTTCGCTCGCCTTGATAATGACTGAGACGTAATATCAGTAAATGTTTATTAACAAATTTACAATTACGTATACTTAATTAATGACTCCTCAGTGTTGCACTTACTGTAATTTCCGCATCTTCGTTTTGTGTGTATTCTGATAAACAAATTATCTAATTAATATTGAGGGTAGGCAACGCATCTGATTTTGCGTTTGACTATCGACAGTGCTCTTTATAATTAGTAACGAATTGTAGTTAAATCTAAATAAAATGTGCATTTGTACTTAAAAAAAGGTATTTTTATTATTTAACAGTAGATTAAAAATTGAAACAAGTTTTAGAATAGTGTGGAAGTAATGGGAATAGTATTATAAGCTGTCGTAGAAGAATCTTAGTTACAAGGCGATATTCATGCTGTCAGTAAGTAGTGCTAAGGGGAAACCAGAGAGCAACGAGCTGCTCGATGCGTATGTTATACGTAACATTTGACCGCGTAACGTTGCGCGTAATACGGTCAGTACGAACTAGGAGTTCATTCTCTGTCACTAAAAGATGAAAATGTCTTATATCGCAAATGACATTTTGTAACATGAATAAAAAAAAACTCTTGAAGTATTCATCATTTATCGCAATCGTTGAAATTATACGCAAATTTTGAAACCAAATTGCAAATTACAAACTTGTAACTTGAAGAAACTTTATTTAAACAATGGGTTTTTAAGATTATTCTAAATTAAAAATAAGTAAAAAAGCATTTTTTCAATGTAACTAAAAAAAGTGTCGAATTTGTTTTTTACCCAATAAATTTGGCTTGGCCGAGCACCAACATTCGCAAAATGTGCAATACATATGTTAAAAGCAAATAAAATCTGAAAAGGGAACTTTTTATTATAAGTTTTAGTTATATCATTAGATATTTACTAAAATAGATACAAAGTACTTTTTGCCTGTTTCTATACCAGCCATCCTCGATTCGTCCCGCTATAGGTTAAGAATTAAATATAGCTAAGGTTGAGCTTATGTAATGGGCAACAGAATCTTGAAATCATCAAATTTTCAGTATAAAGTGCTCATAATGACCACATTACATAAAAATGTAACTTTTAAAAACCGGTTAGATTTTTTACATACATTAAATTCCTTTAATACAAAAGTAACTTTTGAATCTATTCTTGAAGTCTATCAGGTAGATGTTGGTTCTTGATTATTGGCATAGACGTAGCCAGGGTAGGGGGGGGAGGGGGAGCTGCACTATCTAAGAGACGAAAGATATAAAATTAATATAAAACCTACTTCAAATAAGACTACTTTAATGGTAGCTGCCTTACACCCCAGACCTAGTCTAGATCATCGACGATGCCCATAGTTATTGGATGTTGTCTTCGTTAATAAAAGATAGTAAACACAAACAAAATCCACTTAATCCTGGGCTAACCTTTCTTCTTTTGCTATTGTGTGAACACAAAGTACGCTCACCTTACTGTTAAAACGCCTTCAATATCTGCTTACATAGTCAAGGTTGGACATCTAAACAAAAAATATAATTATGGTTTTATAATCGATCTTCGCATTCCTGTCTAGTCTTAATAAATTACTTACTGACATTATAATAAAAAGAAAGAGACTATGAGATAAGATTATACATTAAAAAACTATTCGTTTATGAATAAATGAATATTATTTCATATTTATTCATAGTCTGGAATTGCTAGTCGATGCCCTCGGCCTTGACGGTATCCCTGTACCTAGCTGAGGCTGTACGTGTGCACCCCGCGATGTAGCTCACACCCCCGCCGTGCCCCCGCCGTGCCCCCGGCGTGCCCCTGCGCCACGCATGCGCAATCACACTCCGACCCTGCCAACACGTCCCAATTATTTTCCACCCGAGCTTCCGATATTAATTCCACAAATAAATTAAATGCGTGATACATTTTGATGTTTGGTGCGTACGTTCGTGAGGTGTCCCTGAGATGGCTACGCGCTAGTTCAGAATGGTGGCCAACATAGGCGGCATCAATTCTACAAATGGTATATAAACATTGTTCTTGTTTCCTTTGTGTGGATTGATTGTGATTATATTCGTTGGTGTAGTGGAAGCGACGGCGTACATCAGTGCGGTAGCGGGCTTCGCGGCTGTGGTCCTGGTGGTGCTTCTCTTCCTCGGCCGGCGCTGGTGCCACTCCTCGGTCTTCACGCGCAAATGCTGTGATGACATCCTCGCAGTCAACGCTCAAATCGCGGACCCCTGCTCAACTCTCGACGATGCACAATTCGGTAACATTCTAATAGTAAAAATAAATAATGTAAATAGATGTTTTAATAAACGGATTAATTCTTTTTTTCAATAATATCTAATAGATGTAGATATTAAATGTTTGACAGTAAATCAACAAAGTACCTACACTTTTGAATAATATATTAACGAGGTGTGTTTGTAGTTATCATACCAAGGCGACCACTTGTCAAGGTCTAATTAATGTTAAAACATAGCAGTGGTAATGAAGGATTCTATAGTTATTCCTTGTATTTTTTACTTTTTATTTAGTTTAGCTGCAACAGTATTGATAAATTAGTTAAACTGATAGTTAAGTAGTCTTAAATATGATATTGATTGAGGTTGTTTGTTCGTCTGTGTTGTTATAGATGCTTTGTCGAAACCGAACCATTATCCCGAACGTATATTCGCGTTCGAAACCTCGGACTCGGACGAGGAGCTGCGCTTGCGCATACAACAGGTAAACTTAGGATTGTTGCAGTAATTAATATAGTAACTATAGCCTCTTTGTTAGATCATTTTCAAATGGTTTACAAAACACCGCACCAAATAATGAGAAGAAGTTCTTTAGACTTTTTATTCTCTTTTCATACAATAGTTTTGATTATAAAACCGTTAATTGTACATAGGAAAATTGTATTGATTGTCTTGTTTTTAATTAGCTCTTAAATAGTATATATGAGAATTTAAATCAGTTTTATTAAAATTGGACTCTTCTCTGCTGCTGCTCAACTACATCTGCTTCAATTATTTGACTAAATTATCGCAGAACTATAGTGCGATTGTCGATTGTTTCGCAGCCCATTCAACTGTTTAGTTGCACAACTAAAAATCGAGTAGTGTGCCCACCTCCATATAAGCTCATAGGAATCAAAGCGCGACTAACCAGTTACGCGATAGTCTAGTCAAAGGTGTACGCTCTTAATGTAATACAATCATATCTGCACAATGACATAGCCATTTGAAATGTAATATTCAATTTTACCATTAAAAGTTTTGACCAATTTCTTACCACATTTTTGAATTTTCATCTACATTTTCATAATATAATATTTAATATTGATTGTCCGTCTGTAAAAATACACCATAGTATGTTTTAGCTAACATCTTCTTGATGAGCTCAATGACATTCCTATTCCAGGACAAAGAAGAAGTAGAGTGTCATTATGAGGAGAAGAATGAGAACGTCTCGGCGCCGGCCAAGGTGGAGGTGCAGCTCGTAGAGACCGCGTTGAGGGAGACCAGGATCGATGAGGTGGTCCCGAAAAAGGCGGACTACATCCACACCTTGGAGGCTCAGAGCAGCGTCGATAGCGATGTTCTTGCGCATAATGTGAATATGAATATATTTTCAATATTTATACCGTTTACGTGTAGCTGTGTATTTTGAACCAGCTTCATACGCTTCATGTTCCATACAGGCAACCAGTAACGTCCGGTTTACACTTAGCCCGTACAGTTGGACAGTTGCAACGGCCAGTAACAGATTGTATGAAGTCACTAGCGCCAGTTAGCGTTCACACTATGCCAGTTGATTGACAGTTCAGTTATTGAGCTGATCAACTGTACTGGCCTAGTGTGAACCGCGCATGTAGTCTATCTCTTTCTTATTCATTCGTGTGTATTACACAATCCTGAAAGACCACGGACAATCGGACGAGATGGTCACTTATAAAGTGTTTTGCCTTATCTCATCAAACACGTAACCAGGATACCTCGCTGCTGTGTGGGGAGAATGCGGAGAGCGGCGGTGGGGGCGGGGCCGGCGGCGGGGGGCGGGGCGCGGTGGAGCTGACGCTGCTGTACGACGCGCCCGTGCGCAGCATGACGGTCCACGTGCTGCAGGCGCGGGCTCTGCCGCAGCGCACGCCCCCGCAGCTGTTGCAGAGCCAGGTTCACTTCACGTGTTAACTATTTCATTAGTAAAGGAGGTTTCTAAAAGTAATGCTGTATATTCAAATTTTATAATGTTTTATTTTTTAATAATTCAGGCGAGAATTGTACTGTTGCCACTGAAAAAGCAAAAGTTTAAATCAAAGATTCGCAACGGCGAGAACCCTCAGTACATGGAGAGCTTCGTCCTGCACAAGATTAATCCCGGTACGTACTAAATGTTCGCTTTGTTGTCTTTAACTTGCCAATAAAACAGTGACACTATTGACCAATTATCGTTTCGCTGTTCGGCAGTTACTATTGATCGCAAGAGTCAAATCAATATCAAAATAAGTATTATGACTTATAATGCTGCACACTTCTAAATGTTTTCTGTCAGAGGATGTGCACGGGCTGGGTCTTCGGATTCGTATCTACGGTTGCGAGCGCATGCGCCGACAGCGGCTGCTGGGCGAGGCGGCTGTCAGCTTCGCCGCGCTTAACCTCGAGTTAGAAAATAATCTGTGGCTAGATCTCACGCCGCGCCATCACCAGCCCACTATGCAGGTTACATGCTCTATATACTTGACTAGTAGATCACAATCCTGCGATAAGAAGGGAAAGTACAACCAAATATCCACAGAGCCGATGGCATCTTCTCAGGCAGGTGCTGCTCTCAAAACTGTATTTAGTTAGAAACTTATGATTAAACTTTTCTATACATAATAACTACTAATTTTATTGGTCGAAAATATAACATTAAATTCGGTAGGTAAAGTAAGTTAAACTATTAAGACATTATGTCAGACGGAATTTAATTCTGGATTCGTGCAAACGGAGGACCTTTTATTGTTAAACACATTAGGGTTGGCCTATTTTTATATGTCAAGGTGGACAAACATAGGCTGATAACGAATGTTATAATATAATGATGTGCTTGTATACAGATACCGAAATTAGAGTTGGACGGATCAGTGACGGGCGTGTTGGCGAGCCCATCGTCGATGAGCGCGGGCGTGTCTGTCGGTAACGGGTTCCTGTCCAGCGCTGTGACGGGCTGCGGGGGCGAGGCGTGCAGCCTGGCGCGCTCCGACTCCGCCTCATCGTGCTGCAGCGCGCGCTCCGCCCCCGAGCTGCTCCTCGGCCTGCAGTACAGCTCCACCACGGGACACTTGTCTGTTGAGGTCTGCATCTATTTAGACACTTATCACATGTGTTAGTTGATCACTGAAGGAGTACCACGTAACTGAGTACGCGCAGCGCGGAATTTACATTAAATAAAAATAAATGTGATCTTACAATTCAAACGTAGATCATTCCAATATATTAGCTCGACTTGGCCAAGGTTAACAAATTAAAATAACGATCACTCCCGTAACATATATGTACATTTAATAAGAATCTGACGAGGCAATGTTCTTTTTAAATTAAATTTATCTATCTAATGTATCTGTATTTATGTATGTTAGATAATAAAGGGCACGCACTTCCGCAAGCTGTCGCCGCACAAGGCGCCGGACACGTACGTCAAGCTGTGCCTCATCAGCTCGCTGGGCATGGAGATGGGCCGCTGCAAGTCCACCACGCGCCGCGCCCAGTCCAACCCACTCTACAAGGAGCTGTTTATATTCCAGGTGCCATATATTACATAGTATCGTCCATAAAAATGTTTATTTGGTCGGAACAAATAAAAAAAATGGTTAATACATCTCAAAAAATCTTTCAACATTAGGTAATTAAAGGTTATTGTTTATAATTGTCCTAAAGGCTAAATCTTTAGATTTTAATATTACTATACTATTCTAAATAACACGTTAATAAAACTAACGCAGTATACGACTAAATAGAGTGATGTGGTTGGTTGTGGTTTAAATAAAATTTAGGTGGCGCTGTTCCAACTGACGGAAGTGACGCTGATGGTGTCAGTATGGTGGCGGCGCAGCGTGAAGCGGAACGAGATGGTGGGCTGGTTCTCGCTGGGGCACAGCTCCTCCGGCCGCGACGAGCAGCGCCACTGGGAGGACCTCTGCCAGCGCCAGGGCGAGCAGGTAACGCCACACTCTTCAATACCCTATGACGTCTTTAAACCATATTTTGAACTAATCGACTACTGCCTCTGTAGAAATTGGATATAATTACTCGTAGCAAACTCGTAGAAATAACAATCGGATAATAGCTTAGAGGGAAAAATCTCTTAAGATGGACTTCGTTAGTAGCAATATTATGTTTGTACTATTACAAATCAATTTAAATACTTTTTGTGAAGATTTAAATATTAACCATGAAAGGATTTTGTTTCATTTAAATATCTACGACGTAGATAGAACTACGAGTACATCTGCTACGTACGTAGCACGTAGTACTGCTAAGCAAAAACACGTAGCAATCAAGGCTATCATTTTCAAGGTCAGATTATAATATTATATAATAATAATAATATCCTTTTGTACTTAGTTGTTATAATGAACTTTGTTTAAGGTACAACGGTGGCACGTGTTGCTGGACTCCTGACGGGCTGCGACGTAGCGTGCCTCAGCAGCGCGCCTGGCATTGGACTCAGAGATAGCATGAATGTGGCCGCACCGACCCCCGGTGCTTTTGCGTTGCGACACCCTCGCTCGCCGCCACTTCCACCCCCAGAGGACTTCGGAGCGTCATTCGACTAAACTCGATATTATTGTCGCTTTCTTTAAGACCCAGGTCTTTTGTCGATTCTAGTTATTAAACGTTACACAAACGTGTTGCTTTGATCGTTCCAGCACAAACGAATGTGGTATTTTATGAATATTGATTCTCTCAATCTTTGTGTGTTAATGTCGTTTGTTAATAATTATCAATTATCCCCTTGGGTAAGCACGCTTTTGACTGATCGAAAGTGGCGTACGTTGAAATAATGAAATATATATGTACACATGTTTAACCTTCATTTAAATCTATATGAGAAAAGGAAAGTTATATTGCCAATTCAATTTCTTTAGATGCGATATATGTACGTCTTTTATTATTATCAAAATATTAATTATAAGATTTTGTAGCATTTTTAAAATGATGAAGACTTACGCACAATACATGTGAGATAGGATTTACTAGAAATGTATTTATTGAAAATAAATATTGTATACAAAGTAATGTATTCCAAAATTATAAGAAGAAGAATATTTTTACTATCGCTGGATGAATAATGCCTTTTACTGTATCTTTTCATACATTTAATGTAATAATAGTAATAATAGCGTATTTAACTTCGCACAAAGCTTAGAAACTTCTTGAAAATAATCTTTATTGTCACAACTATAATCCATTAAAAACGACATGAGTTTAGTTTCAATTTTTTTAATAGCGTCAGCGTGTTTAGTATTGAATTTATATTTTATATTGTAAAAAACTTCTAAATACTCACCGAAGTAATAAATAGGAAAATTTTACTTGATATCTAACCAAGAATGAATGGAAGAATTAAATTTATAAAAATGGAGCAATATTTAGTAAACTAGCTAAAGAATATTTTTCTGCTATGAAATAAACTAGTTATTTTTTTACTTTAATATTTTAAGCAAATTTTGCTACTGTACTTAATTATCAATTATTTCACAATAGAAATTTTATTTACATAATTAGAAAATTAAGAATTTATTTACACTTGCTATATTCAAACAATTATTAAATATTTATGTAATACCTAATGACACATATTTACACAAACATAGGTATTTGTAGATAGACATTTTATGCCAATTGTAGTAATAAAGATTACCAACACAATCGAACAGGACTAAAAAATATAGTATCTATTCCCATGTACTTTGGTGCTTGTAGTAAAAATGTAAAGTTTTATAAACGGAAATAACTAAAATATTATATTTGTGTGTTATAATATAATGGATATTATGCAATTTAATTATTTCACTGTATTCGAAGGATTTTTAAGATACATGTCCTTTGTAACTAAAACGTTTTCCAGTGGTAACCTCTACACTGAAATTTGCAAAAGTATATTTATATATAAGAGATGACTAAAAACAAATTATGTAGCCATCAAATATCTATTTATTGTGTTACTTAAAAGAGTTGTTAAAGAAATATTCGTGTTTAGAATTTAGTAAAATCTTTTACTTGGGATTCACACTAATCTTATTTGTTAAATTTTATATTTTTTTTTTGAGATAATTAACATTAGTTGTTTCTATGATAAATATGGGATTCATCATTGTTTCATAGTTTGTATTAAATTCCCCTGATAAGCTTAAAACGGTACAAATATTCTGCAACAGTATTAATAGAGAAATTATGAAGAAAACGTTCCTTTTATATCAAAATTATATATTTTTAGTAATAAAAAAAAAACATCACGAATATAACAATTTCCATAGTATCTTAGTAAGAGTGTCGGGTGTACAGTTAAATCGTGTATACGCAAAACTGTACAGTTTAACTGATAGTTCAAATATTGTCCGACTAATCAGTTAAAATTGTTCAGTTATAAATGATGTAGCCATTATTGAATTTATTTGATTATTTCTGTTTTAAAATTGCAATATTGATAAATGTGTTGATTACTAATACATAATAGTGAGAAAATTTTTTTAACTACTTTCAAATAAATTGGAACAGCGTATTGTACAAGGAAAAATTAATTCAAAATTATAAAATAATTTTTAAATTGCATAGATTACATAGGAATAGCGCGAAACTGTTTGGCCCAGTGATATTGGCGCCGTTATCACTATTTAGTAGAGACTATGTGGAAATATATATTTTGTTATTGATAAAGACAAGGTTAAAACATATTTGGATATTAAAAGCTTACGAATACCTTTGACTAAATTATCGCACAACTGTATAGTCTCGTTTTGAATCCTGTGGGCTATGGAGGTGCGCACTACTCGATTTTTAGTTGTGTTTAAACAGTTGAATTGACAGCGAAACAATCGACAATCGCACATCAGTTGTGCGATAGTTTATTCAAAGGTGTGCGCCCGCTTTAAAACATTACCTACAAACTACTGTATTTCAGTATCGCTTACGACAACTGGGCCAGAAAATTTGTCGCACTATCGCTATGGTAATATTTGTTTGCCCATTGTTGTAGTATTTCAACGACCAGTCAAGTATTAACTAGTTACATTTGTTGTATTGTATCAATAATTTGTGTTTTTGATTACGCATGGGGCTTAGCCATTAAAGACTATATTTCGCTAAATTTAATCTTTCTTGTTAACTTTAAAATTTTTCAAATAAAACACTTTATACATTTTCCTAAATATCGTATTTATTTTTTATAATTAACACAATCTTAATATTATACAAACTATATTAATATAACAAGCAAACATTTATCTATACATATTATATAATAAAATTGGAGTATTTGATTGTCCGCTAATAGATTACAATCAATGTTTACTCATCAATCTAATAGAAGTTTATTGAATTTTAAGGTTTAATTGTGTCTAAGATCCAATTCATATAGAAGCGAACATCCGTGTATACAGCTGGCTTTTTAGTACCGCATATCCAATGTCCAAAAGATGTAATGCCAAATTGGATATGTCTATAGTTATCTTTGTAGAAGAACTGAACGGTAAGCGGCCCACCGGAGTCGCCTTGACAAGTATCAACGCCCTCTTGTCCCGCGCATATCACTGAATACGAAGATGTTTCTCGTTTAAATATCCTTTAAAAGAAAAATGTAATTGAGTCAGGGAAAGTAAAACAATTTACACATGTTAACTATAACAACCAACGTTTACAAATAAAATTTCACTTCAGCAACTCCCTGGTTGCAGATGATTCACTTTGCGTTGTGTATAAATCTCAAAATAAATCTACAGTAAGGAATTGACCATTAAATTGTAGTACATTTGTAGGTAAATACAGTACCTTGGATGGAAATTTTAATTAATTAATTATCGTTTAATAAAAATATGTATACCCGTAGTATTGGCTACACGTTATTCGACTGTACACTGGTACTTCAGCCTTGAGTAAGACATCAGACTTTTGTCCAGTACCCGAGTCACCCCAGCCCGTAACTGTGGCCTCCGTATCCCACAGGTCCATCTTTTGTAGCTCCCTTGTTATAGGGAGACACACGGTTCCAATGTCTGTAACAGTTACATCGCCCGATAAATTATCAATATTTTTGTTAATAATGCTTGATTTATTTAAGGTAGAGGAATACCGAAGAAGGGATGGATTGTGTGAAAGATGGATGCTTAAGAAGGGAGTAAATTCAGATTTGACGACTGATAGAAATATATTGAAGAGCAGCACATACTGTGCCGACCCTACATAAGGACAAGGGCAAGCTGATGATGAATATTGCTTGATTTTTATCAAATAAACTGCATGTTATAGGTTAATTTGGCAAGCAAGTAACATTTAATCATTTGCTGAGCGCTAATCATTTTAAAATGTCTATGTTTTACCTGCATGCGGTCCCTTTGTCAAATTGTAAGGAATCAGCAAAAGGCATACGTAATATGGAAAGAATTCATTCACAAAGTGACGTGTTATTATTTTGGCATTTTGCAAAAAAAATCTCATTTGCCATATGATTTGAATATGAATGATTATTAAAAAATATATATAAAAGTATAATTACTGGAAGCAAAGTTGACTGTTGCATTGAGACGTAGCAGAGCGATGTCCTGCGGGACGTCGGACCCATAGCGTTTTTTGTATTTAGGATACAAGATCATCTGCTCAATTGGTATATTCTGGTAACAATATAAACATGTTAGTAGTTACTTCAGCTACATTTTATCACTTTCGGATTTATTTATGTGTGTCAACGCAAAGCAGTATGTGTTGTGTACGGCTATGCCTGCTTTCTTGCAACATAATACCCAATATTATTGGGCAATAACAATGTTTTTTTTATATTACTAATATTATAAATGCAAAAGTTTAGATGGATGGATGTTTGTTAGAGTTTGTAGCTTAAACTGCTTAACGGATTTCGATGAAATTTGCCAAAGATGTCGAGGATAGTCTAGAAGAACAAGTAGACCACTTTTGATCCCGGAAATAGTTACAGTGCCCATGGGATGTTTTTTTTTTCATGTTTACTCGATAATTCTGCAACAGTTTAACACATCTTATTGAAATGTCATATAAAAGTAAGTCTGGAGTAACAAATGAAATACGGTTTATCCCCGAAAACGCCAGGTTCGTGTGAGATACGTAGTTTTTTGTTTTTCACGGTTTATATGTTTTAATAATGCGCGGGGGAAGTCGCCGGCAACCGCTAGTGAGTTATAAACGTGTTTATTACCTGAGTATTGGATACACAATATCCATATTCTTGACAATCAATGCTGTTGTTAAGGTCGTAGTCTCCGACTCTGACGTACGCTATTTTCTGTCCGCTGACGCAGTGTGACGCCGTCAGCACATACCTCGCGGTTATCAATGAGCCTCCGCATTTAAATTCTATTGACCCTTGTACTGTTAAACATAATATAATTAGCAACTATAAGATCCGCCCCATAGCCTCAGTTCTGTTTTAACTAAACAGGCAAATTGTTAATTAACTTATGAAAACTTTCGTGACAATATCTATATCTTACTAATATTAAATATGCGAAAGTTTAGTTGGACTGGTGATTATTTGTTTGAGTTTACAGTCTAGACGGATTTCGATGAAAGGCACACACATAGAACATAGTCTGAAAGAACACATGTACTAGTAGTTAATTAAAGCTAGTTAATTACAAATCACGGCTTGATTCACATGAAACATTCATATCACTTTCGGAGGTGCATTATCAGAGTAACTAAGTGAATAAAACGGCTTTTTTCGCGTTTGCGCCGCGCCAGTCACTGCGCGCCTTGGCCGGCATCACGCGAATCGACAGGGAGGGGGGCATGAAACTGAACTTGAAACTGAAGTGATGATGGTGTTATTGTTAACCCACAAAATACACTGACAATGACCACAACGTTGTCTTCAACATTGTCGATGTTATTCCGCTTCGCGTTCAGCAACACCAATTCCCATGCACGGGTCCTAAACTGGTCGGTACTTACACCGAATGTTTCACCTGAGTTAAACCGGGTTTCATAATTAATATACTCGAATTGTTCAGTTACAACTGTGTAAAAAAAATAACTGTGAGTTGAACTGTACAGTAAAAGTTGAAAGTTTTGTTAAAGTTAAAGGTCGGTATATAACTACGGTCCGCTTCTTTTACCACCTTATTGCATTAAAAATATAATATCTAATAGTATCAGCCAATGTCACATACCATTGTAAGCGATTATAACCATCCATGGGAACTCTTCCAGATCTGCAACAGTTCCTCCGAAAATTCGGTAACCATATGCTTGGCCGCAATTTTCAGGTAATAGCCGTGCGTTGCGATGATTCTCCAAGTCGATAACATTATATTGCTCTAATTTTGAGCAGCATATCTATGCGTGGTAGATTAGAAAATATTTAACTTAACCCTTAACCTTAACAGCTCTGAGTGCGAGAGATTAAGTAAGTTTTGTTATTACCTTCATTTTAGATATTCTTCGAGCATGATTTTGTTGACAAGACAATACATCTTGAAACAACCACTGCACCGCCGGCTCCGTGCCCCGCTCCCGCAGGACACTTACAGCTTGTGGGCAGTTACGTACAAACGTACATCGGTCACATTTACCTGTTACAAAATAACCTATGTACCAATCATCATCATCACCAGCTCACTATACATCCCCACTGAGGTGCTTGGAGCCTACCCCAAGTTAGGGGTGACTAGGCCATATTCAACCACGCTGGCCAAGTGCGGGTAGGTTGACTTCACACTTATTTTTCAATTTCTTTGCCGATATGTGCAGGTTGCATCACGATGTTTTCCTTCACCGTAAGAACGTCGGGTAAATTATTTACATATGAATTTCGAAAAATCAAAAATCCATTAGTACATGGCGGGATTTGAACCCAAGACCCGTAGATAACAAGTCAAGTGCTTAAATCCCTGAGCCACCGACGCAATACGTATGTATCAATACGTGAAGCGAATCCTTTGTACCCTCATTTAAGTGAAAGACGAAGCAAAACTAAAATGAAGAAGTGCATAAAATAATTTTAAATTATAAATAACCAAAAAAATCTTTGACTATGAATGGACCAACAGGCGACCATGTACGTATTAGTGCTATTTCGTTTAAATCGTCTCAGTAGTAAATTAATATTTATTTTTAATGTAAATTTTTTTCTTCATATCCGATCGCCAAATATTCCATACTCTAGTATCGTTATGGTCACACCAGTCACCTGTATAACTTTTGGGAATATAAAAACTGGCGGACATTTTAAAATCAGTGAATTCTTTAAACACATCAGAAATTATTGACAAATCAGAAACGGGATACCTCGAAGAGAAATATTTCTATTGGAAAACTGTTATTTTACATTTTTTTTATTAAAAAAATAAGACTTAGTTACCTATTTTCTCCGCAGCAGTACACATCAAGCACGACATTAAAGCAACGACACAAAACATTTTGTATGCCGCCATGTCGACCTCCCAGTAACTCCTCTCGCGTAATTGTTAAATAATTGTGTTGAAATGTATACATCTGTAGTATCGGATCGACATAACATTAGACGTCAGTCTTCCCAAATATCTAATTTAATATATTTAGCATAGCCGGGAAATACCGTCATTAATATTGTCCTTGTTTCATTTATGGAGAAAAAAAGAGACGATCGTATGTCATTTATACGATTCATTGGTGGTTTTCCTCAATCTTTATTTTTGCTGCAACAATGACAATATTACTAAATCTATTTAAACATGTAATAAAATTGGAGTGTCAGTTTGTAATATCAAAAGAAAAATTCCAGAATTCGAGAAGATGATGTATTTGCGTTGCTGATAACGAAAATCGCATTTAAAGATTTTTTTGTCTGTCTGTCCGCAAGCCGCGTTTGTTCCGGGTAATCTCCGAAACGGCTGGGCCGATTTCGACCGGATTTTCACTGAAGGGTAGCTGACATAGACGATCATATTTTTATCTTCATATTGCGTGGACGAAGTCGCTGTCAACAGCTAGTATTAAATATAGTAGGTAGTCTCTATTTTCTTCCAGACTATGCTCTACATCTGTGCCAAATTTCATCAAGATCCGTTAAGCCGTTTTTGATATAGTTTGTAATAAACATCCATACATCCATCCATTGTTCCAAACTTTTGCACTTTTAATACTGTATAATGGTTATAAATTTGTTCTATTGTTATAAATGTGATTGTTTGTTGAAAGATGTATTTTGGCTACAGAGAGACGCTTAAGATAAAAAAATCGTTTCTAAATAACTATTCTGTGTGCACCATTATATTTATTTGTATAAACTCAAACCAAATAATTACTGATAAAGCTATAACAATTATACTACATCCTACTATAATTAACCTATCGTACCACTATTAAATTTAAATACAGTTTTCTGTGTCACGCTAAATAATTATACATTTAAAATATATTCGTTGAACACATTAAATTACAAAGTAATTATTAAAATACATACGAAAGCTACAATATTTGTATTAGTAACATTGGATCCACTGCAGGCTCTACTGCTAAGTAGCAAGACCCAAAGGAAGTCCTTTGAGTCTGGAAATAATCTCAGCTTCATCTCTTTAGACCATAGACAATGAAAGGTAACTTCAAAACATTGCTGCGGAGATTTTGTTTAGAGGGCAGTGTTTTAGGTCTAAAATATTTCTACTTGTATCCAGACCCAGTGTCAAGGTGAGTTCATTTCCTTGTAACGTGTCCATGAGTGTTGCTAGGTTGGGCAGGGAGGAGACAGCTGGACTCCCCCTGAGGAATCGAAAAATGTATAGATATAAAACTACCTACCTATATTAACTAAGCCACAAAAGCCTTTTTTTTTTTTTTGCCGAAGGGGAATGCGTTACGCATACTCCGCGCCTCGGGGTAGGCACGAGAGTTATGTGGGACTCTCCCCATAATGGGGCATACACCACTAAACCCCTCCGTTCCCTCCTGGCCATTATGTGGGGCGCCACGGGATCGCTTTCGCTTGCCACCGCGACGCCCCACTGACCGCCCCGGGAAGTGGCCCTCGATGCGTCCCAACAAGTTGGGACGCTGCGCCCTAAGGCGCCCCTCGGAGACGGCACCGAGCAATGCAGGTTTGGGACCCCGCCCTCGCCCGCTGGTGCCGCCGGGGTTTATAGAGCCCCCACCTCGTGACCCTAGTCTTGAAAAAGACTAAGGGCCCGCGGTCCCGGCGGTGATGAGCCACCGGGATTACGCGTAAGCCACAAAAGCCTCAATTCAAGAAAAAAAAATCAACAAGTCAAGTGCTTAAACTCCTAAGCGTCGGTGGCTCAGGGGTATAAGCACTTGACTTGTAATCTACAGGTCTAGGGTTCGAATTCCGCCTTGTACTACCGTGATTTTTGAATTTCATACGTATATAAGTACATGATTTATCCGACATTTGACGTCTTTACGGCGAAGGAAGACATCGTGATGCAACTTGCACATATCAGCAAAGAAATTTAAGTGTGAAGTCAACCAACTCGCAGTGGGCTATCATGGTTGACTATGGTCTAGTCACCCCTAACTCAGAGATGGCTCCGAGCCCCTCAATGGAGACGTTTAGTGAATTGTTTATGATGATGACGACAAAGCCTTAATCATTCTATATATTCCACAGATGCTTCTGGGGAATAACGTTGTTCCTGAGTACGCTGGGGGCGTTCCTACTGACATTCCTCCTGCACCAGCGCTTCATGAATATGCCCACACACATTACCATCGAGAACCAGTACGAGCCGGTTCACAATCTGCCGTACCCCGCCATCACGCTCTGCTCGCCCAACCAGATTACTGCCAGCGCCGTAGAACAAATTAAACGCACAATAATGTATTTCCTTTTTCCTATTGCCCGCGACTTTTTCGCAAATAAAAAAATCCATCCATTAAACATTCCATTTTGAACTAATTATTTTATTATTCATTTCAGAAATGGAAATTTAACTTCGAACTTCGATGAACTTGCGGCACAAGCATTAGGTTTCAATGAACTGCTACAAAAGATCAATTTGAAAAAATTACAACAATTTCAAGACATTGTTACAAGCAATCGTTACTCTGTGAGTACCTACCTAAGATCTCAAATTTTTTTAATCTCAAGATTTGAATATACTCCATGTATATTCCAATAAACATTGAGTATTGAAAAATGTAAAATAGATCTAAAAACTACTTTGAATAAGGACATATTAATGATGGCTGCCTCCCTCCCTCTAGACTAACTATATAGGCAATATTATCGGCAACGCACGTGTGTGAATAAATGATTTCATACTTTAACTAAACGAGGGCAGTAGGTCAATACTGCAAGCATATTTAACTCACTTGAAAATGATTTCTAAAAACCTGTTTGTTATAGGTGGTAAGCGTGATTAGTTTGTTGTCGCAAAGCTGCAGTGCTTTCCTCAAGCGATGCTTCTTCCGAGACAAGCAGTACCCTTGTGAGGAACTCTTCGAACCGGTGCTCACCAAACTGGGCGTTTGCTGCTCCTTCAACAGCATATATAAGTTCACTAATGACAAGAGGTATATTACAAATAGGACTTTATGGCTGCTTGCTATTTTACACAGTTATATTTAACGCAACACAATTTTAAGTATTGGCGGGATGTAAAGGAGCATACTACATGCCTTCCCTCCACCCATAAGGGCCTACCTCCATCTGTACAGACGTGTTCTCATAGCTAATCGCAAGTCCAAATAAATACTTTTAATTCTATATCGGTTGTTAAAAAAGGATTTTATTTTTTTCAGAAATGAGAAGAAACCAAATTTTGTAGAACATAAAGTTAAAAAGCATGGTTATATGCATGGACTTACGGTTATCGCAGATTACGATCCAAATAACGCTGTGGACGGCACTGTACAGCACGCTGGTGCAACTCGGGTACACTGCCGTGCAAACATTATGACGACTAGCACAAGATAACGATTGGAAGTTCCTAAAGAAAGGAAATACTCTTAGCCCACTTTCTATCACCCATCTGGCACTTAGCGGCGCAGACATGAGCTTGCGAACTGCCATAAAGTTTGAATATTGAAATATTAAAGTAGTTTGTTTAAATATTATAATATCAAAATACTGACTAGCTTCTCTTAACACAAATTGACAATCAAGGAAGGTTCACTATTTTCTGAATCTTACTATAATGTTATAAATGCGAAAGTTTGGATATTTGGATAATGGATATTTGTTGGTTTGCTACCGAACGGGTCTCGATGAAATTTCGCATAGATGTAGAGAATAATCTGGAATAACGTCGTTTAATTACTTTTGATTTTTTTTATTCCAGGCGTAGTGAATCGCGGGCTAGTCAATCAGTATTTCAGTTATTTTTAATCTATGATAATGTGGTTTCGTCAGGTTATACTCACGGATTGGTCCGAGTTCCCTTTGGAAGTAGAGTCGACACTAGCACATCCTGGCATTGAAGTGTTCCACATCATCTCTGCCACCTACACTTACTGCTCTGATGAAGTAGAAAAACTTCCATTGGCGAGGTATCTGTTAAATAACTAGCAATCAGGAAATAACCGTTAACAATAAGAAAAACCACAGACACACAAATAACAAAACAATACAAGACTGATTTTTATATGCAAAAACTGAATTTCATTTTTAAAATCATACTTTTAATTTATAGTTACAAAACTTTTGTCTCATTTTTTTTGTTGTTTGTTTGTTCATCTTCTATTGTTTAAAAATGGATTGCATGCGACTTTGCAGTCGCAAATGCATGTTTGCCGACGAAAAGGTCCTGCCTCACTTCGGCGAGTATCACAATACTGACTGCGAGCTGAACTGTCTCATCGACAAGTTGGAGTTTCAATGCCAATGCTTGTTCTACTACGTGCCCAACGTCAGCCCGCATCGAGTCTGCAACTTCACTAAGATTCCTTGCATTTCGGATGTTAAATGTAAGGTTTTTAGATTATTCTATTTTGATACTGGTCCTCATCTGTTATCTTATTTTTTGCTAATATTATAAATGCGAAAGTTTAGACAGGTGGATGAATGTTTGTTGTTTTGTAGCCTAAACGGCTGAAAGGCATAGACGTAGAGGATAGTCTGGAAAAAACACGGGCTACTCACTTTTGTTTTTTTGTTAATTCCCTCGGACGGCGTCGCGGGCGAAAACTAGTATATTTCATTACTTGAATGGCTTGACTTCCACCTGTGTTTGTCAAAGAGTTCGTGCGATATTCAAGCTTGTACTGCCATCACACTTCTATAAGGGTTTTTAAAGGTTTCAAAATAATGAATGGGTTGCTAATATGCTTTATCCAAGTATATCGACAGTGTTAACAACAAAGCTTAAAGAAGGGAAAAGCAATGGAATTTATTCTATAGTTTTTTTCGTGGTCTGAGATAGTGATGCTACAGTGGATTGGACACGTTTATAACTCCCGATTATTGCAGTTCATATGACTGAAGTGCCTGCAATCTTGTCGTGTGGCTGCATGAGGGACTGCGTGTCGCGCCGCTACTCTGTCGAGCATTTTAGCGGCAATCTCGAAGCTGTCCAGCATGTTGTTCATGATAGATAGTGAGTATATCTTCATAATACAGTACATATAATCACATATCTTAGCGGCTGCTAATTTTGCGAGTCGCACCGCAGAAAACAAGTAGCAGGATGCAGGTCTTGGGCCGCTAAGATATTTGAAAATAACTATACCATGACTCTACCGCACTCAGAGTCCTTTAACTTCTTTTAGACAGGTTTTTTGTGTAGATTTAATACGACAAATCTAAACTAAGGAACTGCTTAAGTTATAACAACCCTCGAGCGACTGTAAATAAGTTACGTTTAAAGTGAGTTTAAAGTTGAGTTCCTATCTATTCGTATCATTCTCCCGAGTTTTTAGGTTATGTAAATTAGTTAAGTATTGATTGTCACTTTACAGTACTGGTATAGTTTTCAACGAGAGCACGAATGTCATGCACTTCTTCTTTCCAAAGACCACAATTGTCAAGCAGAAACAAGAGACTGTCATGTCTTTGATCAATTTCTTCGGTAAGTACTGCTTTACTACCATTACGAAGTCTAGTCCTAGTTCAATCTAATTGATTCAAAAACATATTCATCTAGCGATGTGCGCCTTTTAGGACACTAACACCGTATTCTACTCTACATACATTTTTTTAGATTTTTCGTTTTTTTCATCCTGGAATGAAAATAAAATAGAAACGCTGACTAGACTCATATACAGACAAATCTTTATATATGTATCTAATTGTCGCTCGCGTCTTCGTCCGCGTGAAATTAAAAAATAATAAAAAAGCCTATGTTACTGACAGATAACCTTTCTAACGATGAAAGATTTTTCCAAATCGACCCAGTAGTTTTTGAGTTACTAATCCAAAAATACAAATCTATCCTCTTTATAATATTAGTATATACGAGCTTTCGCCCGCGACTCCGTCCGCGCGGAACTAACAACAAAACAAATGTAAGTAGCCTATGTGTTCTTCCAGACTATCCTCTACATCTATGCCAAATTTCATCGAAATCCGTTCAGCCGTTTAGGCTACAAACTCTAACAAACATCCATCCATCCATCCATCTAAACTTTCGCATTTATAATATTAGTTCGATATAGATGGATTAGTAAGATATAGAAGAAGTATAGATAAGAATGTATATAATCTAGAATTGATTATTTTTGCATATTGAATTTGAATTTAATTTATCATAAATGTTGCAGCTAACTTGGGCGGTGTGTTCGGCCTGTGTCTAGGTTTCAGCTACATCAGCTTATTTGAGATTTGTTTCTATATTTATATCGGCATAAAAAACTACATCCAGAAGCGACGGACGACGAGACGACGTCGAAGGATCGGATACTCCAATTAGATGCTTTTTGTACACTAAAAATTGCACCTTGTGTCTTCATTTTCAAAACTGAAAATTGCACATTTGCACTTTGATTTTAGCACAATGTTATGCACTTCTAGAATATTCTATTCTCGATTAAATGTTTAAAACCATGACTATTTCTTATAATCAGAAATACGGTAAATATTTCTTTGATAACCCAATCTACCTTTTATTATTTTTATTCTTGATTTTTTTTAGCTAGTTTGTTCTTATGGGGTGGGAAGTAAAAGAAAACACAAAATTCCGGTGTACGTTAACAAATTTATATTTTCTGATTTACATATAATAATTTGACTACAATCAGTTTGTAATTATCGAATAATTCTATCAAATATATTGCTTTGCTTCATGAAAAAATACAAAAGTAGTCTAATCACATTGCCTTATGAAAAAACTTTCTAGAAAAATTACCTCTCTTAATATCTATAATGTTCATATTATGCGTAATACATGAATGTAGGCTGTGATGATCGTTACATACTAGCAAGTCCCGCGGCTCCGTCGATAACTGATATATACTATTTACTAAATAAATACTTTCCTCGACGTCACTCCCAATAATACTTCAACGTAATGGCGGCTAAACCTAACTAATATAACGACATAAAATCAATTTTTGGCTTAGATTTTAAATTAAAACTACAATAAAGCACATAGAGTAATAATTTGGTCTAAGTTATGCGTATTATTATAAATGTTAAGTGCCTTAAAAACTAATTATTGCCTTAGTCTACGTATTGTTTAATTCTTGAATATATTATTGGTACGAACTAAAAGACTCATGCCGTACAAATATAAACCACAGATTAAGGATTGAAAAGAGAACAGAATCATATTAAATTTTAAAATTTAAAAAAAAATAATGAAATTGACATTTAATAGAGATAGATAGATTGTTTTCATATAAAAGTACAAATGGGCATGAGTCACAATATATCGCTGTCCCTTTCCTACATAGGTGAGCGAATCACTGGACGTATCACATATTACTTACAATTAACTGATACACTACCAGAGCCTAAACCAATGGAACGGTAACACTACATCGACATTGAGCTAACTTACATTCAATATATTCAAATTCTTTATGTAATATTGCTGTTAGTCGAAACATTAACGGTCATACATTAATTCCAAATTCAAAAATACAAATCACCGAATGTTGTCTCTTTCACACAAAGTGACATAGTAAGTGTGTGACAGAGATAACGCTCTAGAAACCAAAATCCTTTTTCAAATTTCGATATTGCTTCAGTTTTTTAGTTTTTTTTTAATGTGTTCCAGAGAGTAAATGGCACCAAGTTTATTATGACAAGATTCTATAGTGTGAGTACATTAAACAAATTTGTGCCGTTAGACAAAAATGTTTTTTTTTTTTTTCGGTAAAAGAGATCTTTTACACAGCTTATAAATATTCCCTAGTCTAGCCTCGCTAGATTAAGCACAACTCGAAATTAATCCCTGAAATGCTTCAAAAATAAAACTCGGTTTTATTTTTAAATCACAAATATTTCCGCTTTCTGTTATAAAAGTCTATTGTATAAAAAATATTTGCTTTTTATTTCGTATAGAAATATAAAAGAGCTCTTCAATTGACTTTTGTGGACTGGCAGCACTACGCCAGTTACTACATAATAAGGCTAATTTATATATTAAATATAACAAAAGCACATAGTGAGCAAGTTATACTTATCTACGGAAGTTCCGTAATGAGACGCGAATAATTTGAAGATTTTTAAATATAGAAACAGTAATAAAATATATTGAGGAAAATAGAAGTAAAAGGTAAAACATACACGAAGAAAGCGTCGAGGACATAAGATGCAAATATAAAAATAATTTGTTGCTACATTTTTAATTAAAAATGCTACCAAAATTAACAACGTTAGATGACGTCATAGTCCCAATCGCTTGAGCCACCTTCTCCGTGTACGCCATAAAGATTCTAACTGTAGGTTTCAACTTCCCTGACTAGTATCGACACATATTTTTATCTCTTTCATTGGCTTTGAGAAAAACAGAGACAACTGTCAATACACAGCAGTCGAAGCCCATAAGGTAGTGTTCATATTAAACATACTAGCGGAAGCGATTCTTCGTAGCCAGTACATTTAGTGTAAACTTTAAATCATTTAAATAAATAAGAACAGACATAAGAACTCATTACGCGAACTAAGTTCATGTGCGCCGGCCGTTACGTCACACGTAGGGCACACTAAGGCACGCTCGTTACAATTATATTAAGCAAATCGAAACCACATCCCGAATAAAAAACCATCTACTTCACATTATCGACCAATAATCGCATTAAAACTATAATACAATAGAAAAATGATATATCATAAGATTTATTGAAATACAAAAAAAAAAAAAAATAATTGAACTATATAAATTACCACCCTAACTTAGGGTAGGCTCCGAGCCCCTTGATGGGGATGTTTAGTGAGCTGGTGATGATGATATAAATTACAAGATACCAATAAAAAAATTAAAAGTTCAATAAATATTAAAAATCACAAGAGCCGTGATTCAATTGAAGTAGATTGGTTGGTACCGCTCGCGTGTCAGGGGATCGTGGTCCGTGTGCGAGTGCAGCAGGTGCTGCAGGTGCAGCAGGCGCAGGCCCGCTACAGGCTGACGAGGCTGCCGTGGTCGGGCGAGGCGAGGTCGGGCGCGGCGCGCTGCTGCTGCGCGCAGGGGTGCGGGTGGGGGTGCACGGGGGTGAGGCCGGTGCCCCCCTCCATCAGGCTGTCGAAGTTGAAGGGGATCCCGTTGCTGGGAGTGCTGATCTCGATGCCGGGGATCTTGTTGTTGCCCACTTTGCTGTTGTGTATCTGGAAGAACAAACAATAATATTAAAAATCGCATTTTTTTAATATAATAAGCGGTCACCTGAATTCGCTGAAATAGCGAAGTGACCGCTGCCCAGATACCCGCAATAACAGATGCGCTATTTACCTTCAATCGATGGAGGAGGGGACTTACAGAAAGAGGATATTTCCCCTTACTATGCGTCCCCCCTCCTCTGTTAAGTCCACCATCATGTTTTCCATATAAGAAAAGGGTGTGAAAGGAAAGAGAATTATAATAAGGCTATATTTATCTCTATCATATTTACAGCTCTTTAAATTTTCCGATTCTTCTGTAAAAATTGAAATCTTGTTTAAACAGCTGTAAACTGTTTTTTTTTTCATTATTATTAAATATACCTGCCAGCAAAAACTAATTTCATGGCATCTTTCAGGGAACGAATTTGTGGCCTTCATCTCAGCTTTTTTTGTTTTTTTAATAAATGTAAACAAAATATGAAAAACCCTGGTAGAGTTGGTTTCTGATTAAATAAACATGAGTATATACCTGTGCGGGCGTGAGCGTGACCGGCACGTGCAGGAAGTTGGGGCGCGAGGGGCGCGCGGGGGGCGTGTCCAGCGCGCCGCCGCTGCCGCTCGTCACCACCGCGGGGTTCGCCGCCGATAGCATTATCCTGCAACAAACACGACCACATCACAACATGTCAATTATTATTCTAGCTGTTTAACTACGAGAGGAAAGTTTATATTAACCCATTTATATAGCCAGAGATGGCCCATGTATTCTATTATTAAGATTGGCTTGACTATTGTCGCATGTATGGCCTCATGAATAATAACATAATGCGAAATCCACTTACTTTTTATCCGCCATCGGAGATGTAAAGATATCGTTATCCAGTCCGAGGACCGGATCCACGGTGGGGTCCATAACCTCGACTTTGACGCGCACACCGTCCTCGGGAGCCTCGGGGTACACGTAGGGGTCCTGGAAGGGCTTAACGTCGGGCGGGCTGGTGGAGCGCTTGTTGAGTCTGCACGACTGAAGGTGGTTCTGCAGCAGCGCCTGTAGATGCTCGCGGTCGTCGTTGAGCTTGCGTAGCTCATCCTGCAACATGCTCTTCTTCTCCTCCAGCTTTTCTGTTTCCTCCTGCAGTTCGTTGGTGTGGTCGAGGCGTCGCTTGCGGCAGCGCGCGGCGGCCATCTTGTTGCGCTCGCGGCGGATCTTGCGGCGCTCCTCCTCCTCTGGGGAGAGGTCCTGCGGCGTCTTGGTGGGCCGGCGGCCGCCCATGTTGCGTCGCTTGGGCGCGGGCAGGCCGGGGCTGCTGCTGCCGTCGCTGGCGGAGAGCGGGCCCGGCGACACGTGCAGCGCGGTCGTCGGGCCCGACTCACAGTACCCCGTCGTATTCAGGATGCCTGTAATGCATAACATTCATTTGTTTAAAAAAAAACATTATACATCATATTTTTTTTTTTATAGTTTTGATAGGTGTAGCTTTTTTCTATGATACAAAAAAATACAATAAATCATGCGTTTATGTTAAAATAATGATTGTGGTCAGAGGCTTCAAGAGATCTACATATGCTCATTACATTGCATATGGACATCCAGTGTAATCCCCGCCATCACCTTACTAGATTTAAGATACTGTTCGGCTACAAGTAACTCCAAATTTAATGATATTTAGTATACTGGAGTTGCTGTACTAACCGTAGTTGTTGGCGTGCGTGACGGATGGTGGCACGAAGCCTGCGTGGTTGGCCTGGTCGCCGCGGAAGTTGGTCAGCTCAATGTATGTCTGCTCGAAGTTCCGCAGCTGGGTGGGCGTGATGGTCGCCGTCGTGCGGGTCGGGACCCCCGACTGGAGGCCCTCGAGGTTCGCCAACTGAAATTAACAATATCAAATATTAAACTTCAAACATTTACTATAATTTAGGATTAAAACTATTTAATGTAAATAAGCGATAAGTATATTATTAGGAAAATATATTTAGAATACTGATGACAGTATACTGAAAACTTTCTAAACGCTTATTTTGACCTACATCTAATACGAACCTATTGTGACTTATTTGTAAAGCTAATGGTAATTTAATATGTTTCTTTGGTACAAAAATTAATATATTTTAATTACTAACATTATATTTGAAACGTGTTACATTGTATATGACCGTATTGCGCAACATTGTTTATTTTTTATTTGTTATCTTGTTTAATTTGCTTCCACATACCATTCGCGTTTTATCAGCGCATTATTTATATACAAACAACAATAACAACACGCAAATTTTATATTAATAAATTTCACAGCTTCACGTCTGTGTACGAGGTAAGCAGAATCGCTGAAGATATGTTTTTCTGCTTTGAATATTCTCTCAAACTACTGTTTGCATTTTCCATTAAGTGTAGTAATAAATACTTATTTGTTAATTCCTGTTTATTTTAAAGATACATCTAGACACTAATTTAAATACCATTCACATAAAAAACCTTAAAGTATGAAAATATTTAGTTTCAGGAACAAAATTAAGAACGTTAATGTCTCGTAAAATTAATAGTAATAATAAGGAATTTTGATTATTTTAAGACTTCAAGACAAACGATGTTTACAGTGAAGGGAAGGAAATATTACCATACATCACAGTTCTGGGCACGGTTATCTCAACACAAGACATTCGAGGGCCAGCGACGTAATAATGTTAAAAGCTTTCAAATAAATCTTTCAACATTCCCATTTTAAATAGATAAAACAAACAAGTAGCCACTAACACCCACTATACTTGTAAAGATAAGTTATACTTCCCCGTACTTAAAAACGAAGCAATCATGATCAATGTTCGCACAATGATGATATTTTGATCCTTTAGGTCAGTTTGCTGCGTGTTTTATTTGTTTTTGTGATCGCTAGACAATACGTACAAAGTGAGCTTATTGTTGTAATTTACGCCTGTTAGGAGCGCTGCACTAATCTATTACATGACGTTACTAATACAAATTTTACTACTACTAATACAAATTAAATACAAATTTTCGTACTAGGCCCATAGATTTCGAATCTCAATGTAGAATCGAAATACCAGTATTCTACCTTGGCAATAACTAAATCGCCTGATGACCGAGTCTTTTCTAATGCCAATTGAAATAAATTAAGACACGAGGATACTATGCATCTCTCGAGAACACGGGTTTCAGCGATTAGCCTATTAGAGGGAGGTAGAAATCTGATTTTAAATAAATATTCTGATCTGTCAACGCTTAATATTCGACGCATTTAACGTAAACTACAATTCAGGTGAGCAAGTGAATACCTCACTAAAGTGGCAACCTGGCCTATTTCCACAATTGTTACCACTCGTGAGGGAATTGGGTAATGAGCATCAAATAAACACTACAGTCTGAAGTATACGTAATTCAGTCTTCCTTATTACAGTCCCGATCTTTGATGCACTATTTTAGTTTACCTCATATTACGGGTTTTGCTTGTAACTGTTATTATTTTCCGGGGAAGTGTTAAGTTTTGGCGCGTAGTGCTTGCAGTGCAGGGGTGCACGTGGTGTCGCGGGGCGGGGGTCGTACCTGCTGGCACCAGAGCTCGGTGGCCAGGATGTTGGCGAACTCCAGCGGGTCGATGTTCTGCATCCCGGAGTCGGCTCGCACGGACACGTTTATAATTAGACGCTTACTCTATTGTGTTGCGCTTTTTGCGACGCGACACCTTCGTGCGGTTCGAGTTAGTTAGTCGATTTGTTCGTTATAAGCCGCCCTCGCAAAGTTTCGATGCGCGGTGTGAATCGATCCGGCGCTGCGCTAGAGTTTCGATAGTACTTTGATCGCAATTGATATCGATATTCGGGAATTGATTAGGGTTTTGCGTTGCGTTGCGTAGGGTCGGGATCGTCGCGATAGTTTCGCGGAGTGCGGTTCGTTCGTTCGTTGCGCGCGCGTACGGCGGCTGGCCGCGACGGATCGCGCGCTACTGCCGCGCCTCGCCTCGCGCCGCTCGCCGCCCGAAACGTTCGCCCACGAGCGACGTCGAATCATATATTTATAGAACGCTCCTCTAACTCCGGAAATATTTCGCATCATTTCGCATCGTACGCCACAGGTTATCTTAGATAAACCGTCGCCCGAAACAAGGCTGTGATCGCCGCCTTATCAGACAACGTCAGCCACCAACGTACGCGAGCTTCCGATACTTTGAAAAGCGTACGACTTGTGAGATGCAAAGTAGATGACGTTGATTCCACAATAAATGTAAATTTTGGTCCTTTTTTGATTACATAATACAAAGTTAAGATAAAATGGTGTCAGACAGCACTTTGGTAGCGAGGTGGGCGGGAGGCTCGGCTGGACCTTGCGGCAAGGTCGCCGCGGCACGTCGCATGTAGGCGAAGCTCCTACCACTGTGTCCATACATGGCGTCAACTATTAAAAATTTCTTCAATTCTGTCATAACTTGAAATATATGGGACTCATGTTATACAAGATTTACTTGTACCTTTCCTCAGTTGGACACCTCTATGGCCATAATGAGTGTGTAATTGTAGCCAAGGGGCATACCACGTTAATTGCAGTTAATTATGCTACGTACGAGCCCTTATATGAAATGCGATGAAGCTGCGATCTTAGTTGTATTGGAAGGTGCGATTCCATTGAGTAATTAGAAGAAAAATATTCTTACCATACGTGACAGTGAAGGTTAAATATTTAGCTTATTTACATCAACTAATTAGCCTGCTTACTAAATGCAGACGAATCTAACAGGCGTGGCTATTGCTGTAGTTAACATTGCAACATGTTTCAGTGAAAACTCAGGGTAAAATCGGTGCATCCTGATGCTTCCCACGTGCATTGCAGGACAAGGATTGATTTTGCTGGCCACAATTACCGGCTCAATCATATTCCTACGCTCATTGCGGGACAAAGCGCGCCGGAAGCCGGCCGGTCAATTACCACAATTGCTTAAATGAAATTCGTCTCAACCCGACGCTCGCCCGCACCGCACACACTAATTGGTCACGGTGCTTACCTAGCAATTAACTAAACCTTATTTATTAACGCATTCCTTATGGTTATCTTTAATTAATGGGCCAACAGTGGTGAAATGCTGCGCCGGAATCCGAAATATAATTTATTGTGCACAGCAACTGGAATCGTCACTTGAAAGCGTCTCTTGCATTTGGTTAAAAGAAGAGGGAGCCATTTTTCAAAAATGATTTTTATATTTAAAATACAATTTCATGAGGAACATGTAACTAGGTATCCATACATATAGATAGATATAGGAGCTTTAATAGGTATCTAATAAGATTTTCGTAGCAATTAGAATGTACGATGATCGGTATTCTACTACGTGACTAGAGTACTGCGATGGCCGCACATACTGTACGGGACGCGGCTTCCATTCTTTGAATTCTAATGTGGATTGAACTGTTTATGAACGATAATCGAAAACGCATTGACAGCTCAACTGAACTCATAAATTCGAATAATACTCCAATGGCAAGAACTCATTCAATAAATGAATAAATCAAGTATGTTTCATTGAATCTTTGAACACGAAATCAGAACTTTACACATTATCTATACTAATTACGATGTGACACAATACATTTTGGCGGGCACTATGTTGTTACAATGGACACGCGGTCTACAAGAGTTATCCGACATGATATCATCACTATATGTAGTCGTGACGTCGCGCTTGAGGTAGGCGCCGGAGTATAATGAAAACGCACTTGACGTATAAAATAAAAACATATAAAAATATTCATAAATTTGAAAATATGTACGAAAAAATTGTCTGTGTACAATCAAAACTATGCCGATAATTCAATATTAAAATCTTAAAATATCTATTTTTTTTTAAGTATATAAATGAACAAAAGTGTAATGTACGGAACATTAACAGTAATAAACATACGTTCAATTAAAATATTTATATTAAAATACTGTTATTACATTATAAATATTAAAGCTATGTATTTATAGGTATGAAATACGTCAGAGAGATAAGAGTAGCCGTTATCCGCACGTGGCCATACCTATACCCAACGCTGTTATCTAAGGGAATATGGACTCGACTACATCGCCTATATTCTATAGACAGAACTGTTGTTAGATAAAATTATTAACTAACATTATCATGTCATTATAATCTTTTACATAGTTCCTTTAAAAAATATTTGATAAAATAAAGGAAGCAGGTAAATTTTAAAGAGCAAAGTTCATTTTATTTGGAATCTTACCCAACAATTATATTAGACCTCTGCTTCATTTGTAACAAAAAAACTAGACATCATTAGACACTCCATGCTTTCGTGTTTTGTTTTTAAATAACACAGGAATGTCATTATTACGTCGTTAAAGTTACAGAGGTGCGAGTTGCAAGAACGTATTCGTAACGTTATCGAAATAAGTATGAGATTTGTTTGTGTGTTTTTTGTTATACAAATTTTCTCGATGACGTTACGACAACGTTCTCACGAATATTCGTGATAACCGCTCCGGTCCACTAGTAGTAGGTACAACAAAATGTTAAATTTGGTACAGCGTTTATCGCACGACGTATTTTCCTCTCTGGCATGCGAGGTTATGTGTTCGTAAGTACACCGAACCGTGTTGTTTTCCTCAAAAACGGTGCAATTTGACGCTGGTTTTGGAGAATTCATCGTCATGGTTTTTTTGGTCCTATCAGCACGAAATATATTCCCTGGAAACTCAGGACCTAATAAATAAACCACGTAACGTAGTTCTTCGAGTTTTTTTTCGGTATATTGGATTTTTTTGGACAAACAAAACACTTTGTAGTATAAATCATTAAATTCTACAACGTTGTAAGAATATTATTAGCTGCGCACGCGGTCAAATGCGACGCTGTACGAAATAAAGTAAACATGTTGTTTTCGTATGACCATGACTTTGGATAATAAAGATGGACTTGTTCTTGTGATATTTTTTTTTAAGTTTTTAAAATTACTATTAAAATTTAAATTTCCATTATATAACACGAATTTCAACAATGATTTGCGAATTACAGTCTCAAATAATCCTGTGTACTGTATTCATGTTAAAACCCTTACTGGCAATAAGAATACGAACAACTTCCATACAGTCACAATACTTTAAACTTTCATAAGACGATTTTGTTAATTATCAAAAATAACCTATAATAATCAGAAAATCGAGAAATAAGTTACGTAATATTATGAAAGTTTTTACCGTTTCCTTACTCTTCGTATAAGTTTTTTGTAGTTACCGCGCACCCAAGGTCAGCTCAGCTTATAACAAAGAAGTGCCATTGTAGTGGTCCTATGAATTGAGGTCTGTACCGCGTGGAAATTAATAAATACAGCGATTAATAGAAAGGTCTGTCTCGAGCACGGCACTGTACGTTGCGTAGTGCGTACTACGAGCACGTGGCCGCAGCGTGACCGACCAGGTGGGCCCCGCCCACCCCGGTACTGTCACGCCGAACTGTGCGTGTTCGGCAATAACCAAATCTTTTCTTATTAAAGTAACATTTATTTTTATGACTAAATAAGTTTTAAATAAAGTAATGATAATTAATTAAGTTGATTGACAGGAAATTTACTGTTGAAAAACATATATACGAGCGGAAACTGACTAACTAAATTATCAACACTCGGGAAAAGTGACCGAAACTACGTAAATGGTTTCCCCAAATATGATAAAGGGAAAAAAACTTCTAAAAAATGTAGCCATAAATCTACGTATAAAATGAATTGGACGAATGTCATTCGTTTACTTTTACTTTAAAAATGTTTTACTTTAATCTATTTTAAATACAAGGATATGGCCATAAAACAATTAAATTGGAGTCAAAGAACGGGACATATGTGGGCACGTGGAATAAGGCCAACGGCCGGCGACTTGAACGCATCCGAAAGGGTATTAGGAAAGGAAGAGTGGCGCCTAATAACAGACGATAACCAGCTGCATAAGAACGTAGGCGAACGGGAGTTAAAATATTAACTAACGCCCGATTTCCCAGCTACGTTTAACCATTCGTTGGTGTTATTTGTTCGATAAATTCATGAATTGCGTTCCCTAACTACGTAAATTAAATTTTACTCCGTTAATACATAGATCAACCTAACATCAATGAATCGCTAGGTATTGGTAAAATAAGTGGAAACTTCCGAAATCCAGCTTAAGTGGATGTATAAAATATCAAGTATAGAGAAGAAATGTATTTGTAAAATTATATGTGAATTGTAATATTGTGTTTTTGTATAAATAAATTATTTAATTAAAAAAAATAGAATTCCTTAAGATTAAGAAATAAGTACAAGTAAAGATCCTGGTAAGCAATTATTTGAGACTAAATCGTTATTCACCGACCTCTAAACATACTAAAAGATAATATAAAACCTTTTTTTTAAAAAAGCGAGGACATACCTTATAATCTTAACATAGTAAACTAGTAAAGTAAATTACGTATAGCAAATGATTGTTTAATTAATATATTCCTTTTTATGGTACAAGTAATTAACTTCTCATGTATATGTTAAATAGCAAAGGAAAATACAGTACTCTGATATAATGGAAATTACTCGTTAACTTGCAGACATGTACGTGAAATGTTAAGTAACGTTTTAAAACTTTTTCACAGTTAACTTAATGGATGGCTATTGTGGATTGTTGACAAAGGCAATTATAGTAATGACCTTACTGGTTGGTGATCGTAATAAATATATTATGCAGTTCAAATTTTAATGGTTGAAAAAAAAAGATCGATCAGCTGTATATTTAAAACTCACGATATAAAATGAATACTTTGAGAGGGTTAATATATACTTTTCAAACATACGGTATTTAAATCTTGTTTATGCTTTGACTTTAATAACACTTGTATATCAATGTGAGATACAACAGATCTTCAAACAGAGGCTGCATAGAATCGGTTCAAGGAATCCTTTAAACTGAAGCAACGCTGTTAGTGTTTGCAATTAGCGTTCAGTTAATGAGCCGCGCACCACAGATATAACGTCCATATGCACAGCCAAATAAGAAAAACAAACTGTACGCTTTATGTTTAAAGAAACAAACGAATTATCTATCTATACTATTATAATAAAGCGTAAACACACACTACTTTGTGGCGCAGAATGTCAGCAATCACAGCATATTTTTTAATAATTCTATCTTTAATAAAAAGCCCTACACTTCGACACGTTTAAGGCTATATATGTTTTAACGCTATTAAACATAGAGAGTAAATAAATTGGAAAAACGCCTTCTAATGGGGAAGGGATCGAAAACTACAAGCTGCTAGTCTGATTATAGGGAAGCTTTGTATTCTTTACAAATTGTGACATAAGTCACTAAACTTATCTTAATACTAGCAGTTTCCGTGCGGCTTCACCCGCATGAAATTATGAAAATTTTATTTTATTATTTACATTTGTCAAATTATCAATTTCAAATATCAAAATGACATGGCATGATGATAAACCATGGTAATCTTACTTCCTTGATGTTAGCTACTTGTAGCTTATGGTCCCTTTACCACATAAGGGTTTTTATCCAATTTATTTACCCCCTAAGTTTAATAGCGTGAAAATATATAGCCTAAAGTATGAAGTAAGTGTAGGGCTTTTTATTAAATAAATAATTGTGTGTTTACGCTTTATTATATTATAATAGTATAGATAATAAAAGTACAGTAACTAACCATTTTATTTGTTTGTCAGTTATTTTAATAATTTTCGATTCATTTCCCTGTCATCCATGATATATCAATTATTGCCATGTTAAACAATTCAACTTTAATGCAATATGCATGGATAAATGACTGGCAATGCAATTAACATTGAGAATAAAATGTAAATGATTTAGTGTCGGTGGAACACATGCATGACGGCGGGCCGACAGCAGGCGGCGGCGGGTCGGCGGTGGGTCGGCGGCGGGTGGCGCGACAGTGACCGTCGCTTGGCGAATAATAAAACAAATCGACGCTTGGCACACGTCCAACCACCATTCCCTTAACCTTATAATGTCAATTTTAATGTTATGATTATAATGGAAACTTTAAAAAATGGTGTAAGATAGCAACGATTTAAACAAATAAGACCGTACGATGCAACTGTAACGCAGTGCTAAATTTTGACAACTGTCATTATTGTACAAATGGAACAAAAAACTTCAATAAATTTCTCTATTGTTATTGTCAATCAATTACATTACGTCCTAAATCGTTTAGATGTTTTTACTTTAAAACTTCACAAACTAAACAATGGTCAAGATAATTGTTTCTTGTATCATTTTTTATTAATTATTCAACTAAAAGTATTAATTTTCAACAATGCCAAGTTCTTGAAATGGTAAAACCTTTTCCCCTTGCCATTGTAAACGAAAGTGAAAATCAGTATGTAGAACGAAAATGAAATTTCTTGGAATGGCACGCGATCGATGCATTCTCATTTGCCCGCACCCTAATGTTATTCACCTGTCTTTGAAAGGGTTGAAGGTTTTTTTACATAGCGTTTGATCAATATTTAACATATCTAAAACTTCATAGAGTAGGAAAGAGGTGTTTTTAATCCAATCTTCGTTAATTTAATTGAAAAATTTCAATTAACACACCAATTATGTTATCGTCAGTTTCGTGTGACACGGTCCTAACGAATCTATCATTTGTAAATTAAAAATAAATGGTAATAATTTTACTTGTTACTCGAAAAAATGATTAGACTTGCATTATTATAAAGTAATGAATTCGTTCAAAACACTGAAGTTCGGGCTGTTCGTAAAACCCGACCTTGATTTTCATGAAAAACGCACAGCTCATTTCTAGGAAAACCCGCGTGAGTCATTCGGTCGGCTCTATCGCGGGTCACTACGCGTATTCGACGGACTCGATTCAAAAACTCGATTGCGCGAATGATTCACGCCTCTATGAGTCATCGAGTGAAAACGCCGCTCGTACGACATTAGTTAAGACATATTCCATTTCGTACGCATAGGCATGCTAAAAAATATATAATAAAAAGTATAAAATATACAGAAAGAAAAATAAATATATTAATTTATTACTGCATCTGAACGCGAAATACTTATTTTTTGTAAAAAAAAAATACAATAAAAACTTGAAGCAAAAAAAAAATTAAATTCTTCATTGCAATACATTTTTTTTATAAATAAATTGTTTTTTTTTGTGTCTTTAATTTTCTTAAACGTATATATTATTAAAATAAAGTAGGTAACATACAAACATATATATTTTGATTTAATTTTAATGAAAATTATGAAACTTACGGTGTTGTAAAATGTATGAATGTGTTTGTTAACATAAAAAAATAATGTTAAGTGAACAAGCTAACTAGACGTCTGAAGGCTAACAACAAGGAAGTGAAGTGAGAAAACTGGAAAAACTGGCACGAACACGGAAAGCAGACAAAAAGTCGATTTAGGACAATATTTCCAACAATGATCTAGACACTATTTATATCAAGCTTGCGTTGTTTGCGTATTTATGCTACGAGTAGGTTATCTCGTTGCGGGATGCTTTGGCGCCATTCGGAGGACCGGATATTGTCCGGAAATGGCGGGCATTCCGCGCGGCGCCAGCGACCGCAAACTTCACCGAAATAAAAAAGTATAACGCGTTTTTTTTTTCTTTTCAATAGTTTTTTACAACCAGCCAGTTGCAATACAATTATGTTTAATGAATAGTAATGAATAGTTCTTAGCATTCAAACGGCTTACGTATGGCAATGTAGGCACACAAATGGTTTCCTTGACAACCTCACTCCGGATGAACACCTATTTTAGTGCGGTAATAATGTGAGATACATTCTTCTTTTGCATGGTTTTGTTTATTATGCACTAGCTGTTCTCGTGCGACTTCATTCGCATGAAATTATGAAAATGGTTTTATTGTTTACATTTGTCAAATTAGCAATAGCAAATGTCAAAATGACATGACAAACCTTAGCAATCTTTCTTTCTTGATGTTGGCAGCAACTTATGGTCTCTTTCCCACATTAGGGTTTTTATCCAAAATATTTACCCCCTAAGTTTAATGGCGTGAAAATATATAGCCTAAAGCGTGACGTAAGTGTAGGGCTTTTTATTAAAAAAGAATTATTCAAAAACATGCTGTAATTGCTGACATCTTAGGCAACAAAGAAGTGTGTGTTTACGCTTTATGATATTAGTATAGAAGATAGAAGTATAGATGTATTGCTTCGTTTATGAATATAGGTAACTATACATTTTGTGTAACATTTTTCTATTGCCTCAACAACATATAACTGGCTTTATTAAACAAATTATAAAAAAATCCATTGATCTAGCAACGATCTAGAAATTCGCTGCATCTCAGAAATAATACTAATATTCTTGTAGTTACTTAATCTAAATTAAAATAAAACATTTAAATGTATGACGGAGATATTAGCATTAAAAATATACTAGATATGTTAATCTTATTGGAAAATGTTTGGTAATTACCAAAACAAGTTTATAAAGATTTAATGCATAAAGGGCATAACAGGTTATCTGTTAACGAGAAGTGTTTTAAATCGGCATATTATTGTTCCAACGATAAGCGACAGCTGCGCGATCGTTGAACAAAGACCGTATAATCCTAACACATTGAAATGTTACGCGAATCACATTCGAGTGCCAACAAATCGCAGTCTCTTTAACGGGGCACGGTTACAGCTTACGTATGCGCATTATCTCGAAATAAGTAGAAGACGGTGTCGCAATTGAAAAATCGCCATATATACTCTATAATAACAAGTTCTTAACAATATTCATTACAACACAAAACGCTTTGTAGACTTTATAGCAAAATTATATCAACACAAAGTACTAATTAGTTTACATTTTCTTTGTTTACAGTCGATGTTTAAATTTGAATAAAAATAGACTAATTTTATTAGAATCCACAGGGTGTATTATGATTTTATTATGAAAACTAGACTTTTGGAAACCCACTACTACAAATCGTCGTGGATTATCTTAATCTACAGCGGTTTGTATTGCAAAAATAACTTGAAAGCAATATGTTTTTAATCTTTATCGCTTCCATTGCCTTTTATCGTTTTTCAAACAGATCGCCCTCGGGGCAAAGACACTTGTAGTCGGTGCAGTACCCCGTTTTGTTTTATTTAATTTTTTAATTGCGTCGCCCACATAACAAGGCAAAGCGTGCTCCTTCCGTTTATTACAACCACTTTAGACTTTCGCTGTAATTATAAAATTCTTTTGTATAATCGAGTTACCATTTCATATAAATAATTATTTTATTACAAGTAAACGCCTATCTAATGATATTAAATTGTCGATAAAACTTAATCATCATCAACTTGCCCTTATCCCTTATGGAGGGTCGGCACAGTATGTGCTGCTCTTCTATACATCTCTATCAGCCGTCATATCTGAATCCACTCCTTTCTTAAGCATATCCTCTTTCACACAATCCATCCATACTTTCTTCGGTCTTCCTCTTCCTTTGTAGCCATCCACATTCATTCTTAACACTTTCTGGTTTATGTCCCCATCGTCTCGTCGCATAACATGTCCATACCACGCTAACCGATAAAACTTAATAAAGCAAATTAATCAAAATACGAAGAAGACGAACTAGTTTTAATATGTATAGAACAAAATTTAACAGTGGTAGAGCCCGCTTTAACATCTTCGCACGAATGGGTCGGCTCGCCCACCGCAATACCACGACCACACAGAAGACAGGCGTGAAGTGGGAGCAATTCCGCGTTTCGTCTGATGAGTGTGGTGCCGGAGGCCCAACTTAAGTCCCTTTTCCTTCCCACTCTTTTTCTCATAAGAATAGGATGGGAAGGAAACGTGGATTTAAACGGTGGAGGAGACGCATAGGAAGAGGAAATATCCTCTTTATGTGCGTCTCCTCCTCCGTCGGTCAAGGGTAGGCAACGCATCCGCTATTGCGAATGTCTATGGGCAGCGGTCGCTTTGCCATTTTGGCGGATTCAGGTGGCCGCTTGCTCGTTTGCCAACTTATAATATAAAAAAAAAAAAAATAGAAACTCTTTTGTAACAAAATAATTATAACACACTAACATATTAATACAAAACATTATTTCATACTTTATCATATTAACAAGGTTAACAATATGCAGTAATTGAACGCTTATATCAGCTCATTCGATTGTTCCGTTTTAAAATAAAGCAAGGAAAACAATGTTCCCGGCAATGGATACCTACGCTTAGCGGGTGACACAGGGCAATCGAAAACATTTAGAGTTACACCAATGTTTCTATTGCATTGAGAAATTCCTACGCATTGAAAGCTCTCTAACAATCCTATTAAAATTAGAAAGTCGTTCAACAAGATACATGATAAAGTAACACATTTTATTTTATGGTGTATCTGATAATAATAAAACAATAGCATAAGCTATTTAGGTCTAAAATTGGACGCAATTATTATAATGTTACTTTTTCTGTGACGTATCTGAATTCATATTCAACATAGGCAACGTATGTCAAGCCGCGGTCGAGGTCAAGGTAAGCCAAGGGTTCACAGAATTATGCTCTAGTTAACGATAAATAATACAATAGACAAAACGAACATAAATATTGCTTCCGACGAACTATTGTGATTACAAGGTCATAACGGTAATTTCATAGAAAGAAATTATTGTTTTGTAAAAATATATGGTGCTTTAATTAAAAAAATGGAATAAGAAACAATGTAAAATAATTGTTATAACCTAACAACAAACAACATTTTCTCTGCCTTATATACATGATATTGCATTGGTATACGTGGTTTTTTAATTAATACTGACACAGGACTTCACACTTGCATATCTCCGCCGATCATAGTTGCTCTTTATGTTCCAACGTAAGTGCGTAAATTACGCAGTACACATTCAGTATAGAGCGTTATGCTAGTTTCACACGAGAGACGTACAGTGAGGTAGTGCAGTCCGATAATGCCGAAACAGAACAGTATTGTTTTAACAGTGGAGTTCAAAGAATAGTAGTACTGCACTGTCCTGATCTGTCCTCGTGTGAAACTTAGTGCGACGCAGACGAGCGACGTACGGACAGACAAAGGCTTTGTGCTCGGCTGTGCTTATGCAAATTTCTTTTGAGGTACGCTACGGGCTTCCATAGCGGGCCGTATATTTTATTGCTTGTAATATTTTTTCGAGCGAACACAATCAAGTTGACCGCCGATTGCCTTCGTAATGTGACGATGTCACTGTTTTACGACTCGCTTCGAGAGCATTTACCTCGCAAAATGTTTAATGACTTTAACATTAAGTTATTACACATATCCGAGAATTATTTTATTAATAAATACTTAGACAATATGATGATAGATAGATAAGACTATTTGCATGACTATAATAAACAAAAAATAACCTTCATTTTACAGTTTCGGGTCTGTATTTTCCAAGTTTACTCATTACAAACAAACTTATCTTTCCTCTTGATGGTATGTATTGTTTGGGCCTTTTTATTGTTGTTAATAAAAGTCACTAACGTTTACATTAAATATTGCCATTATTAAAATTTCAAAACCTTTAATTTTTTTTAATATTTTTATTTAAGTGGATGTATACGGCCCTTTATTACGTTGCGCGGGCGCGGCCTAAAGTACCGATTTATCGTGTGCGCGAGAGGCCGCCCCAGCGACCCTGGCACCGACAAGCACCACCAGATAATTCCACCGCGTGACGTCACACGCCGTCTGCCTCGAGGATAAATCGAGTTTTTCCTTCGACATTACACAAACAGTAGTAATCTATTTTATTCATGTGTATTTACGATACTATTGCATCAGGAATATTATATCATGTGTCTTATAAAAGTAACTGCCAGACTCAGAGTTGTTTAATTGTGACCAAGGGAGTCCCTTAGCATAGATTTAATTTTATAAATCTACTTCAAGGACACATCCTCTAGCAGAATACATAACCACTGTATCTGAATATGGCAGTAAGTTCAGAGATAGATTTCTATTACTTTTAAAGTTCATTGCATTTATTATCTTGGACATTTCACAGTATTTTAGTACAAAGACTTCATCGCCGAAGAAATCTTAATAAAATATAACCAATGCAACTACTATAACATTCAAAACGTAGTAAAAGGCGTACGAGAGTTGATAAGAAACTTTTCAAATTCCGCGAGGGCGGAGACCGGGCGTCGGCTTATCGTCGACTGATAAAGGTATCCGAATTGCCCGACCATGTCGCGCTATCGCCCTTCCACGAACTCCTCAACAAACACGTGCACTTATCGCGAAACGTTTCACAATCACAGCTCTTAACTACGCTCTACACTTACTTCTTGTACCGTTAACAAACTTTTACCTTATAATAATTTACCCAATATCTGCCTTCTCGATTTCCTGGTCTAATCTATACTTCTATACTAATAGAATAAAGCGTAAACACACACTTCTTTGTTGCCTAAGATGTCAGAAATTACAGCATATTTTTGAATAATTATTTTTTTAATAAAAAGCCCTACATTTACGTCACGCTTTAGGCTATATATTTTCACGCCATTAAACTTAGGGGGTAAATATTTTGGATAAAAACCCTAATGTGGGAAAGAGACCATAAGTTGCTGCCAACATCAAGGAAGCAAGATTGCCAATGTTTGTCATGTCATGTCATTTTGACATTTGCTATTGATAATTTGACAAATGTAAACAACAAAATAAAATTTTCATAATTTCATGCGGATGAAGCCGCACGGGAACAGCTAGTAAATATAATAATCTAATATAAATGCGAAAGTTTATAAGTTAAAGAAAGAAGAAAGATAAAGATGTTAGAGTTTGTAGCCTAACTGCTGAACGGATTTCGATGAAATTTAGCATAGATGTAGAGGATAGTCTGGAAGAACACATAGGCTACTTACTTTTGTTTTTTTAGTCCACTCGGACGGAGTTAGTAATGTATAAATCGTAAGATTAAATAATATTAAATTAATCAAAGACATGAGGTAGTACCACACTTATTTCTATATTAATTTAATTGTTACATAGTTCTTAAGTGTAGATTTATCACACTACAGGCCAAAAAATGGCCCTCGGTGACCATTTTTCAATCGTTTAATGTATGATAGTATATTTTAGAACAAAAACAATGAGGTGGACGCATTAAATCATGAACGGCGTAGTTCGTAGTTGACTTATACCTAGTATGGTATAATTGGCGTCAATTTGGCATAAAGCCCAAGGATCGTGGGGCGTACGACGCGAGTATAAAGATATCCAAGCTAAATCGCCCGCACATACTGCAATCAGGATTTATGTACGTTTTTGAAAAAAAAAAACTAGACATCCGTAGAGATTTTATATGGACTTAGTGAAACTTTATACCTATAAAATAACCAAAGCTCCTTATTACAAAGTGTTTAGATAACTTCTTTATTTAGATAATATCCAAAATAAGATTATTATTCATGCGATTGCGCATAAACAGAGCGATCAGTGTTCGATTTTTAAGTAATGACATTTAAGTCGAAAGAGCTTTTTCGTATGTTGCCAACGCGTGCAGGTAATTTCGCTAAAATTACATTCGATAGGCGAGATTACGTCCATAAACTTGTTTCTTTTTACTGTTTTCATGAAGAGCCACAACACGTTTAACGCACCTCGAATAATAAAACCTTCATGTACAATTTATATGCATTTATGGAATTGTTAACAGGACACAGCGTCTAGCCGATTGAATCAAAATAAAAAAGAAAACAATATAGAGATTTATGCATACGATACGCTCGCTACAATATATTCAATTGTTGTACACAAATGTACTTCAGACGACAACTTGGACACTTTTGGCAGCAATTCAACCTTCATTAAATTTATTTCAAATGTTTTTGTAGTTAGCAAACTAAAATAATATTATTTTATAATAAAAAATCATATTCACTATAAAACTATGCAACATTTTATAGCAGTGTTTTAAAACTGAATATTAAATTCAAAATATGGATAACATGAGGCTCAAAAAGTGCAAAAAATATTATAATAGAAAATATGGTTGACCTTTTTTTTACAGTAGCGAAATTTTTGGTTAAAACCTTACTTCTTTCTCAAGAATTTCGAATGACGTCATTAAAATTGATAAGAATTGCGTCTTAGATTCCTGTTTACATAGATAGCGTGGCACGTTACTGGAAGTGCCCTTACCGGGAATTTTCGAAATGGCCGTTATCACTGTATACACAGACCATTAGCGCACTTGAAAGCAATTGTTTATTGTACAGGTCCGGTCTCGCCGCGTTTTGCTTTTAATCTTATCGCTCTGATTATCACCCGATAGTGGGCAAGGACTATCTACGCATAGACATTTAAAACGAACATTTATAATTTTTAAATTAATTTATTTTTCCTTATTCCCCTGGTGACTCTTTAGTGGAAAAGAGACAACTTAATGAAATTTTAGTGGGACAATTCTACACAGTAACTATTTAAGTAACCATTAAATATACAATTTTAAAAATGGCAGATAGTCAACAATTGCTCTAAGAAGTTTTACTTAATACGGATAAGAATAAATCTTGTAATGAACTGACCTGACCTATGAATTGTCTTCTGGTCACGCTATTTATCTTCTATACCACTATAATTAGACATCCCAGGTGTTACAGATCTCGGTGGCTAGTTTAATATACACAGGCCAAGTCACGGTGGTTAAATTTAGCGCTACTATTCTTAGATACAGAATTTTAGAGTACTCAGGCCAGAAATAGCCGAGCGTAGATAACGGACCTGCGTAATGCAATGTGCAGACATTGTAGTATGCACTGATTAACTTAGATTTTACAAAAGCTATACAGCTCATCTTATAAAAGGATAATTAGATGTTTTCAGTAAAAATAAACATGATAATATTTCAACCGATTATGATAGATTTGTAGTCTAAAGAGCTATGGTACGAGATCAGAAACAAAACGTTTACAATTGACCTAGTTTGTACAAAGAAATAAATTGGCAAGGGTTGTTTAACAGAATATCTTAAAGGGGTAACGCGCGAACAACACGGTTCGACAGGCGACCGGCTCTCCGGTTCCAATCTGTATTGGAAGTGGATGCGTGACGAGCCGAGACCCGAGAGCTCATCCGTCGGCTTAGCGCGGCAATTAGAGGCACGCTCGAGGCCCGCGGTGGGCACAATGGCGATGCAAATAATCGCGATTATGGCAAGGTTGACGCCGGCCGCCGGGGTTCGTTCAACTGACCGCGAGCGATGACACGGCGCGCGCGCAGCGTCGCCGTCGCGGCGCCCCAACCTCTCATCACATCATAATACCATCTCATCAACTGATATCGGTATTTCACGACTTACAAAACTTAAAAGCTTAAATCACAAAAAACATTTTGATATAACTTATGTTACTTACCAACCGCTCCCTGCAATCACTGCAAGTGGCAATCCAATTTTTAGCACACAACACAAACAATCCTCTTTGAACTACAACAAAAAACTAACTTGTCGAAACTTGTCACGGCGCACGAGACGCGTGCGCGCGGCAAACACAACAGCCAGATGTCTGGAAAACCCCTAGAGCTCTCGGGGCAGAGGACGTATGTAAATATTATGGCACGGCCGGACAAAGGTTTCGGTCGTGGAGCCGGTGCGTGCGGAGCGAGCGCGCGGCCGGCGGCGGAACGTGGAGTGAGGCTCGCGCGCGGCCCCACCGCCGGCTGATAAGCCTGGCGCGACGCCCCCCGGCGACGCCTACGCCCCCACTCGGCGCCGGTGCAGCCCGACACCCCGGCACCCGACGCCAGACGGCCCGCATTATGCACCACACCTACGCAATTTCACAATGCACCGGAATCGACTTTCGAAGTGTCCTTAAAAGACGAGGAAATTTTATTACAAAACGAAACCGGCACAGATACACAATGGGGCGGAGTGTGGCCTTTTTAGCGGGCGCCTAATTGGGGCGCGCGAAGTACGTCTGAAACTCAATATGCAACGCGATCCGCTGGCTGCATAAACAGAATAATTGAATTAGTGCGAGCGCGTCAAGCACGACCAGCAGCATGCCCACCTATGAAGCTGCACTTACCCAACCTATAGCAAACCTTATACACCTATTACCCCACAGCCTTACAATTACTTAACTGAAACTTCAAAAGTTCCTTAAATTGAAAATTCCCTCATCAGTCTGCTATTTGTCAAGTACAAACTACGACCTATGCTTACTGAATTGGATCAAACGATGATTAAGTGCCGCCAACTTAACTTTATACAAAACTTTGGTTAGTAAAAAAATAGACAAACTATTAATGAGTACCAAAAAATGATAAAAAGTTCTGAGCTTAAACTACAGAATAAATATTTTATAGACTATTAAATTGAAACTGTACATAACAGCCTATCAAAAGTTGTGCGTCATAAACTTTAAATAACTTTATCCCCTTTTAGTTGCCATATAAATAAATATTTAACCATAAAACCTCATTATCCGTATAAACTCTTGTATGGGAAATTATAATTACAAAGATTTTAGCCACATCCATTATTATTATAAGGAGGAAAATATATTTGAATTTGTGTTATAGTATTAACTTTGACTCTATTAAGACTGATTTCAAGTACATTAACATGAAAGTCACCCTTAAATTTACACATACGTTGTCTAATTTTAAAAGTAAAACCTAAGCTACTATAAATATTACAAAACACACTCAAGATCCAACCATTATAAAGAAAACCAAAACAAACTGAACTAGATATACAAGAGGGAGAGGCAATGAGGAAAATCATAGCACTAAGGTAAGATTCGGATTCAATACTCTAAAAAAACGTATCAAAGTTGAAATGAAAACAACGAGGAATACACTAAGGGACCACTTAAATAACCATAAAACGACACTGAAAGTCTGTAAGTTTAAATTTCCACGAACTCAATAAGTTTAGGCAAATTAAATTCTACTAAGTGGGCCATTAGATAAATGAACGCGTAACTAATCATAATAACAACCGCGAATACGTGTTTGCTTCCTTACATCTGACGTGCTAAGTTCATCGACCTCGGTGCAATAGCGTGACCTTACACTTCGTAATTACAAACCAACGCCAAACACCAAATTAAACATTGACCCTATGCAAATTCAACTGCGTAAAATTTCTCGAAAGAACTCAACGTGTTTTATTTTGGTTACTTTCTTAGTAAAAGATTACTTAATCAAAAACAATTGAAATGAACCTTAGACAACTTCGTCCTTTTAAAAAAAAAACCCTCTTCTTTGTATTATTTTTAGACTTTGTAGTATTATTTATAGACAAAAGGATAAAGGTTCAGATAGGTAAAAACGAAACAAAAGTACAACAAAATATGACCTTTTTAAAAGGAATCAGAAATTACAAAGTGCGTGGGAGTAGCTAAATACAAAATTGGTTTCGGCGAATTGCTCCGAACGGCCAGTCGGTCGAAACACATTATTTCCGAATATACAAGTAACAACCTTTGTAAATACATATCTTCCCATCTTTAAACGCAAATGAATTTATCATCAGATCTCCGATTGCTGATAAATCTTCAAATACCAAGTAAAGAAACCGCCACAGAAATTATATAACAAAAGAATAACAATAGATTCTACAAAAACACATACAAAATATAACTTAATAGAGAAACAATTAACTGAATCATTTTAAAAGCGCCAGTTTACATTATGTTTTAAATTCAATATCTATCTTTTATTAGATTTTGAAATTCAATATTTATATCATCACTAGCTTTCGCCCGCGAGACCATCCGCGTAGAATTAAAGAAAAAAAAATAAGTAGCCAATGAGTTCTTCTAGAATATCCTCTACGTCTATGCCAAATTTCATCGAGATCCGTTCAGTCAACATCCATCCTTCCATCTAAACTTTCGCATTTATAATATTAGTAAGATTTAAGTTTCGTTTAAAGAATACTTCTACTTACATTTACACATAAGTTATTTAATTACAATACGATACAACAAAAAAGTTTTACGAGTATATCCTCGCACCGCGCAATACAAGTCGCCATTTTAGTCACAATCATTCGTTAATTTCGCACCATACAAAATGCGCTCATTTATAACTCAAAATTTACGACGGACATTGTGATCCTCCTTGGAATCGTATGGTGTCGCCTTAAAAGACGATGATTTAAGTGCAACGCGCGGTGAAAACGCTGCCGAACTCGTAAATGTTTACGAGTGCGTTACACTCTCGATACGGCAAGCCCCTATAAATTATACTTCGACTCGTCGACTTAACTGTAGGTTTTCACTGCGGTAAGTCATAAAATATATTGTCATCCTTCTCATACACTTAAAAAAGAAAGAGACCGATAGCAATAAGTTTTAGTAAAATCACGGTAAGAGATAAAAATGCAAGTTGTAACCTCTAAAACCCCGAAGGGTAGGTAGTCTGTTCCTTTGCTATCGAGTTAAGTATAAAGTAGCCAACCGTATATTCTTATTCGGTTAATATCTATAAGACCATAACAACATACAATGTGGCTATGGTACATTTGTGAAAGAAACACGCATGAAAGTTTTGCATTGTTTAAAAAACCGCAATTGTAGACGTACAGATGACAGACCATGTCACGTATTAGAAAATTCAGAATGAAACCGCTTAGTGGTTTAGAGTCACCTAACACACAACATCAATTTAAACTCTCTTAAATAAATAAAAAATTAAAACACAATAAGAACTCATACAAAATTCGACCGAAGGTAATATTCGTCCGGAATTAAGCCTACATAAATAACGAGATTAATCTCTTCAAATAATTTGACCTTTCCAAGTGACGAGGGTTCATTAAATAATGGCGGGTATTGGAGTGATGTTATTGTGCCGTCTATCAATTCTCGTGCGAGCTGGGGCCCAGACCGAGCTCCAACCAAAGCTTTGGGGGACAATTTCAATAGCATCTGATAACCATACGGAGCTACATACCTTTGTCACTTTACGCGGTCATCCGTCAAATATCCAACTTTAGAATATTAGATTTTTTTTCAAGTATATTTACTTTATCAGTAGTCGCCCTATTGGTTATGGAGTTACATCTATGGAGAAGGATTTTTATAATGTTCAGATATAATCCAACCATGCAATATTAACAGAAAATGTTTCTTTGTAATTTTCGATGAACTATTGGGCATGAGCCGTGATGTAGCTCAAAGTAAATTACATTAACCTATTTAAAAGATGACTAAGTTTTTTTCCGTTAAACAGTTTATAAACATACAACCTTTGAATGCCTTTTGAATGAACGTATCCTATTTCTCACGGACCATTACATGCCTTAGCGGGTTACTTCAATCGCGTAATATAGGTTGCGTAGTGTTTTAATAACAATAATGCACGTGCGTAACTATGACATCTTTCGATATGGCAGTTGAGGCGGAAACGTGGAAAATGTCAGTAATGTATAGAGCAGTGAGCACGATTCTTGACCATAATCGGTACAAGGACTCCGCAGCTGGCTTGGATATCGGCAGCATTCAGCATTGTGACGTCATTACTATTGCTGTTTAGAACAAAGAAAATGCGCGCGAACCTATCGCTCCTCCTTTGTTTTAAATGATAATTAGCAGTTCTATCACTCCGTTCTTCATAGATAACTTTGATTTTTATATTAATAGAATAGTAATTGTATAGTGCATGCACATAGAAGAGTACTTTCTTGGTAAATTTTTCCATAGTTTTTCAAATTAATTACACTATTGTCTTTGTCTAGTTTTCTAGCTTACAATCGGTATAGTACACAGCCCTTACACGACTGCCCAACGTCTAAATATTTGTAAACAAATTGCAATTTTATGTTAATTCGTTAGCCGGTTAATAATCGAGAGATGTAGGTATTCACATGCCTACTCGTGTGTGTCCTGACGGCGGAATGCCGAACATGCCTTACGCATGACTCACCGCACTTTACATGGCCCTAACTATCACCTTAACTGTGCCTTACACCCTTACCCACACACAATACTGGCCGGCGATTTTAAAAGCTTTCGAGAAAAAAGTGCCTACGAATGTCGCTTGCGGAATTTTGACAGCAAAGAGGTTTACAACCTCCTTTGTTGTCTATAGTTTTAAAAGAAGTCTACTCGAGTGGACAATGTTTTGTGTAAACAGTAAAGTGCCGCTTTCTGTAATATTTAGATGTACCGGTTCACAAGACAATTGGTATTGTCTACTTTTTGTATGATAACAACTAAGTAAGGTTATTGACCATTATGTCTTAAATATAACATCAAAATAAAGATTATCATATGGTTTTGTTTTTGCACGAAAGCCACGGAAACAGTCATATTTATTAAAAAAAAGCTTACCATAGTTAATATTTTAAAAGGTTGTCATAGAACTCTTACACTTGTCTTCCTTTATGAATAAAAAACAACATGCTGGCTGCTTTAATCACTTCTCATTATTAAAAAAAATAAATGGGATAAAAAACAATACCACTGCATTCTTGTCATTCAGTTCTTTATAAATCACGCATAGAGTTTTAATAGCTACCAGAGGTTGGAAGCGGTTCTTTGTGCGTTTAAAGAATGTGTTTGTTGGATAAAGAGCGTAACTAAAGAAACGAACAGAGTAATCCATCAACGACAAATCGACCTTCTCTATGTAAAACACGAGCGTAAAACGCATTAATCACAGACACTTTAGTTAGAATTATTCAAAACATTTATTGAGTAAACTACAACACTATTTACTAAAACAACAGGAAATTTAAAATTATTATTACTGCTACTAGCTCGAAACTATTTAGACGTAACTTTTAGTTTAAAGTTGTATTATGTAAACATATATTTATTATTCGGCCTACCTACTTGTAATAATCAGAATGTAGTCTTCACAACCCATAAAATCAATTTAACTGAAGCTAAAATAAAAGACAAAACAACATTATTTGGTTGTAAATTCTAACCAACATTTTACCATAACATGAAAAAAATACTTAAAACTACAAAACGAATAGAACATTTCAATCAGGATGTTTTGATGTGCCATCAAATGTCACACAAAGGGTCATATCTAAACGTTTCGGTGACAGCTACGTGGGCGGTGGTATTTATGGAGCCCGGGATGACGGACAGCCTCCGGTGGCAGGTAACCACCCCAATTATTGCACGTTCCATGCCACCGCGACTTGTATGACAATATCGAGACAAGTCGGTGACAAGGAAATTAAAAAAAAAAGACGAAGTTTTACGATTTCATTTAAGATAATTTTTATAAATAATTATTCTGGATTTCACTTTACACTGTTACCTAAACTAAATCTTACTTCTTACTAATCTTACTAATATTATAATATTACTAGTTTTATAAATGCGAAAGATGGATGTTTGTTAGAGTTTGTAGCCTCTCTAACGGATCTCGATGAAATTTGGCATAAACGTAGAGGATAGTCTGGAAGACCACACGGGCTACTCACTTTTATTTTATTAATTCCACACGGACGCAGTTGCGGGCGAAAGCTAGCACCTATACAAATCTAAAATGTTGACCTGATCGACCAATATTAAAAAGTTCCGATTAAATAAGAAAATACAGAAGTAAAGACAACAGAAAAAAACACACAAGCTATTAAACGCACTTTAAACGTCAATAACTTTTACGACCAGCGATTTGTAAAGGGCCGTTCGAAATTTGAAAAATTTGTAAAGGCACGGACAATAGGCACACTTTGTGTAATGGAGGAAAATGGATAACAACGACGCGGCTATCTGTTACGGGACCAATAAAGAACTCACTTTAGACCTTTGTTACCGCGGCTTGAGCTACTTAAACGAACGATTAACTTTACGACGGTCGCTGACACTAATATCCTTTACTGTTCGTTTCTTCTCAAATTTTATTGTTTCGTTTACGAAGGTCATTCAAGGTCATTTATGAAATAGCTAATTGACCAACGACCACTATTTAGTAGCCCAAAATACTATTATACAATTCCAGAATTAATTACAGCTATCTATATTTTAGATTTTGGTTTAAGTATGAACCACTTATTTTTCATTTAATAACAACATATCAAGCTACATTTGCGTGATTATATTAATAATTTTTTTTTCCAATTTATTTACCCCCTATGTTTAATAGTATAAAAATATATAGCCCAAAGCGTGTCGTAGGTTTAGGGGGTATATATGTAAAAAAAATCAAAAAAAGACTGTGATGGCTGACACCTATAAAACAAAGTTTGTTTACGCTTTATTACATTAGTATAGATATAGATTATTATATAATTTGTGTGATTTAAATAATCATACTATTATGTACCGTTAAACTGATTACTTCCGATTTTCCGCTATATCGGATACGCTGTGTTGCAATGACTCATATTCCTAGAACAAATACGCTTGTTACGAGATTATTGAAGCTATAATAAAACGCACCAAACGTGTGTGCCAACTTATATCAAACGTTTGTACCAACTGCTTGGTCAATGTCACAGCGCTGTCTTGCCAGCGTTCCTGGGTCCACTCGACTCCAGGACAATTAAAGCAAATTGCCCACATCCGGCCCCTATTGCCTGGTACTATTTAAAAGGTGTTGGTCATCAATCCATCTGCTCGATTCGTATGATTCGATATTAGCAATCATTCAACTGCTTGAATCGTTTATTAACTAGCTTTTACTCGCGACTTCGCCCTCACAGAATTAGAGAAAAATTTAATAAATAAAGTCTATGACACACGGGTATAGTTTAGCTTCCTAATAGTAAAAGAATTTTTCAAATCGGTTCGATAGTTTCGGAGACAATCAAAACCTTCCACTTTATATTAGTAAATATAATGTTATTATTTATACTAAACCCATTAAGTGTACATAGCAAAGAGACAAAAAATTAGAGCAACATATAAAAACCTGAATTAAAACAAATTTCATAATAATTTAAAAGGTCACCCAACATCCGGTAATTTGTTGACTCGTTTGCATCTTTTCCAGTAATAAAAAAAACAACATCGATAATGACCCTATTAATAATAATAGATAAATTTCCAATTATTAAAACATTAAGTTTCCAATATAATAAAAATGGCGACCAAGATTTTTTAAAAACATTATCAAATTATTTAAATAAAAAAAAATCTTGTTACAAATGAGAACAAGAATAGAATAATACTTGTAGTAAGTTATACTTCAATAATCGAATAGATTCAAGCCTAAGTCTACATTATCGTATCGTACATCACGCTATTGGAGGTTAAAAACAACTAAACACAGGTAAACTGTTGCAAAACAATCGTACGATGGTGGCGTGACCACGTTTGGGGAATACCGCGCGGACGCGCATTCTTGGAAGTGGTGTGTTGAGGAGAAATTTCACAAGTCCAATGTAGGTCAAGTCAGCCGGACTTGAAGTTTTCGCCGCGCAAAGGTTACCGCGTCGCCCCGAGTCCGGTTGCGAAATTGCGCAATCTAGACTCGTTTATAAGATCTTAAAGATCAGTTGCCGAGTTATATTATAGATTAAGAATATGTACTCGTAATATTTGATTTGTACTCTTCTATAACAGATAATCCATACGCTAATGTGAAAATCCACTGTAAAGGACTACAAAATCTTATAAGAGACGAGGTATGGTTCAATTTATTGCGCGTTATTACATCAGACAGTGTACGTGCGACTCTGCGTTAATATTACCTCCATTGCTTTGATAAACATTGCATATTAGACATTTCAAATTATTTTTTAGATTTCATTTTAACTAACAATGGAACAACTTCCTAAATTCAGGGATTCAATCGTCGCCATTCAATGACTTATAATCCGTAGAACAAATCATTACAATTATAAATTTTAACATTGTAAAAGGGTTTCCACCACACTGGGATTACCCAAGGATTTCATTCATGCTACTATAAACTACATTACCTACGAGACATGTTTTGAAAGTAAACAAGTTTGCGGTCGGTGACGTTATTGCCTACATTATTGCTACAGCCCGCGTTCTTCCAGGAATCACGTTTTAAACAACGATTTAATAATACACATATTTACCTTATACTGGAGACATGAAAATAAAACTTACAAGTCAACAATAATGTAGATTACAAGTATTAAATAGACAATAATAATATAATACAACAAAAAAGTATGTCTACGTGACCTAAGCCTCAAAGCAAAAATCAGAACGCAATTGTTTAGGTCATTCAAAATATAGAAAACGCTGCAAATCAGTCGAAGTTTCTAGAATATTCAGTATAAAATAGCGTAAAAACTGAATGGGCTATATCAATAAGCTCTAAGAACACAGATAGTAGGATAGTCTGCTATAGTATTCACAGCTGCCTAGCATTTAATAGAACAATCAATCAATTTGTAGATGGATAGTGACGGGGCTTATGACGTCATATTTACGATTCTGAGTAACAAATGGAGTACTACAAGATGTAAAACTGTAAATTGATATACAGATCTGTACGTTATCATTTATATTTAAAATATTATAATTGCATAAACAAAAAATCATCAATCATCGATATGCATGCATGAAATTACGCATTTATAAAAATAGTGTTTCACATAACTAGTAACGCCATCTATCTGCAACAGCTATAACTTCTTAAAATGTTGTTCGCATTTTTATCTTAAAACTACCAATTTAATATCGAAACATATTTATGGTATAAAATTATATAGTAATAGTGAATTGGAACTTCGGAATAACCTTGAATTTTTTCTTAAAACCTGATACGTGTGATGTCATAGTTAAAATAAATAATAAACCTCTGTCACACGGTAAATTCTACGTAGCGTATTGGAAGCATATGTTACCCGCAATTCGTTGACAACGAATTATAATAAATAAATTAATAATAAACTAAATTTTAATTAAAAATCTAATCAGAAAATATATTGCATAGGAATATTTATAAGTTATGAAATGTAACAAGTGAAAAAGTTTTGAAAGTTGTTTTAAACGCGGGTCACGAATGATTGGTGACCTAAATAAGTTTTCAAAGTTTAAAACGGCATGAACTCACCACTGGCTTATTGTATTCGTCTGTTTGATAGTCGAACATGGTAGCGAACATAAGACTTTCGTCCTGCTCGCTGCTGAGAAGGTGATATGGCACCAACTGAGACATCGGTGTTCAATACTTCCACAAACGTCCAACAACCGTAACACTGAAGGTTTAAATTTAATTTAAAAAAAAAACTTGAGACAAATCACTTGTGATAAGACGTATGAGTCATAGAATTATTTGTGAATGTAAACGCGCACGCCTCTACAATGTTTGGTATCAAACTGAGCCGGTTCGCGCGATCGCCGCTGGTTTTGTACGACAGCGGGCTACGTTCCGCGCACGCGCAAATTTTCAACTCACAACCGAAACGTTACAAGTGACAATTATTCGAACAATTCAGCTATGGCGCCAAAAACAATTTTTCAGCATCTGTTAGAATGATTCAATAAATATTTTCCTCATGACAAATATTTTGGCAAAATATACGGTAATTTTCAATGCAGATTTACGTAAACAGACACAAATGAGGAATACCTCACGATTTAATCATACCACAAATTAAAACTTTATGAAAATTTTCTTTAATCAAAAGTATCAATGAAGCATACAATAAATAAATAAAAGAACAATTTACAATCATGCAAATTAAATCAAAACACACAAATTAGAGGCAATCAACTTATTTCATTTAAAACATTTCAAGTTAGTGAAAAAGAAATCAATCAATAAATTGAAACTTTGTGAGTCAACTATCAAATCATATTGACAATTTGACACGAGTTAGTGTAACGTTTGCTTTTCAATTTAACGTCTACGCAATGCCAAGAACAACGATCGAAATTATTCATTCACAATCACAACAGTAATTGTATTTACAAGGCGTAGGCAAATGTGATCTTAATGGCACAATCAAAAACGGTTTCTCCGTACACTCGGAATTATGCCAAAAATTTGGATTCGTTGAAGGTCGCTAAACGCGGATTTCTCATAACTGTCATACACAATTATTATCTATCTATACTATATTATAATAAAGCGTAAACACACACTTCTTTGTTGCCTAAGATTTCAGCAATTACAGCATATTTTTGAATAATACTTTTTTTAATATTATAAAAAGCCCTACACTTACGTCATACTTTAGACTATATATTTTCACACCATTAAACTTAGGGGTAAATATTTGGATAAAAACCCTAATGTGGGAAGAGACCATAAGTTGCTGCCAACATCAAGGAATTAAGGTTTCCATGGTTTGACATCATGTCATGTCATTTGGACATTAGCAATTAATAATTTGACAAATGTAAACAATTAAAATGTTTTTTTTATAATTTTATGCGGATGAAGTCGCATGGGAACAGCTAGTTAATGATAATGGTAATCTGAAAATTAAAAAAAACTTCACAGAAAATTATCATACCCTAAGGAATATTAGACGAGCATAACAATTAAACTATATGTTAAATGTGTGTTGTGATATCAATGTTTAAAAGAACAAAGGCGTAATTCAATACGTATATTAAACCGTGCTTACAGTTAAGAAGAAGAACCAAATCCGGGAGCCTTGACTCAAAAAAATAAATAAAACGGCGACGCAACAGCATTAGCATAAAGAATGAAGCAAAAGACGAAATAGATAACATTACTATAATCATAAAATTATTTGCTTTACATAATTAAATTACACGAAAGATTTTCAAAGTCAAGATACATTTGGATATTTACTATTGCTTAAAATTTGGTTATTATACATAAGTATATAATATCTATAATTTGTCTGTATATGTGTCAGAATCTTGATGAATGGCAATTAATATTATTTGCTTAATTATTATTTGTCTTTTTTTATAGTTTCACATACCATTCTAGGTCAAACAGCAATTAATAACCACAAAAACTTTAGGTAAACCAAGCTCATATTTTAAAGGTCGACAGGACATAGTCTGAAAGGCTAAAGTCAAGCGAGTTAGTTCATAGATAACAATAGTAAAAAAACTAAACAATTTAACATGCTTTAAGTTACCGAACCGTGAACTAAGAAAATTCAACGCGGATTTCCTTGGACACAATGAAAATAGCAAAAACTGGATAGAGATTTTTGCTTCCACTCTTAAAACACTCGTTTAAAGAAAATTTGCCATCTCTCTCATTCATTTAAAAAACTGATAACATTTTACACAAACAATATCAAGTACTTACGAAGCATTCTTCGAAACACTGTCCAGTTTTTTCATATGGTAACATAATCGATGACGCAGATATAAGAAAATATTAATCACTAGAAGGACTACGTCCGCGCTCAGGTCCCAAGCTGTCTGATAGTATAATCAGGCGATGTCTGTTCCAGTAAACAACAATGCATTGAATCATATTAACGCCGCGGTACAATTTTACCGGTAACCATATCAAACGAATCTTGGAAATCATAGATAACATCGCTCCGTACTTTCCTTATTAAAAATATGGCATTGGTTATACCCGTGTGTGATAAACTAGTCGATTTTTGGAAATTACAGTAATTTCAACGTTACTTATTGCCTACCGCCACGCTACGTTATAATGTTAAATAATAAATTAGTTACTTATGGTAATTGATTTTTAGTTAAACAATAGAAAGCATATACATCAGTATTGAAAAAAATTGCAATTTCCCTGCAAAAGTATGCAATATAAATAATACAGCAGACTAAATTTTTTGTCAGGATAAACGAAAGAACCTCCCTAGACAAAGCTACTTTCCATTTCTAGTGGAATCTACAAAATGTGTCAAAATGTACAGGAATAAATACGTAACAAGTACATGATCTATCGAAAAGTATTATCAATTCCATACATTTTTTACTTTCCGATCAATGATAGTAAAAATCGAATATTACTTTTATCTAAGGGGGTCCGATTCACCTAAGACCCCATTGGGGATACATACTATAACGGACGTAATAGAAACTGCTTATTCTTCGAAGAACATTCAAATAAACCAAAAAGAGTGTCAAGTAACAACTAGTTACAAATATATATGTTAAAAGTTATACACACCTTAAAAAGTACGACAAAATCATGGATTTCAATTCGATGACCTTATACTTGTAACAGTGAATCATGTAGCTGGAGTTCAAGGGTAGGCAGACAGTGAAAACACGCAACAGCAAGCAGTTCGCAGAATCGTTGCGATCACGAACATAAATAAAACCATAGTTACAGTGTTATCGAGAAAGCAACATTCAAGCGAGTACTGCAGACTATCACAAACATTGTATTTCAGAATTATATCCATTAAATGGTTTTTATGCAATATTATTTTATGTAATACTAGCTTTCGCCCGCAACTTCGTCTGCGTGGAATTAAAAAAAAAACCGTGTAGCCTATGTGTTCTTCCAGACTATTCTTTACATCCATGCCAAATTTCATCGAGATCCGTTCAGCGGTTTAGGCTACAAACTCTAACAAACATTCATCCATCCATCTAAACTTTCGCATTTATAATATTAGTAAGAAGTAAGATTACTTGAAATTTTAATATGTAACACAAAATCCAAATCTTGCCTAACCGATGCAAGAGAGTGATTTTTACGATGTCTTGTAAATAATTATGTGACATTTTTTAATGTAACGAACCATCCTAATTAGCTAAGATCATTGTCAATGCGTTGCTTAACTTAAATGGAGAGAGTATACAAAAGGTTTGCCTTCTGGTAGCTGCTCCCCCCCCTTGATCATCGCTTGGTGACCACAGTGGTTACAATTCTGCAGGATAATAGTGAAAAAAATAGTTTTCCGATAAAATGTGCAAGTCACCTTTTTACAGTTTTCCCACTTTACTGACGCAATAAGAGACCTACTTGCGGCGGCCGTTTCAATGTAATAATTACACCTTGATTTTTGATGCCATTAGGTAAAATACATTTGTCTAACGACCAATGATTCACGACATTTCGATATGGTTAAGATACAGTTACACTTCTAATAGGACCAAGAATCGGCTCTTTGTTTACGCTTTGTTTAACTATAGAGATTTTAGTATTCAAATTTATTTCGGAATGGGTACGTCAAATTTATTGTAAAACACTCTTGATGGTGATTTATTTTTATAAGAGAAGGGGCAAACGGGGATCACCAAATTTATCAAGGACGCCCATGGATATCCGCAATACCAGAGGAACTACGAATGCGTTGACGGCCTTAAGGAAATGGTACGCTCGCTTCTTAAAGGACCTTATGTCGTATTAGTTTGAACTTTGTATTTTTTCAATACATACATATCTCGAATCTCTTTTATCAAATTAATTTGTTTACATTTAAAGCATACCCGCTAGTGATTGTCAAGGTCGTCGTTAAAAATACATAATTGAAACTTGTTCGCGGAATAACCGAGGCAATCAATTTTTTTTAACAATCTAACATTTAATGCAGTACATTTCGTAGTAAATTTTAAACAGCAACATGAAAAATTGTTGGTAATATATTTTTATATTTCCATATTCTACATTTACCAGGAACAATATATTTTTTTTTTTTAGTTTTTTGTAAAATATGTTATTAATGTCCTTTCCAAGTTTTAGGTTTTCCCGAAAATTCTCTGTTATTTATTGTCACTAAACTTTTACTTACAATCTTTAAGTTTCATATAATCTTTCCTTATAGATTTCTACATACCATTATGCTTTAATTTTTTTATGTAACTATTTCGTTGATATGGTATACCATTAAGAGCTAATTGGCTAGCAATGTTGGCAGCAAGACGCGCGGTCCGTGTTTTCCGAGAATCGATGACGTCATCGAGTCGGTCATCGCCTTCATTTCGAAGGGAGCATTTTCCTCATTTCTGGCGATCGAAAGCCACAACGAACAAAATTTCAATTATCACACTTCAGACGTAGTAACTATTGACATTATTGTACGGTTCTTGGATTTGTGGATTTTAAACATTAAAGCACTGAGCGCCGAATTCTGAAACGAATCTTAGACAATTCGCTTCGTATTACAATCGCTTACAATCTTACAGACGTCAAAATGTTTAAGATTATCATTAAAGATGCTATTACTAATTCTAATATCGTTTTCGTATTCGACTGTATTATCGTACTAGCTTTCGCCCGCGACTCCGTCCGCGTGGAATTAAAAAAAATAAAACAGAATAGCCTATGTGTTCTTCCAGATTATCCTCTACATCTATGCGAAATTTCATCAAGATCCGTTTAGGCTACAAACTCTAACAAACATCCATCCATCCATCTATCCATCCATCCATCTAAACTTGCGCATTTATAATATTAGAAGATATTAGTAAGAAGTAAGGTTAGTAGTCGACAGGTATTGATATTAGATTTTTTGCTATCACCCATCTGACTCCAACTACTAGTCAGATTGAATTGGAATTATTTCTGCATTCAAGCATTTCCTGAATAGTTGTCCCAAAGGACAAATTGTAGTCCTCCCTCCATTTCTACTCTTCTATTAAAGACTAGCTGTTCGCGTGCGGATTCATCCGCGTGAAATTATGAAAACTTTATTTTATTGTTTACATTTGTCAAATTATCAATAGCAAATGTCAAAATGACATGACATGACATGACAAACCTTAGCTATCTTTCTTTCTTGATGTTGGCAGCAACTTATGGTCTCTTTCCCAAATTAGGGCTTTTATCCAAAATATTTACCCCCTAAGTTTAATGGCGTGAAAATATATAGCCTAAAGCATGACGTAAGTGTAGGGCTTTTTATTAAAAAAGGAATTATTCAAAAATATGCTGTAATTGCTGACATCTTAGGCAACAAAGAAGTGTGTGTTTACGCTTTATTATAATAGTATAGTAAGTATAGTATATAGTATAGAAGAGTAGATAGGGCTGGTGTTTAGGCGACTGCCTAGGACCTACAGAAAGGGATACACCATATGACTGCAAATTACAGTCTCATATAACCCCTGCCACAGCTATAAAAGGGGGCACCATAGAAATCTCACTCAGGGCCCTAGTAGCACTAAAATTGGCACTGAGGGCAGAAAATGGAGATGGACTCTCCTTAATGATTTCTGACTCTTACTATCATTCTATCTGTCTTAATTACTCCGAACCAAGACATAAGCTGATTTATCAATTTCACTACAACTTATGTAAATATTCTAATTAGTATTTAAAAAATGACATATTATTCAAGATTATGTAAACAATTTAGTAGAGACATTTATTTAATTAGAATTTAAAATAAATATTACAAAATATGCATGATTTTTAAAAATAATATTGACAGTTGACAACTATTAAAAAAAGCAGGTAACATTTTATGTATAACATGAGAGTTGCACCCAATTACTTCATTTCCTATGATATAAGATTTAGTATTAAAATAAAAATGACTAACACATGTTTACAAGTGTATTGTAACTGGTTTTGTTATCAGCATGTTATCACAATTCACAAGAACCCTATCTACAATCATTATAATAGATAACCAGGTATAAGCCTTTTTAGACACACTATTAACATATTCCATGCCACAATTTCTTACCAAAATGAACACAGCCCGGCAAGTTGGTGACACTGAATGTGTTAAATTGTCCCCATAACTTGTTACAAGGTACCCTTAAAATATTTGTGAATTCCAAAACAAGTACAAATAATTACAACACAGGGAAAACGGTTGCTATTTTTCAGATATCGGACAACAAAACACTTCTAGATTTTTTTGTTTGTATCAATATTTGGTAAATAGAACAGAGGTACACTATTTGCTATTTCTAACTGACTAACATTTCTTTATGAATTGATAATGTTAAATTTGTTTCATAGATTATTATAAACTTTTCATGTTCTCAGATTTTGATATCCATACAATGTTATTTCAAAATTAGTATTGTACTTGAATATAGTGCTAAATAAAACAAAGAGCTTAGTAGTAAAGGGTATATACTAGAAGTTTTTCTATCTTGTATTTATCAGAATCTATAGAATAAATATTAGGATGTCGTAATTTCAATAGACGTCAAAGGTCACTTACCGTGAGCGTGAGGGACCTAGAGGTCGAGACGGCTGGTGTGAAATCATTCGTCGAGGACCCCTGCGAGGACTGACTATCACACGAAAAGTCTGAGTGATTCGATTGACTATCACTAACATCCAGCTTCATCGTCATCAGTTCAAGTTCTTTTCAATTCGAAGTACAAACACGGAAGATGATTTACGTAATTGTTTTTAACGTTATCGCGTTAACAAGAAATCGTAATAACTATAGAACATTCAACGACGTTTCACGAATTTGACAGTTCTAATTATGACAGCAACAACAACAAAATAAAACGCGTCAAAGAAATTATCCACGAACGAGAACACAACATTGATGAGTCATCAGTGCAGTTTGCACGGTGACGTCGTCTTCGCTTTGGGGATGCCCTTCTCCTAAGAATTTCTCACATTGGTATTACGAAATGTCCTAACCGCCCACTTTTATGTTACTCGAACATACTTTTTAGATTTGACATTCTAGTTTGGTCGCAACATTTTGAAGGGTGATCTCATCGCCTATTTTTAGCTACATGCCGTGATACTCAGCCAATCATGGCGTATCTTATCGATGACGTCACTTTTTATGAATGTAAAAAATGTCGGATTGTAGGAGCGGTGGGAAGAGGAAAGGGGAAGATAATTTAAAAAAGGGAGAAAACTTGGAGAAAATCTACTTGGAAGTACTTCACTTTAAAAGTTTTTCATGATATAATTAAATCACGATCAATGAAATAAGAATCTTCATATTAGGAATTTTGATTTTTGATTAAAATTAGAATTATCACTTGTTAATAACAGAAACTGCTAACAATTTTACACTTTTTAATTGACTAACACTAATTATTATCATTCCTTTCTTTATAAAAGTAACATTGGTAAGGATTGTTTTTGCAAAATTTTTTCTGAAAAATGAACCGCAAAAATAATGTGACAGTGACACTGACAGCACAAAATTACAATTACAGCCCATATCAAACAACTTGCTGTGGTGTTAGATTCTATACGAAAGATAATTACTTTTCTTATTAAAGAAATAACTGTGAGGGATGCTGAAAACATACGATTTGTCACTTTAATTTCGTATATCATAAACCTACAAAATTAATAACAGAAAGCGGATTCAAATAATAATATATTTTGTGGTATCCTCGTAGAAAAACACGATGTCGGGGAGAAAATGCAAGCATTGCGGTTCCTCTGAGATAGAAGTAGACCCGGCCCGAGGCGATGCTGTGTGCACGAACTGTGGCTCAGTTCTGGAGGATAACATAATAGTTTCAGAAGTTGAATTTCAAGAAAACGCACATGGTGGCTCTTCTGCTATTGGTCAATTTGTATCCGCTGAGTCAAAAGGCGGAGCTTCAGGGTTCGGAAGAGGTAAATAAGTTTTGTTGTAGGATTCAAGTTTTCTTCTGCTTCAGATAGTCTATTAAAAATATTATTTACCTTTCATAACTGTTATTTACTTTTACCATTATTGAGGCATCATTGCCCTTGCAATTATCAATTTGTCCTATGTAACTGACAGCCTAATACTGTCTGATTCTTATGCCAATGAAGTTCAATACATGCTAATTATATTAAAAAAATATTTTAGCTTATGTGGGCATCGGACAAGAGTCGAGAGAGATTACATTAAGGAAAGCAAGGGAAAGCATCACAGCTTTATGTCAGCAACTTCGTCTTAATCAACAATGCATTGACATCGCCTGCAATTTCTTTAAGATGGCATTGTCTCGTCACTTAACTATTGGGCGACCAGCTAACCTAACACAAGCTGCTTGTGTGTACATGACATGCAGAACAGAAGGCACTGCACGTATCCTTTTTAATAATTTCATATAGCAAGATATAACTAATATGATATAACAAAACAATTTTATTATGATATTTCATAATCTGAACAGTGCTTGATGCTACTCAAAACAGACACTTCTATTGTTTTAAAGAGAAAACCTGAGTTTTATTTAGCAACTAGACAAACAGAATGTTTATCAGTTGTGTTATACTGATGAAAAGTAGCCTAGTAAGTTAATTTTCATATAAAAAATGTATTCTATTGTTACAAATTTAATTCTTTAACAAATTAACCCAGATCTTTTGATTGATATAAGTGATGCACTTCAAATATGCTGCTACCAACTTGGACGCACCTACTTCAAGTTGTCTCGCAAACTTTGCATCAACATACCTCCTACTGGTAAGTCAACTCAGTATACACTTCCAGATTTCACAGAAGGATCTTTTTCTAATCATATACATAGACATAGACCAATAAGTTCGAATTTTATCCCCGATTTAGTTTCTAAATGAGATTTCTGTGTATATTTAATTTTTTTAACATTTTCTAGTCTTAAGAAATATGTTGGAATTTTTTTATTCTAATCCAGTATTCATGTTTTTTTCTTTTAAATCGTGCATAAAAATTTAATAGATTTAATTTTAATCAGAATTGAATATCAAATATTTTAAAGGATGAAAAAAAAGTAAATCATTAAAGAAATAAAGGTTTATGAATAAAAACACGAAATACAAAATCAAGCCATAAATTTATTGCAATGAAAATTTTATGAATTATGATGTAGCTGCCTTACACCTATGAATTTATAGAGAGCTATTACAACACCCATATCACATTTTTAGGTACTTATTTTCTATCCAAGATCAACAATATACACTAGATTTCAATATCCAACAAAATAATTTAACATTTGGAAGTGATACATAATATAAATATTCAAATTTTCTCTTTGAATGGTGAAATGTAAATCTACTTAACTATATTGTGTGATAATTGAGACATCTCCTATACAATTGTCAGTCATCGCCTGCGTTAGAGTTCGGTAAAGTATTCACTGTTGGTCCGTAGTAGATGAGTTCGGGTATTTGTCCTCCTTGCACTCCTGTCCCATTAGTACTCTCCGATGAACAATGGAATTGAAAAGTCACTGTCCCCATATAAACTTCACTAAGACCTTCTTGCCCAAAGTAACTCAACTCGCTGCCATCAAGAATAGCAGATGCAGTATAGAAACATTCTGGTTCTATTTGTATTGGATTTTCAAAGTAAACATGGAAAGTGTTACTCGATCCATCTGAGAAGAATTTCGTATTGTTTTCAGCGAGTACTCTGCCTAAACGCTTCAATTCAATTTTAACGTTATAATCTGCCGCACCATTGGAAGATCCGTATAGTCCGAAACCGACAACAAAAATTCTCTTGTCCACACAAAATTGTATGGAATCACAGCGGCCACGATACCTCCACTGATTGCTGCGGTATGCACATGACTGGAATCTGTGGCAGATCTGAAAAACCAATAGAATATTGTTAGTTATATATTTTCCTATAATAATGCACATAATATGAATAACATCAGTTACCTGAGCTTTGAGTCCAGCTCTTTGTTTGATAGGATATGAGAGTTGTGGTTTATTTGCTGCAGTGAAATGCAAAAATATATCAATTGTTTCTTGTGGAGTTAAGATACCCAGTTGTGCAGCGCTGTTTGCAAATTCATCTAATGACATCGTTGGGAAGCGAATTAAATATATCGCACTGCCAAGCATCGCACGCTTATTGGATGGAGTGGCCTCTATTTCTCGGCGCACACATTCCGCCTGGGCCCATGCCAAAGCTGCTTCAAACAAGTTAATTTCTTTAGAGTTTAGCGTTTCCCTGGCTAATACTGACTCCAGAGTTGAGACATCAATATCAACAAATCCTTCAGATGTCAAAGCGATCTCCGCCTATAATTAAATTATAATGGTGTTATTTAAGTGGACAGGTTTCATTAAAACTGCAATACAATTTGTTCAATAGTTTATTCAGATCTTTATAGATTCAAATGTTACAAGGTCTTGACTCTAACATCAATTACATACTTGACACTTATCATGCAGACAACAACAAACACTTACAAAATGTATTGCAGTTAATATAATTAGTAACTATTAATACATGGAACATCAGGTAAGTTTCGAAATAAATAATTAATTATAAATTGGAATGGTACAAGACTTTAAAGTTAAATAACAAACCATTAATTTAAGTCACAACCAAAATTTGAGTATTCCATTTGTCAACATTTAAAGTTAAAAAAAAAATTAATTACAAAAACTATGAAGATTATCTGAAGATATATTTTTACATTCGGGACTTGAGAAGTTTCGACTAGATGATTCAGAGAGCTCCATTGTTAGACTACTATAGGAAGAGGATGGATTGAGACAGATTGTTCCTAAATTTTCAGTTGACTCACATACCTGAGCATCAATTACTTCCCAGCATCTCTGCATAAGTTCTGGCTCCTCAAAAAATCGAGATTGACTAAGCAGAAGGCATGCATTCTTTGCTGTAAGACTAGTTTCCAAATAGTTAACGCAAGCTCGAGCCAAATGAGGGACAAAATATTTCTTTGCTACATACAATGTAGAGAGTACTGTATCAGCTTCCAATTGGATTTCATCGCAATATAAATATCTGAAAAAGAAATTTCACATTTAGATTTAATACAGTGATTGTCTTAAGAATATTGCTTTTCAAAATGGCATGATTTTTCATAATTTAATGGTATTTTTAGATGTAAAAAAGTATAATTTATAACTCACTTTAATAGTGTAAGGAAAGCTGATGGTTCCACATCAGGTACTTCAATTTCCGGCTTACATTCAGCAAGTCCACCATAAAACATTGCATAAAATACTGAGCTACCAGTTGCCAATACATATTTGTGTGCCGGAATGATCTGTGTGTGACCTGAAAGTATTTAAAAAATATTACAAATACTGCAAAATCGTGATTTTACATCCAGATTAATTGTTATGTATTTACCTGGGCTACCAACTATAAATGTGATATCAGCCATTAGTTGGTTGTTAAACATGGCAGCATTCCTCTCTCTAACGGTGGGTTTGGTGGCCTGCCAGTTGGGGTCAAGAGTGGCGGTGCCGGGGGGCGGCGCTGGGGACACTGTGGGCGACGTCGCAGAGCTCGAGGAGCCACAAGGTGAAGGCGGTCCGCTATAACACTGTGAAACCTGTGTTCCTGTTTCTCGTTGTGATACCGTATGCGGCGGGGACAACGAAATTCCACCACCATTGTTAATGTTTTCTGCTGTGAATACAAATAAAAATTAAATGAGACGTTATAAATTACAAAGGTTAAGGACACGATTATATAAAATCAATTATTCAAATGTCACAAACATCATTGTTACGTGTTATTTATGATTGAATGATACAACGAGGTGCTGGAAAGTGTTAAAAACAATTGTTAATGTTATTCATTGATAATGGCTATAAACAACACTAACAAATTCGCTCACCTAAATAAATCAATATTTACAAAGAAAACGCTCACCGTTCATCCAAGTATTTGTTTGTGCGACAGACATACTATCCCTATTTTCTTGTAACCTTTTTGGAGGTTTTGAAACAATTCTAGAACACAAATTGGACATAGTGTATTAACGTATAATTCAATATTTTAATTTAAACATTTGAACACGGGACGTATCTCAATGACGTAAACCAGCCATCTTGTTTGCGATGTCGCGGGCTCGCGGCTGGTTACGGAACGCTCCGAACAGAACCGAGCGGAGGCGAAGGCGACGCGGGCAAATTGTCATTTGACATTGCGTTCGGAAACATTTTTATCGTGAAACGGTTTTCAGATATTATATTGTGATGTAAAATTCTTAATACAATATGCTTCGTGAATGAAACTTTTATGTGCATTTTCATGTAAATTGTATATCTTAGAATCAATGGAGATATTTTTAGATTATAGAAAAACATGTGTTGATGTCATACCAGGGATTATTATCATAATTTATTTTAATTTATTAGAAGCGAAGCGTGGAATTATTAGAAATTGGTGGCATAATATTTTTACAGAGTTATTAACACTTCACAGCAATCCGATGTTACTATAAATTGAGAGAAATTTTGATTTATGTAATTAGGAATTGTGGTGTGAGGGAAAAACTGTTGCTATCAAATTTATAATCCACCTTAAAGGCGGTTGATCAAATAGCAAATATAATGTTGATAAATTACTCAAATCTTTATGTTCAATGTGTAATTTTCAATATGTTCAGAATAAACAATTTACATTAACATGTACTAACGTAAATAGACTTACTTTACCTTGAACCAAGGGTCTAGCACGAGTGTTCTGATGGTCACGTTGATTAGGTTCCTGACAATTCAGTTCAGAAAAGCGACCGTCCTCATCTATCAGACTTTCAAAGAAATCCACGCTACTATTCATTGATGACCGGCTTTGAAATGCATACCAGAAAAGACTGAAAAAGAAATAAATTAAAATAAACCTCTTGGGATTTCGAATCCCACTGTGTAATGATATCAGTAGTAACCAGCTTAGGGCTATCAACTGTAATCCCACTGGCCAATCTAAACATGGTAGATTATAGGGTGTTAAAATGTTGAGTATCCATTCCGAAGCCTATACTGTATATCGGTACACTTGTGTTCATAACATCTTTGTCGGAAAAGATAAGGAGATCAAGTAAAGAGATCTGTACAGATTTATCAACCAATATCAGTATCACATTTTGTATGAAGATCCCATCAATCGTATTGATGTGTGAGCATTGTTATGTAATATTTTAACGTATAATATATTTCTATATTTATATCTTAGTTTATATGTAAATGAACGTATATTGTAATTGCATTTAATAAAAGTAATAAATACTTCAATATAATTGTTAACATCGTATAGTAAACGTTTAGCCTTGACACACTTATTCCTATTTTTATATGTGAAGTCATTCTAAAATTTTACATAATTTTAGCACATTGCCACTGTTTTGTAGACATAACAATTTGTATGGTGCTTAGTATTACTTAGTGGTTAAGATTTACAAATTACTTAACCACCAAGTAATTTGTAAAATTTAACCGCTAAGGGCTAATACGTAGGGTTCTTACTTAAAATATTGAAATTAAAGGCTGGCGGTACTTACAAGGTCGTCAAAATACATGTGTATTTAGATTTTTTAAATCATACACGTTTATGGTGTACGGAGAAAAAAAATTCACTAATTCACACGAAGGAAACAAATACATAACTAATTCCATTCTAAACATAGTAAGTTAACAAGTTCATTAAACAACACATTTGTAAACAATAGTTTCTAGTTATTTAAAATAATATTAAACGCAGTTTTTAATAATTTTACAACTTAAAATATTGTAGCACAATAACCATTAAACTACTGAAAATAAATTGTTATGTTTTTACTGTGACAACTTTAAAATAAACGAACAAAATGACATACTGTATTTCCGTAAACCTTTTGAGACAAAAAGTAAAAACAATTTGAATGTTATTTTTAAACATTTAACGTAATCTTCAAGTGAAACCAGTTCTTAATGAATAAAATCTTTATAGCTAAATATTATAATGTTAACACCTTATTGCATTGCGACGAAACCTCTTTAATAATAAAATTAAAAAACCCTACGTCTTTGGCAGGATACTTTTCCGTTTTGATTGTGGTTTACATAAAATCAAGACAAATGACAATCATTGATTATGAATGATAAATTCAGTAAAATTGGTCAAAATCTATTTCGTACTCTTACAGATATTAAAAATGCGAACGATTGTATGTTTGGATGGATTTTTGTTTCAAGTTATCTTTAGAATGAAATAACGAATCTCGATGAAAGACAGGTGTGGCACATAGTCAGCAACAACGTATAGGCTAGTCGCGGACAAAAGCTAGTAATAAATAAGATTGGAGTGCCTATATAATATCGAAAAAAAAATCGAAAATCAAATCAGCGTTTGATCAGCGTAATCTCCGAAACAACTGGACCGTTTTTACGGGACTACTACTAAAAGTTAGCTAAGGTTTACTTTTATTAATTTCGCGCAGACGAAGTTGCGGGCAACAGCCACTTACTAACTTAAGACGTAAAAAAGTAATCGTGGTATTTCACAGTCGAAATATTTGTACCAAAAATATTGATTCCTCTCATTCATTTAAAATTAACTGCGATAAATCGGTTACATTTAATATTTAGATCATAAGCTTCATTTATTTTATCTCACTTTTTTATTATTTTTAACTGTCCTTTAGTGTGTCTAAATAATTTAGATTAGCTTGACAATTCATGTGACAATTTAGTAGGGATGGGTTGTATAAAATCAAGCATGAATCTTTTCGATTTTCGATTTTTATTCTTATGGAAGTTGGAATCGATAGATTCATAGTTATAACTTATGAATTAAAAAAAACACAATTTAGTCAAATTAATAATGACCTGCAGAACCATTACAAATAATGAGAGTGAATAAATATTTATTACTACTACTGCCGTACGTAATCAAATTGGATTTCGCTATTATTATTGTCATCGCTAAATTCTCTACACCATAATTAATACTAGAATTGTCCTCTAAATTAGTTAATAAGAAAATTATAATTTTATTTAAGTTCGATAAATTTTATTTAAACCGAATATCGATAGTTATATAGATAAATTAATAGATAATTGTTCGCTATGCGTGTTAGTTTCGTCACTACGATACCTGTCTATTAAGTACGACATTTGTCTTCATACAAATTGAATTCGATACTTCATATACATCATTTATCAAACTAATCTATCTTATTTAGACACACTATAGTAGGTTTTTATATATTTTTATGTATCTCGTTATTAAGGGCAGCGGAAATTTAACTAGAGTGGGGGTTTGTCAACCTTCTTACCATTATGTACTTCCCTGTTATTGCTGTGCTTTTAAATATATGCGTTTATATTTTAATTATAAAATTTTATACAGGTTAATGTTTTTGGTATTTGTACAATAAAATCTTGATATAATCGTTGTAATAAATTAAAAAGTAACGGTTTTTGTTGATTATAAGCATGATCGCGTGTACTTTTGATTATTCTATGTAAGTGGTCATAAATCAAATTGCTATATTTCCGTGTTATAGACTTAATGCTCCTACATAGCTTTGTCTAAAAAAAACATAATAACAATAGCATAAAATGTATTTTTTTAAACTACGAAAAAAAAAACGGTTATTGACGTTCGAGCAAATCGTATAACCTGAGTATAGTTAAACGACATTCACTTCATTAAAAGTATTGGTTTTAGCTAAAGATAGCCTCCATACTGGACCAAATTTATCTACAATGCTTATTGAATCTTATTTTTTACTAATAATATGAATGCGAAAATTGGGATTGATGGATGAATGTATGGACGTTTGTTACTAAGTATCTCCATACAACTTAGCGGATCTTACAGAAATTTAGCACGTAGTTTGGAAGACCACGTAGGCTACGTTTTGTTTTTAATTCTTTGGGACGATGTCGTAGGCAAAAGCTATTGATATAAAAAGTTCTCAACTAGTTGTGTTGAAAGCAAATTGAGGTTAATTAAAACAGTGGCTAATGAATTCTTATTGTCTTTTCTGTGGGAATTAAATTGACCTGTTGCGAGATGTTTACAAAATAATCAAACGACAGCGAACGTTTGAAATATGAATATGAAATAAACTGCTCTTTGAATGAATTTAATGAAAGATATATTAGTATGTTTTTGTATGTGTTTCGGAAGTGGACACCCACAATTATATTTTAACTAGCTGTTGCTCCCGACTTCTTCCACGTGAAATTTAAAAATATAACCTATGTTATTCAGCGATAACGTTTTTTAATGGTGAAAGAATTTTGGAAATCGGTCCAGTAGATTTTTAGTTATTTCAATACATAGAAAAATCCAAAAAACAAATCTTTTCTCTTTATAATATTAGTATACTCGTAGATTACATTGGAGTATAACAGTCAATGGTGGTTAAGATATTTGATTAATTAAAGCAAATTAAATAAAAAATTAAGCAAAGTCTAAGATAAACTTAAAAAAAAACACATTTCATTAAATAAATGTTGATAAGAATTATGAAAATATACTATCTTATCATAATATAGGTGCATTTACAAATTCTCGATTGAAGTATTACGCGGCTACGTTTGAAATATATCTCGAGTTGTGTAATAACTTTTATAGAATTGTTACTTGTGATATAGTTAATTTAAATATAATTTCTCTTCGCATAGAATACTAAAGTCGTGTTAAACGTCACAATTTTTTTTTTGAATGAATATTTCATTATAGAAAACTCTTTGAAGCGTTTATTAAAACATATTGTACAACCGCTTCATAATACGTATTCCTTAAAGCAACTATTTAAAGTTATAAATCTTCTATACTATACTAATATAATAAAGCGTAAACACACACTTCTTTGTTGCCTAAGATGTCAGCAATTACAGCATATTTTTGAATAACTCTTTTTTTAATAAAAATCCCTACACTTACGTCACGCTTTAGGCTATATATTTTCACGCCATTAAACTTAGGGGGTAAATATTTTGGATAAAAATTCTAAAGTGGGAAAGAGACCATAAGTTGCTGCCAACATCAAGAAAGAAAGATTGCTAAGGTTTGTCATGTCATGTCATGTTATTTTGACATTTGCTATTGATAATTTGACAAATGTAAACAATAAAATAAAGTTTTTATAACTTCACGCGGATGAATCCGCACGCGAACAGCTAGTGTCTAGATAAAGATCGAAATCGATTGACATTTATCTTTGTTATAAAAGAACAAACATAATATGTTAAACTTGTTTACATCGCCTGCACAATAGTTACAATTTTTTAATATCGCATATATCTATAATACCTTATTTGTAAACCAACCGGTATATAAAAAATACGAGGTCTGCTTTCGTAAATATCCAACGTAAGAGTAATTTTCCCAACAGCACTGGGATCTTTCTTGATGGTATCGGAGGTCTACCCTTCATTTCATCCTGTGGTTGGTAAAATTCCTGGGCATATCCAAGTATCACTCACTCACTCACAATTTTTTTATTTGTTAAAGCAAAGGTGCGCGGTCGAATGCGCTCGACTGACTGCGCCCGCGCAAGCCGGTGTACCAAATCCACTCTTACGCAAACGCCTAGGGACCTGTCACCAACGACCGCGATCGAGAAAGTGCATGATATCATTATCTTAACAAGACCATAACTCTTTGTAATCATATTTCAATCGATAGTTTATCTTAACGTATAAAATAAATAAAGAGTTGTTTATGTTGACACTTAGGACAGTATTGTTTGATGTGACCCAGTTTTATTATAGTTTTACTATGATATGAATGTTTATCATTCAGGTTATAGTGGAATTCATACTTGGGTCATCGCACACAACATGTGGTTTATAAACAAGATGTTACAAAACTTACTACTTTAATTTTTTCAATGCATTATACTCTCGTCTGTAGAGAGTAGAGGTAAAATATTACGGATTTTCGCTTAATCCTATCAGGGTATACCTTTCTCTCTTCTGCATCTTTTTTCCTACAAATTAAAAGGCCTAATAGACATAGATTAATTCCTTGTTAGAGTTTGTCCTCCTCTCTGATAGTATTACAAGCAAATTCATTAAGACAAAAATCTACATTTTTTTAAGTTATTAGACATTTACGACCGTTTAATAGATTAGACATGGCGATTCATTGAGGCAAATTGGCGATGTTCACGATATTCCATCTGTTGCTTTCTAGACAATGCTTAAAAACAGCGCAGAGTAACAAAGACGCTGTACGACCTCGATTTAATATTAATCACGTTTTTTTCAACCCATCCGTTTGCTTACGGTCCATCGACCGGCCAGATCACGATCTTAGCCGCCATTAGTATGCTTATACCGTACTAAGTATACGCATACCATACATACAGACATAAAGCGTATCGGAGTTGCTTCACATATTCATTTTCCTCTAATAGACCTCTATGGTCTCTTCCTATTATTTGTTGAGGATATAGAATCCAGTGATGTCACTCTAGGAAGTTTTTCGCTTTATGTATTTGATTCCTATAGAACCATTATCTTTAAATTTACTCCTACTTGAGGGAGGTCCCGAAACTAGTAGTGTTAAGAAAATCGGTACTGCGCTGGAGGATTGGCGCAACACTAGATTATTAGCGTAGACGTCCCGTCCCTATCTGACAGCTGTCAATGTCATTCAGACGTATTGGAACAGCGCGCCATTCTGCCAGGATCAGTAGCTCCGAGTGTTTAAGTTAATTACGCTAGTTACAGTTTTATTAATTGTAGATAGCTTCGATGTATTATGACAAGTAAACCCGAGGGTCGTCGAAGTTGAGGGAGAAATCGAGATGCAAAAAAGTTGGCATTACAAACTGGAGGACCGTGGTCAGAGATAGAAATGGAGTTGCTGGCCCAAGTCAAGGCCCACAAAGGGCTGTAGAGCTACAGAAGAAGTAGATAGCTTCAATCCTTCACTTTTCTTTATATAATTAGTTTTTTGTGTTACAAAATTTAAGGATTTTATCCAGTGAGATATTGAAATATTTTAGTAAAAAACTTTAAAATTAATTGTTTATTTTTAATTACTTAAGTAATTAATTTGTTTTTTATAATCAAATTACATCAAAGCGTTACTAATTAACTCTCGGTTGCATATTTGAAAGTAAATAAGGTGACTCATCTTTTACATCTCTAAATTAAAATTTTATGAATTGAAATAAATGCGGACTTCATATGCTCGAATTAAGACCGAAGCCTATAAAAGTGCCTAACACTAATCCCACTTTTTTTGTATTAAACTTAAAATGTATTTAGTCGAAATATCTTGGAATTCACAATTTTTGTTTATGTAAAGTCGCGGACGAAAGCTAGTGTTTTAATAAAAATATAATTCTTTGGAATGACGAAATCATTTCCGCATATATGTATATTTTAGTTTTAATAGTACAATAGTACGCCGTTGATACATTCATAAATCATTTAAATGACATTGGTTTTTCGAGACGATAAAAATAATAAAAAAAAAATATGCGTTTTGTTTGTAAGCTTAGATGACTTAAAATGTACTCCTAGGGTTCTAGATAATCCTTTTGTTATAAGCTTCAAATTATAAAATGTATCTATTAATTGAATAAAAGTTGTCAGAACTGTACAATCTGTGAAGTAACTATACTCGTATATTCCCGCAAATTACAAGATTGCATTAAAAAACAATGACATTTTACAACAAAAACATACAATACCAATATGGCGCATGATATTTACCCAAATTCTTAAATAACGGCGCGACCTACAATCACTTAGAGCTCGCACACATCTGAAACTAAACTATCGCACTGTTTAGTCTCGCTTCGATTCCTATCAGCTTATATGTAGGTGCGAACACTACTCGATTTTTAGTTATGTAACTAAACAGTTGAATTTTCTGCGAATCAATCGACGATCGCACAACAGTGTGCGATAGTTTAATCAAAGGAGTGCGCCCGCTCTTAGTACGAAATTTGCGACACCGTCGAGGAAACAACTTTTTAAAATATCCTCAAAGATACTGAACCTTGAACTGAAAGTAATACATTTGTAAATTTTAAATTTAGTCTCTTTTAATATCATTACAATGTTTGAGTGAAAGTAAAGGACAATTTAACCCAACTAGACCGAAGATTCCCACATATCTTCTGTTATGTAACAAAATATTTCTACTACTCTCGAAACTGAAATTATTTAGTGTGAATAAATAGATTTCCAATGAGATACAATAATTATTTTGTTGGTTTACACAATCTTACTTCTTACTTCTTACTTCATACTAATATTATAAATGCGAAAATTTAGATGGATGGATGGATGGATGTTTGTTAGAGTTTGTAGCCTAAACGGCTGAACGAAATTCCATGAAATTTGGTATAGATGTAGACGATAGTCTGGAAGAACACATAGGCTACTCACTTTTGTTTTTTTTTAATTCCACGCGGACGGAATCGCGGGCGAAAGCTAGTATTTTATAATACATTCTAATTTAATGTATTAAATGTCGCTGCGAATGCGGAATACATTTAAAGTATTAATAAATATGCATTTTTTTTTAATACTCATACTATCTACTATATATCTATATCTATTCTATCTAAACATATAATAAAATTGGACTGTCTGTTTGTATTATTAAAATAAATATTCCAGATTTCGGGAAGATTATGTATTTGCGTTGCTGATAACGAAAATCGCATTTAAAAAATTGTCTGTCTGTCAAAATGGCGTAACGGGTGGTCCAAATTTGCGCTAACAATTTTTGCGGGCGACAGCTCGTACTAAATACTAAATACAATGGACGTTTATCTTATTACAAATTAATAATTTTGTTCTGAAATCATTCCAACCGCAGATCTCTATTGCCGTAACACCTGTACGAAAACGTAATTTCATCCTTTTCATTATCTGTAAAAAAACAGAGATAACAATTTTTGTCTGTGTTTTTGGGCAGTGGAAACCTACGGTTATACGAGTCACATCTTATTGAGGACGAGCTGTCCGCAAGCTTCGTTAGCGCAAATTTGGACCACCCGTTACGCCATTTTGACAGCGCGGAATTTAAAAAAAAGTAGCCTATGCCTATCCATGTCATCTACCCTACTGTCAGTATTCATAAACGAGGTTTAGGCTAAGCGCCATCTGCGCTCGGCCACCTCAACCTCGGTGAATCTGTAAATGCCTCTTCAAGGCAAACAGTGGCCATTCAGTCACAAAAAAAATACTATCAGTGCTTGTGTTACTTTGGGTAAAGCCTGCATGTAGAAGTTCACAAGGCATCTAATTCTCTTTGCTATATTTGTTATGCGCATAGCAATGAAACCAGCTAGAATAAATTAAGCAATTAAGCCTTGGTTAAATGTATAATAATTAGCAAACTAATTAATTAACATTTGTCAACTTTTAACAATTTCTTTTCGTAAGTTGTGTGTCCAATATTTGGCCGTGTCCATTTAAATGGCACATGGTCTCGCAATTTTATTTGTTCAATATATTTGTATGCGCTAAGTAAGCCGAGATATTCTGAACGCAATCCTTGTGAAATTGATACGATACAGGCTCAGCAACTCTGTACCTTTTATGTTTACGATTACGATCGAATTGAGATTGTATGAATGTATCTTGATTTTACCAAATTAACATCGTAATGTTAAAGTTCTGTTGTTACTGTGGCTTGTGGGTTAAAGGGATTGTCCGATTTTGAAGTGTAATGACCTTGACCACCGGCAATTAATCTGCAGTTTATCTCAGTTTTCCCGCCGTTCATTTGTCCCTAAAATTGTTTAGTAGCCTTAATTTTGTCTGTCATGTCTAGAGGTAAAGACATTTTTACTTCTTCTAATAAAAGTACTTGAACATTTTGTAGTCTATAGTATGTGATGTTAATCTCAACGTCAACATGACAATACGTTTGTACCTAACGTCACCTCACTCTCCTTTGATTTAGAATGTTTGTAGGCGCTTCTTTCAATGTTTATTCAAAGTATTTGTTTAAAAAAAATGACGAAAATAATTAACATACAATAAGCCGCTATGCAAATGTTACATATCTAGGTTAAGCGTATATTTCAAAGAACGCTGATGTAAAAACTGAAATCGTTAACTTACCATTCATAGTTTAAATGACTTAGTATGCATTAGGAAAATGAAAATTCACTGTCAATGAGTTGCAGATTATGTGGGAGTATGAGAAGATAAAGAAAATGCAGTGTTAATTAGAAACGATCATTAACCACTCCGAGTGGTAGTAAATTTTATTTAAATATCAAACAGCGTTATCGTCTCACAGTACCTCCCGTGTGGTATCTTTCTTCATTAAAGGCGTGATCCACCAAATTTTAATATGTCTGATAACAATCCAACGTGTAAAATATGTGATGGAAATATCGGATTTTATTACCCTATCTGACAGTGACGCCATTTTTAAGCTATCTAAGTCAGTGGTGGGATAGGCCCTTAATCTCGTACAAGACTCAAGATTCTAAATAGAGGTCTATTTTCTTTCAGACCCCTGTCTATACATATTACGGTTCGCATCGCAGTTGCAGTTCGATATGAAACAGCATGACGTGAGCATGACAGCGCTGCGATTGGTGCAGAGGATGAAGAGAGACTCCATACATTCAGGTCGACGGCCATCGGGGATTTGTGGAGCAGGTAAGAAACTAGGGTGTACGAAATTCTATGAACTGCCAATTTAAGAGAGTCCCTTAGTGGAAATTCAGAATGTGAAATCCATACTACGGATAGGCTTGACCACCTCTGTGTTCCCGCCGCTCGTTTGCCCCCTTCTCTTATAAAAAAAAGGCTTTTAGTATCCAGTTCTGGAGAAAGGTTGTAAGCGCTAGCTTATTATTGCTTATTATTAAAATGATGTTCCATCGTATCATAAGAAGTATAATTATTTCCAGCACTACTAATAGCAGCCCGTCTACATGACTTCTCAAGAACACCAACGGATGTGGTGCGCATAGTCAAAGTGCATGAATCGACTTTGAGAAAGAGGTTACTGGAGTTTGGAGAGACGCCCTCTAGTGCTCTCACACTGGACGAATTTATGACTGTTGATTTAGAAGAGGAACAAGACCCGCCAGCGTTTAGAGCTGCAAGAAAAAAGGATAAGGAAAGACTTCAAAGGGTACGGTATAGTTTTATAAATAAGATTTCCGTACTCAACTTCAAAACGTTGATGGCGCAGTTGTTAAGTGCTGAACTCTACATTTCTAGGTTCCCCAACATGTATGAATGTGTTTTAGCCCAGTGCAGTTTGCCTAGTTAACCTTAACTTGGGTAGACTGAGCCCCTCGATGGGGACATGAGCTGTCGATACATATTCACCTTGCTTAAAACATTTACGTGCGGTATCGGTATGTAAATTGAACTCTCTTGTTTTACAGTTAATGGAAGAAGAGGACGGCGAGAAGGAGATTACTGAGTTGCAGAAAGAGATAGAATTACAATTAGATAGAGATAATTCTAGACGAAGGAAGACTGCCACTACCAGCACTTTATCACCAGTAAGCATCGGTACGGTACATCGAATACCACTGTAAAATATATGTTAGCGCGGAAACAGATTAAAGAAACATTTGTATTAAAACTTTTTATTTTCTAGTTTTTTTTAAGAAAATGAACGAGATGACAATACGATTGATAGAAGTGTTTCGCCATAGTGCATCTACCATTAAGACATCTTCACTAACTTTCGCAAGTGACTTCATTTGCGTGGAATTAAAAATAACAAAAGAAAGTAGCCTTTGTGTCCTTCTAGACTATGCTCTATGTCTATGCCAATTTTCTGCAGGTTTTGGCTGCAAACTAACAAACATTGAGCCATCATTACGCATTTCTAATATAGTGTAAGATAAATTAAGATTTATAGAGTCAAAGGAAAGTTAAATTATAAAACTGTTCTGTATTTCTCATTTCTAGTACAAGATATTTTTTTAAGGTTACAATTACAATTGTTTTCAGAGGAGGTTTCGACTGAAGATGTGGAGGCCTCCAGGTTCGCGGCGGAGGACACGCTGGACTTGCTGGGCGAGCTGGCTCGGGAGACGGACGGCGTCACTGGAGACCGCACACAGAACAAGATTAGATTCGAAAAAGGACTAGGTAAAAACATCAACAATAGGCATTTTTTTCATATAAATTTGACACTAGCTTTTACCCGCGGCTTCTTCCGTGTGGAATTAAACAAACTTAGTAACCCATGTGTTCTTTCAGACTATGATCTACATCTGTGACAAATTTCGTAGAGATCTGTTAAAGAGTTTGGAGATACGTTCAAACATTCATGCAAACTTTCATAATATTAGTATGATTAGCTACCCACTTATTATGTAGATTTACTTCGTTCATTTCATTTATATCTTTATTTTCACAAAGTAACATTTAAGTGCTGCTACTTTTAGAACTTGACGTTTGTCTACTCACAATACTTTTCTCTCTTTCCCTCTCCATCTCTTATGTTAGGAACACCGAATTATTTAGTAGCTAAAGTACTCACGTCTATTTGTTTCCTTAATCTACTCGACTAAATTACTAGCTTAGTGTTACCTAGGTATTACCATTGTTTACTAATCATTATATAATAACATTGACAAGAAAGTATTAAGATCGAATATTGATGGCTACAAAGGTAGAGAAAGACTAAAAAAAGTATGGATGGATTGTGTAAAAGAGAATATGCTTAAGAAAGTAGATTCACGGTATGACGGTTGATAAAAATGTATGAAAGAGCACATGCCGACCTTCCGTAGGGACAGATTGACTAATGGAATGTACCACTACAGGTCCAGACTTAGCTGTGATCGGTCTAGGTCAACCCGAGGAGAAAGACAAGTTCGTAAAGCCGGAGCCGAAGTCCCAGTTCAGCAAGGATCTGCAGCAGGAGGAGTTGGAGCTGAGCGAGCGCGATGAGGAGTACGTGAGCTCCCTCATCATGAGCGAGGAGGAGGCGCGTCTCAAGAGCAGGCTGTGGAACAACTTAAATGCTAGCTATTTGAAGGAACAGAAAAGTAAGTCTTGTAGTTGGCACGTCGATTCAAAGAATAGTCTTGTTTTATAAGTGCCAAATTAAATATTGATGCAAGTATTATTCGTGGTGTAATGAACATCTATACTAACATTATAAAGAGGAAAGATTTTTATTTTTGTATGTATTGAAATAACTCAAAATCTACTGGGCCGATTTCAAAGATTCTTTCACCATTAGAAAGGTAATTTATCTGTGAGTAACATAGGCTATATCTTATATTCTTTTTTTAATTTCACGGGGATGAAGCCGAGAGCAAAAGCTAGTCTTTTAAAAATTGTGCAATTTTGTCGTACTTAGGACATCTGAGAATATCTTTCCGAATAATGTGTTTTAACAATTTTAATATCTCAGTAAAAGAAGAAATACGAGCCAAAGAAAAGGAGGAAGGTAAGAAGAAGAAAGTTCGTGGATCTTACAAGAAGAAAGTAGCGCTGAACGCCGCTACCGCGGGGGAAGCTATTGAGAAGATGTTGGCAGAAAAGAAGATAAGCTCCAAGATTAATTACGATATACTAAAAAGCCTCGACCAGCCCGGCTCGCTGGCTACCAGCACGACTGTCCCCGCCACGCCCACTGTGCCGTCCACGCCCAATGTTTCCACCACGCCCACAGTTCCCGTCACGCCCACTGTGCCCACCACGCCCGCCAGGACTTTAACAGTAGATGAGTAAGTTACAATAATAGAAGAAAAAGTTAGTTATTAACGAATTATTTTATTACTCCTAATTTTACAATAAAATAAATAACTTGGGTGTTTTATTTAATTGAATTGAAATTGAATTATTTCACTTTTAATTTGCCTATCTTTATGTGTGGGATCATTAATATGTGTAATGAAAATGATCAACTCTGAGGTAATTAATTTCAGGTCTAAGTTGGCGACGCCAAAAGAAACAGTTGCCCCGTCGCCTGTGCCTCGTAAACGCAAGAAGAAGGAGAAGGGTGGGGCCATGCCCACGCCCAGCCCCAAGCCAGCCCCGCCCACGCCCAAAACCGCGACAGAAACTGGTAACATTCTCTTATACTTTTTATAATATACTTACCTAAATAAAAAAAATATTACACTTGTTGACCTCGACCGCGCGGAATTCAATATAATATAGACTATATTATAATGTTGCTCGGAGATAATGTAGGGTACATGATGAAAGATTTTTTTAATCTTTTCTTTTTAATTTTCAAATTGGCCTAGTTGTATTTGAATTTACATAAAAAAATTACGTCTTTATTCGTATATCTTTAATTTCTTATTTTTATATATAATGTATTTTACATGATTTGTTATTAAAAAATAAAACATATTATATAAAAAAATAGTCTTTATATTATTGGTACCAGATAGTTGACATATCTTACATGTAACAAAAGAAACACTTAACGCGTCCTTGTAGTCTCTCAATCTTTTCATATATCTTATGGGCTCTCAACTTCCCACAAGTCGTTGCTTAGAACATAATTATAGATGTCGATGGCATGGACATATATGTAGATGTTTGAAAAGCGTTACGAGTATATTATCACTTTCTCAGTACATCTAAAATTATATAAAAAGCTTTATTTTCCAGAAACTGTGGATGACTACGACGAGGAGGAGCCGGAGGTGCCTGACGTTAGCAGTGAGATGTCGCTCGCCGCCATGTTGCAAAATGGCGACGACGATGATTACTACGGTTATGACGAATACTAAAATACAAAAAATGTACCAATAAACGTTCAAAAACATAATTTTATACAAAAGTGTACCCCCCCCCCAATATTTCGCTTAAAATACGTTGCTAAAACATAAATCTAAAGGTTATTAGAGTAAAATAATTATTCTAATAATCCTTAGCTGGGCTTTATTGAAAAAGTACGTTTAGCAATACTGCGGTTCTTGAAACAATATTCCTATTGGAATAAATTTTTAGATTATAATTAAAAAGTTTATATTTTATATAGCTTATATCATAAAAGCAATAAAATGTAATATTTGTAAGTACAATTTGTCACCAATGGGCAATATGCATGACGCCAAATTGGACCAAACTTTTTTTAAGTATACTTTCTTACTATAAAAACATACCTGTGAAGATTTTTTAATGTCATGATCAATAGATAAGTCACTACGCTGGCGTCGCTGTGTTGTCAATACACAGTTCATTTACGTTAGTTTATATAGAAATTTACTCTTCAAGTATTTTACTGTGAAAACGATAACAAAACGATCATCAAAATAAAAAATAAATGGAAAGAATCATTAATTACTGCTTATTTGTACCAAGAATAATGAAATTTAAATTAAATATTGGTCGTGTATATTTCCGAGTAAATATTTTCATGAACACAATATTGTGTATTCTCTCGTGATTGTATTGTTTTAACATTATTTATAACACGTTTTTTTTGGGCTTTTCCAAAGCTATAGGAAGTTTTGCTCGATTTTTGACTTTTGATAACTCTGAGAACCAATTAAATACTTTGTTTTTTTTTTACATCGGAGTGACACTGAGCGAATGTGATGAATGAATGAATGAAATGTGACGATTGACGTCACGTGTCTCAAGCCAACTCCGGCCGCGTTTTAGTCGCACGAAAATGATCGTAATTTCATTTTATTTTTTTACCACAATGGTTGAATTTTTTCGAGTCAATATTTTTTGCTGGTTATCTTATAAGAAGTAGAAACGTTTAAAAAAATACATACGTATTCGTGATTCTCTCCGATTTGGAGAATTGATGTGTCTTTGAAGACTTTTTAGTTGTTCTGTGTTGTTTTTAATTCATATGTGTAGAAGAATTTTAAGTTTAGTTTATATATACTTATATACTTGTATTGAAAAAAGTATTGAAGAAAATAAGGTGTTTTTAAATGTATTGTGTTGTATATGAATAATGTTATTTCCTTTTGTAAAAGAAATATATATTTTTAATAAGAAAGAAGACAAAATAATACCAATTTATTCACACTTGCTTGAATATGATATTAGTGTATTTGTAAGATAGATTAATATAGTGTTCACAGGTTTTTCATTTAAAAATAGCGAAATATAATATTATTAAAACTGTTTCGAGCAGAATTTTTATATAAATCTTTTGTCGTATGAAAATCGATTATTTAGCGATTTAATGATCTCGATTAGCTCTAGGTTTTATTTCCACTATTTTAGGTTAATTATTTTAGATGTATTTTTCATATTTGCATTGTATTTGTCCTTATAAAATTTGTAAAATTAACAAATATTAGGCATCTTTACTGAGTATTTAATTCCAATTTAATATGTATTGTAGATTTTAAGGTATGTTGAGGATCAAAAGGTTTTATGTAATGTAAGCAAGTTGTTACATTTAAGCCTTGTAATGTCACGGAAAGCAATACTTTACATTATTAAAGGTATTTCACTTATTTTATAATAACTTAATATACATTTGTATTTTTTCATTTTAACTACCCTGAATAGGATAAAATTACTATTAGTCCAATACAAAAATCATAAATGTCAAACTACAAGAAAGTAAGACAAAGTATAACGGAGTTTGTATCAAAATTATAATAATATACAACAATGCAATAAAACTTAGGTCCTAAATATTGCATAGTATGATTCCCTTCTACCAAATAATTCTTTACAAAGTGATTTTTTTTGCAGATATACTAAATCAGCTTCTACCAAACAGTTATGAATACTACATAGTACATAGCACTTGTACTTGCAGTGTGTGTTTGTGATAAACAATATCTACATGTTTTGACACGTAGTGATTTATGTATTCTTTATATGTAGATATTTAGTATAGCAGTATAGCACTCTCTGATGAGTTATTAATTATTGCGACAGACCAATTTCACTCAGAATCTGCAAGCAATTGAAAAGATAAATTATAAAAACACCAAGACTTAAAACCTATATAATGTACTAGCTGTTGCCCGCGACTTCGTCCGCGTGGTATTAGAAAATATAAGAACTATATAAATAACAAAAAGCTACGTATCCCTCGGGAACCGGACATTTCTCGGGGATGAATCTTATCCCATGTGTACTCAAGACTTTATTTTATATCCGTGCCAAATTTCAATAAGATATGTTGAACTGTTGCAGAATGATCGAGTAAACATTAAAAAACTAAATTAATTAATCCCACGGGAACCGTAACTATTCCCGGGATAAAAAGTAGCCTTTGTGTTCTTCCAGACTATGCTCTACATCTGTGCCAAATTTCATGAAGATCCGTTCAGCCGTTTAGGCTACAAACCCTAACAAACATCCATCCATCCATCGTAACTTTCGCATTTATAATATTAGTATTAGTATGATATGATTATGTTCTCTGAAATAATAAACAATAAAGTAATGTATAAGTATGCGCAATCGCATTACGGCTCGGACGAAACTTGTCGGTACAAGAACGCGCGACTTGTTGACGCGACCCCGCCGCAGCGAGGTTCAGTGAATCAGTAATACGTCTGTACTTGCATAAAAACATCACAAACAAACGTTCGTACACCACATTCAGTTTTATCAGGAAATAATTAAGTGATAATTTGCACTATTATGGGGTTTTTATGTCGACCGCAAAAAAGGACTAAAATTGTGCGAACTAATTTTGTTATAACTTCGAAGATTCAAAATTATCTAAGATCAAAAAGCGGCCAAATCACCTTTCGAATGAATTTTATTCAGCTGTTGAATGATTCAACTATACTTCTAATTAAACCGTAAGTATATAATTTATTTTTTATCCATTATTAAATTAAAATTACACCCCGTTTGAATCTAATTTTGCTTTCAAAAACTTGCTTTCTTATGTTTAAATAATCAAAAAATCTTTTTATTGAACAATTAATTTTGAATTTCCCGCTTTTGTTACGCAGTCGAGGTACATAATGCAGGGTTGCTATAAAAAAGTAGCCCTTTTTCGATGTTAGACTTTAAATTGTTCTACAAAAAATATTACGGATAAATATTTAACCTCTAGTTAACCTGCGACAATACAATTTTGTAATTGAATAAAACTTTTTTTTTTAATCTTGTTACTCATTTTATGACAATTTGTGAATTAATTGAACTTAACTTTTCATTTGTAATGCGCGGTTCACATTTGACCAGTACAGTTGGACAGTTGCAAGTACTAGTCATAGAATGTATGGACTCACTGGTACCAATTATCGGTCACCTGTGCCAGTTGATTGCCAGTCCAGTTACTGAACGCTACCAACCAACTGTATTGCCCAACTGTGGACCGCGCATAAATGTTGGCCACCATGTAGAGTGAACTTGCCTATAGCATTCAAAGACCAACGCGAAGTTAGCAAAACTCAATGTAAAAACACGATTACATTTTAGTTTGTGTTTATGATTGTGTGTGCTATTTGCTACACCTTGAGCGGTATATCTTTAAAACTGTCAAAATAGTTTAATAATAGTGCTTTTTCTTCATACGTGATTGGAATAACCTTACCAGGATCGTAATAATTCATGTTTCTGAAAGTGAAGTGTAAATCCTCTGGGGATTGTGGAATAATGAAAAGCAGTGCATTTATCGCTTTGTAGCGATGTGTGAATTCAGTAATTTGAATTGATAGTGATTTAATATAATTCATGGTGTTTCAGAAAATATTAGTGTCATTTGCAAAGCATAGTTCGAATCATAGGGTCCATAAAGGAGCAGACGGATTCTATCATGGTCGTAAAACGGTAAGTTTTTTACAACGTGGTCCTTGTACGTAAAGATTGTTAACAGCATGAAATCGTTGCCAAACTCGTTTATACAACGTTAATTACCCTAAACTATATTGTTTCTACGAATTTTTCTTTAAATTATCGTTCTTCGTGACATTTGATCATAGCGCCTCATTTATAGTTTAGCTAAAATGCAGTGCATGTTTAGCCTTGTTTGTTTACTTTGGCTGAATTAAATCTTATATTCGTGAATAGTCGGGTTATTTCGATGCTATTACATTTCTAGGATTAACTCTTTGTTTTTGCAATGTGCATTGATTTACTAAATAGCAAGTTGCTAGTCTATTGTTTTGGTTGACAAGGTTTAATTTAACAAAACAGTTAAGTTTCTATGCGTCAAACTAATTTTTTCGATTAGTGAACGTCTGAAATGCGAACTGTAAATACAAAAGAACATAATTAACTTATTTATATAAGTATAGTTGACAATTATTGTAATGATGTAATTCAGATGCTTTTGTTTAGAGTAAGTTTGATGAAAATTGGGCATGATTTGCCATTGTAAAGCCTATTGCTTTTTTGTTAAATTACTACGTGGTTCGCTCAAAGTTAGACATTTGGCCCCACTTGTTTATACAAATCGTTTTTTAGGTTCTGTATGAAAATATTACTGTGAAACATCAAATTCACAAATGTGTCTCTTTTGTTTACGCTTTTAATCCATTTTCTTCTGAAAAGTAGGCAATTAATTAAAATTAATTTAAATGCACTATTTATGGTTCACTCTTGTTGTTTTTAATAAGTAAAGTAGCACATACCATCTTTCGCCATCACCATCTAAGATCAGGAGGCAATGTGGCCAAGTGCTAGATTATTTTCAATAATAAACATATAGATTTTATATTTATGTTTAAAACAAAATTTGGAGGTATCTGTGTGAAATTTGCATTGCAATAAGAGGTCTAGAAATACATGCCAGCGGGTTACTTATCAGATGAAACAGAATCCTTCTACTTCATGCAACATAATGTCACATCTAACAAGAGGATGACATTTTTCATTGGTTTGTATGCACAAATAAAACTTAAACTGTAGTCTACCGTTTATGATGAGCTGTGTCATTGAAGTCATATTTATTTTCCCCTCAGTATGATAGAATGATAGTAAGTCTCATTTATTCATTTGACAACCACATTTAAAAAATTTTTAGTTAATATTTTTTTAGGCTTGCAACGAATATATGGTTAATATCGGTATTTTGCCTATTCAGCTGCATTTATTATATTCGGCCCAATAGCGTATATGTGCATCCAATACGACTAAATACTTAAATTATTACTTTGTTATATGGAGATACTTGGTAAAATTAAAATTAAAAAAATCAGTTCCTTTTGTTTATTCATATTTTAATTACTCTTATAACCATTTAAGTAGTTTTGTAAGTTTTAAGTACCAATTGATACATAAAACTGGTACATAATCATCATAATCAAAATTTAGAAGCGGAAGATTATGGCGCAGTAAGACTAATTTTTCTGCATTTTTAGAAGTAGTTTACTTCTTTTTTTTTGCATAGACCATCCCAGTTTGTCATAGACTATGTCTGCAAAAGTTTTGACATTAAGATATTGCTAAATACTTTTGCCTTATATTAAGCGATTCAGTCAGGGGGTCGTTGAATATTCGGTATACTGCCGAAAAAAAATACTCGTTAATTTTTTTATATACTGCCAGCAAAGGTTATTTTGTTTTTATCGTTTATTGTGTTGGAAGCACGTGGAGTGTTAACATCCGCCGCTAGCATATGGGACACCTGCCGAAGTGGGGGGCGCGCACCTGCCCAACAGATGTTTCGCTCCCCATACAAAAACATTCGTAGGGCAGTGGCAAGGGACCGACCTTAGAACTTCTAAGGCAATTACTTCAAACGGACACGTGTCGTTTTTCACGTGTAGGTACTGTGAATAGTTGCGTATTCGTAATTTTTTTTATTAAACCTTATAAAACAAATACTTTGCGGATTTACTGAGTTTTACATTTTTCCTTAATTGTAAACTAGTTAATATCGGTGATATATTAAAAATGTAATTTACTAGCTGTTGCTCGCGATTTCGACTGAAATTAAAAAAAAAATACAGACGAATTTAGTACCTCCGTATTTTGGGAAGTCGGTCAAAAATAGCCTTACTCGCTGAAAACGTACCTTTTTAATAGTGAAAGAATTATTTAATTGGGCCCAGTAGTTTTTGAGTTATTTCAGTACATTCAAAAATATAAATCTTTCCCCTTTATAATATTAGTATAGATTAGAGTTGTGTACAGTGTTAGCCGACTAAAAGAAATTAAAGCGGGTGCATTAAGCTGTAGAATTTCTTTGTTTAACGAGTCTAATTTCAACTGCCAGCGTTGCGAGCGCTGCGGTGACCCCTGCAATGAGTTTAATTAAATGTGCTTGCTTTGTTCGACATTAGGTTTCAATGAAATATAAATGACGAATCAAGAGTCTATTTTAAGACATTCTATTTACACTGTTTACATTCTTTAGTTGTTGCAATATAAAGAGAAATAATAACTTTATGTATAGTATCTTCTCTCCGATGTGCCAACTCAAGTGACGAGTGCTGTAAACAAATGAAAGTTTCTAATAAAACAAATGTGTTAAATAAGGCAGCCCGTAATTCTTTAATCCTATTAGTTCCCCTATCAACCTCTAGGCACGCGCCGCTACGTAACTTAACGTCCAGGCTAACTCGATTCGTATGGAAGCAATCGAATTAAATTGCTCGATATAGTAAGGGTGCTTTACGTAGGGATGTGTTCATATGCTTATATGAGTTAACATTATGTTTTTTTGACCATAAGGGCCTGTCTCAACAAATTGTAAATTGTAAACAATCCGTGTAAAATATATGATGGAAATGTCAGATTTTGTTACCTTATCTGGCAGTGACGTCATTTTTTATCCTTTATCAGGTAGTGGTGGGACAGGCCCTAAGAATTGTGTCCACTTATTGGATGTTTAACCCGCCATTTATACAAAAGTTGTTTGAAATTGTTTAGCCAACACAAAAGAAGTTTAAGCTAGGTTACTAGTTTAGTATAAATTAAGTCATGTAAGTCAATCGACGGATATCCAAGAATCCATTGTCTTTGTTAAAGTAAATAAGGAAATCATTTAATTTGTTAGCAAAAAGTACAGATAACGGAAGTAGGATCTCTCGTGTTAAAAGAATCAATGAACTGAAAATGCTTGATGTTCAAATGTCCGGAGTTCCTTCCCCTCAGGTCATTAGTCGTGTGCGAAACGTACTTTACGACAACTGAATTAACGTCACATTGTTTATTCTTCCATCGACACTTAGTGTGATTTTTTTATTTCATTACTATGATTTGATCTTACAAATGCGTAAAGGTAATGAATATTTGGTAGCAGGTTATATTTTATTCACGTTTGCCCTTTAGAAACCTCCATGCAAGTTTGGCAGCCCTGTTTATGCGTGTGTTGGCATCGAGGTCGTTGACCCACCGTTGTTCAGTTCGGCCTTGTTCGGTGTACTTCGCACTTGCCCAAAATCTCCGAGGACGTTACGCGGTCGTAAATCACGCCCAATAACGGCCACTTGATGCCTAGGCTACCGGTTAAATCTTAAGATTATCATTTGTTTAGATGTGGACCGAATAAATTCCGTGATAGCTGACGTCACTGAAGTTGTTTACTCACGTTATCGATCAGTTGGCTACGTGACAGTTGACACTGTTCTCTAGAATGAGTATGATGTAGTTTAGCTATTAGAGTACAAACAACCGGTTTTGTGTTCGATTCCCAATAAATAGTGTACAGTTTTATTTAGTTAAAACTTGTAAACCCATGTTTATAGTTGTTTATAAACGTTGTAAATAATACTAAATCGATCGTTTCTAAATGTATATTGTCGTTTGTTTGCTCCAATTCCACTATAGCCTTTATTTATAACTAGCTGTTCGCGTGCGGATTCATCCGCGTGGAATTATAAAAACTTTATTTTATTGTTTACATTTGTCAAATTATCAATAGCAAATGTCATGACATGACATGACAAACCTTAGCAATCTTTCTTTCTTGATGTTGGCAGCAACTTATGGTCTCTTTCCCACATTAGGGTTTTTATCCAAAATATTTACCACCTAAGTTTAATGGCGTGAAAATATATAGCCTAAAGCGTGACGTAAATGTACGGCTTTTTATTAAAAAAAAGAATTACTCAAAAATATGCTGTAATTGCTGACATCTTAGGCAACAAAGAAGTGTGTGTTTACGCTTTATTATAATAGTATAGATATATGTTACTATAAGAGAAATAAATTGTTTCACCTTATCAAATTATTTATGATTGGAAATTCCTCGTTATATGTAAAACCCATGTTTATAATATTTTGGGATTTAACGCGTTCATTATTACTTTATTTTACTAATTTATTTACTTTAAAACAAATGTTTTATCTTTTAATTATAAATTACGTTTTAACATGATGTAAATGTTATTTTGATAAATTAATTTATTCCCAAACATGTAAAGTACCTAGGCTACGTATTTTACTGTAATTATGTAAAATGTCACTAAGATAAATAATATTTGGGCTACATGGCTCGTATTGTTTTGGTAACTAGAGTATAGAACGGTACTAAGGTAAACATGACTTTCTGCCGCACTCACAGTTATTTAATGGTTACTTTACCCTTTGTTTGACGTGTCTTTCAATTAATACATCATCGGTCTCCCTTAATGAATCTTGAGTTTGACTCTCCTACATTTCTTAATTAATTCGCACTGATAAAGATAATTTTTCTTTTAACTTAAACCGAAATACTATAAATAGTTACTAATGTAAAATCGAATAGATTTTCCTATTTTAATGACGAGTACATTTGAAACATATTATTCAGAATCTGAGATTCTTTTGTTATATTATTGTAATATAATTGTTAAGAATATTACATTTAAAGTTAACCTTAGTGAGATACAATAGGGGCAAGGTTGATTGCGCCAAACTGCGCAGAAACAGACACTTTATTATACTGCGCAGTACTTTGTTATTAATATATTACTCGTAATAATATTAACTGCATGTATTGTACATCAATACTTGTTGATTCGATTTGTACAAGTTAGAAATCGAGATTTTTGTTTGCTTTGTTTATGGTATACAAATGAATTAAACCATCATTATTGTCACTTACTATTTCATACCAAGGTTATATGCACAATTACATATAGTTTTATGATGTATGCGCACACTTTGATCTTTGTCTTTCGACTTTAGTTGATTCCAAAGGATTCAATTGGGAAAGACTGGCTTACCTTAAACCAAGCTACTTGATTGTTAAAATGCCGTAAATTTTAGTATCGAGATTTAACTTATAAATGACTATAATCGACACTGATTTAAAATCTCATTTCAAATGGTGTACAAAAAACGCTCCTTTCTGTTAATCGCTACGTTTTCAGACTCTGCGTCGATTCCGTCTTAATTTCCGGTTGTACGAAAAAAAATTGGACCCGTTGAGCCGCCATTGACTAAACGCCAGCGAAATGTTCAATAAACGGAATGATCGAGATAGAATGAGATAACCAGCTTTTATATGATCTTATTGCCATCTCTGTTTTTTTACTAAATATAAGTATGAAAATCTCCAACAGTCATATGACAAGAATTTAAATAATACACGTATATTTATCTAGTAATTAAAAATTGTTTTACTGACTTTTTGTAAAAACCCAAAAATAAAACTCAAAATTGGCGTTTTTGTTTGTTAATAGCTGTTCCGCGCAACAATAGCTAATGGTTCACCGTGGGTAATGTGTTACGTTGAAGGCGTATGTAATAGTTATTGCTACATGTAATATTTGGTTTTCTAAGTCGAGATTGTACGAAACTCCTGTAATTATAATAAAATCTTTTTAATATTGTGACTAATTGTAACGTAGGATTCAAGAGTCGATTTTGGCCTTGAAATATTGCTTAAATTACCTCTCAGTACTACCAAATTTCGTACAATAAAAATGTGAAAATGAGATAATAGATGAAATGTGTATCTTTGACTAAGTTAGACTTAGTTTAATGACATTCGGCCAGTTTGATGACGGCGCTAGTTGGCTCCCTCGGCTCCGCGCGGATTAAAAACTATTTACTAAACTGTGTATTTCTAGACAGTGTTCTACATCTGTAGCAAATGCAGCTGTTCTGAAGATATGTTCTAACAAACAACCATCCATCCAAACTTTCTCATTTGTATTAATATGATGAATCGTGTGTTAAGATAACTTTGCCTGGTATATTGCAATAGGCACTTAAAGGTCGGTGAAAACCTACCTCAATTGGGTTAAATCGTGAGATCTGTATACCAGGCATCAAATAGAAATATATACGGGCTGTAGAAAGTGACCGCGTAGATCCAAATACTGCTTGTAACGAGATCGTGACCGTGCGAACGGCGAAAGTGAACAAACACGAGAGGGAGATGGGGGAGGGGGGTAAAATTGCACTATTATATGTATTATCTTGTATTGTTAGTTTTGTGCCTATTTCGCAATTAAATCAAGCTTATGTTAGTTTCACACGAGGGCGGAACGGTTAAGTAGAGTAGTAGACAGTGAAGTATTGTTATTGTTTGAATGTACGCTTACTGCTAAAGCAGTGCTTTTCTGTCTCGGCGTTATCTGTAAAATTCGCGTTGCTTAGCCTTACTTTTCTGACTTCGTGTGAACTGGTTAAGGTAAAACTAACGAAACAATATTATACAATGAGTCGCCAGCATTATACGTTTATCTATTGTTCTAGTGATGGGTATTACGAAATATAAAACTAGAAATAACAAATACGGAATCTCAGCTGTTTAGTTGTCGTTTAGACAAAGAAATTCTTACAGTATGTTAAGCCTTTGTTATGTTAGATTCAGTTTAGCAGGCTATTAGCTAAAAACATATTTATGAAGTACCGAAAAATTCCGTTACTATATCCGCGGTTTTCTCGACAGTAGTGGAATGTGTGTGTAACAGTGGTAGAGCCCGCTTTAACATCTTCGCACTGTAGGGTCGGATCGCCCGGTGCAATACCACGACCACACAGAAAACAGGCGTGAAGTGGAAGCAATTTCGCGTTTCGTCTGATGAATGTGGTGCCGGAGGCCTAATTTTAGTCCCTTTCCCTTTCCACCCTTTTCTTAAGAGGAAAGGATGGGAAGGAAAAGTGGATTTGACGGTGGAGGAGACGCATAGGAAGGGGAAATGTCCTCTTTATGTGCGTCTCCTCCTCCGTCAATTAAGGGTAGGCAACGCATCTGCAATTGCAGATGTTTATGGGCAGCGGTCGCTTTCCATTCCGGTGGATTCAGGTGGCCGCTTGCTCGTTTGCCACCTTATATTTAAAAAAAATGATGTAAAAAATGATGCCTTTATTTTATAAATTCGGTCACGTTGTGAGATGATATCGTTTCAAGGATTATGACATAAAACAAACAGTCGATAAAAGGTATACTTAAATTAGAAGTACATGTTCTGATGTTGGAATAGATTGTCCCCTAAATTAACATCGAAGTTTCTTAGTTTTAAATTGTTTAATCTTAGCACTGATGTTCTCATGTGTATAAAAGAATGTACCCTTATCAATTTTAACCGTAAATCACTGCAATATGTGAATAAACTGTCGCTTCGCAGATATGAGTCAATAGAATTCTGGCCGCGTAGGTGTGACTTAAACTTCCGTCGTCGGCGTCAGTGGACCGGACACGGAGTAGCCTTTTACCGTCGTCATGTTACGTCTTTGCACTCGATATGAGTCTGATTCACCTATCCGTAGTAATTCGCGGAACCGACTATCGGGTAAAGAGTACGAGTTAATTCAGATCGGTATCGTGTGAAGCAATCTCGGCGAAATTAAAATGTGCCGGTAGACGGAGCCTAGACTGGGAACGAATAATTGCATGTAGACATGCACGGACACGGAATAGGATTTATATAATACAACAGTCTTTTTTTTTTAATCTTTTAGATATGAGATTCATTGATACATAGCATAAATTGGACCACTACTGCACGTAGCTCCTCTATAAATTTTCGTAGTTTGGGTCAGTATTGTTTATCCCCTGGTTAACACGTAAGTTATAGAGATTAGACCCAACGTCATCGCATTATTATAAATTGTAGTTTTGTTGGAATCATTAGAAAAAAAATATTTTATCTCGATAAAAAAGTTAGACGTAAAATTTTATATTCAAGAGCAAAATTACGTAAGCACAAAATCTCCCGCAGTGTGATATAAAAGTATTGGGGGATTTACAATTGGTAAAATATAATTTCTCATTCAGTTCTCAGATTCACAAGGTGTTTTCCTCTACCGAACATATTGAGTTATCTCCTAATGTAGGCTATGACCCCGATGACCTTATGACAGGGGTGGTGAAACTTTACATATCAGCGTGACATTTATCAAATGAAATGTTTAATGCGGTTATGACGTGCCATGAAATAATTCTGATTTTGTCAGTATCGAGTACATTTCGTACTGTAGGGATCACTATGTTTCCTCCTCATAAAATACCTACTTCATATTTTTTTTTTTTAGTGCATAATGAATTTTGTGATCAGTGACATGCCCAAAATGTTGTAACGCGTGTTATTGGTTTGCCACCCCTGCCCTACGATATATAATTTGTAAAATATAAATCTCGAAGTGTGATTTCGTTGAAAGATAAGTTTATTTCAAAAAGTAATAATAGATAGCCGTGGGCTAACAACTTTCGTAGTTGGTAATTATAAATGTTTTAAATATGTATGCGGTATCTTCAATCGTTGTTGTTAAGTTAATAGTTTTTTGTAAGTTGGAAGGACAGCTCATATCAACTATTAATTTAACTTGCGCACTACTCAGAATGTACTATTAAAGAATTAATTCACTCTAATGTTTTTTTTTTACCGTAATGCGACTCATACTCATATTACATGGAACACAGGATTTATCATTTTTCAGTTTAAATTAAATGTTTTTTTTACACAGTTCTATGGTAACAATGATGTCATGCTAAACGTTAACGTTAGGATGAATAAAATAAAAAATAAAAAAAACACTTAATCCTTATCAACACTACAATACAATTAGAAATAACAAATAAAAATGACAATTAAAGGACAAAAGTAATATTTATAATGAGCATTACAATGCTGACCGAATTGGGTGCTAGCTCATCTTTGAATGCTGGGTGCTTCTCCAAATACCAAGCGCTGATCTTCCGCGAGAACCCTTGGGATCATCCACATGTCAGTAGCACACATTTTGTTCTAGAGGAACCCTGTTTCGGATGTGACAAAGCACGGAAGGCAATTCGTGTCATGCACTGACCACTTAGAGCCTAGCTGATAACGCTCGTATTGTATGTTTAGGGCATAAGTGACCTACTTACCCCTTTGCAGAGCGCAATATGCTAAAGATAAGCTATCGCCATTGCGATCGATATCGTGCTAAACAAACTTCCAATTGTGACCGAAAGAACCATCAAACAGTTTGTTTCATTATAGTTTCGATTGTTGAAATTTTATTGCCTTTAAATAGTTGATGACTCGAATTTTATCAATACTTGATCAAAAGGGCTAAATACGTCTCTCGCGCAATTAGTTATTATAACAAATCTCATTCCATTCTCTCTGTATGTGTATTTTAAAGTCTGTAACAGAATATTTATCTGGGTATTTTTTTTACAAAATTATTGGGCATGGGTAGAATGTTGCGGTTGCGGTTGCGTGTCAATATTAATATTTTTTAAACGCGATTCGCATTTTTTTTATGTACATTTGACGTCTAGGTAATAATTTTACTACCAGCGCACCTTTGAACCGGATAATTTTCGTGGTATTTTCCTTAAACAGGATTTAGATTTTGTTATTTTTTATTTCGATTATTGAATGAGGAATTTTGCTCTTGTTTGTTTTGGTATATATCTATTTTGATATGCGATGAAACATTAGCGGGACAAGTTTTGAGAAAAGGGCAGCTGGCTAGCCACGGGCAGATAAAGTTGGATATCGATTTGAAAACTACAAAACTTAGTATAATAGATATTGTAAATTTGAAGTACTGTATACATGTAGGTTGTAAGAAGTTGACCGCATCGTTTCAGTGGGCTTACGTAAGTGTCGGTGCATCGGCCTCAAACCGGTTTTGTCGACTGCTCATAACTTACTCCGGTAATCTTGACCCACAGCTGTCCGCCACTATACATTTTCCTTTCTCAGTTTTGACCGTAGATGTGAAGATTGGCTCCTATCTCCGGAAATTGGTGGGTGTTCGTGGGCGTGGATTATCATGAAATCAACTCGCTCTACTATTGTTTATTATCTTTTATCTTGTACCTTTTTATTTGGTAATGTTTTCGAGCGCCCTTTGAAATTAAATCACGTACTATATGGAATTTTTGTTCTTATATCACGACGTAGTACTGGTTTACATTTTTCTTTCGAGACAAGGACAGCTTTTATAAGGGATTTAGTATATTCATAGTAAAAAAATCTGATTCTATTTATTTGATAGGATTATAAAAATCTTTGCCATATTTCGGGAAATTATGGACCTAATTTCTTTAATGCATGGCGCATTGCACAAGAAAGTGATGTAACAAAAAAAGGCGTTTGACGCGTCCCCAGTCCAAGATTTTCATTTTGTTGGTTTGGCTTTAAAACCAATAAATCATTCATTTCCGTATTCTCATCAAAATCGACTTTATTGCATGTTTTTATAGACATTCATAATGTAATAATTTCCCTATATTTCATGTAACTCACATTTAAAAAATGTGATATAGGGTGATAAAAATCGTTAGATTTAATCAAATTAGGGTATAATTCACTATCGCATTCCGTTTTAATGAATTATGTTTATTGCGATGTGAACCTCGGTATCTGTTCAACGCAGGAGTGAATTTATGACCACTGTTGTAGGGAGAGGACTCAAGGGTGCAACCCCAAAGTACCTTTCTCACACAGACTAAAATGATTGCCTTTACTGTTTTATTACTCTGTATGTATTTTTCTTTTATTTAATGTAGTCAATGCTACAAAAAAGTGTAAGAAAGTAAAAGACAATTTTAAATTAAACAAATTATGTGAAATCAATAATTAACGGACATTTTAAGACTCACAGAATTCATAAAATTCATAAAAATATTTACGGGAAAATTTTATTACCGTACCCGGCAGAGTTAGCTCTTAGGGCATAGAAGTTCCTATGTTTTCTATAACCGTATTGCTTTTGGTGTTAAACAATAGTTTAATTGTTGTATTTCCTTTATTCCGCAGTGCTGCGGACAGTGCGGACTCACCTATTCTGGAGGAGGCCGGTGAGAGCGGCTCCGAACAGAAACCAAAGCCGCTCGTCAAATATGGAGAACTTGTTATACTTGGGTAAGTGGTTGCAAATAGGGCTGTCAATTTACCCCTGATAACTAAAATAAACCATTGCCCTTGATCTTTGGTGATACAACATCCATGTACGAGTACTTCGCACTCACTTTGACCCTAAGACTGATGTTAAACTGGTAGCCTGAATATGCGTCCACCTAAAGAGGTAGCCCTTGTGTATGTTTATTCTGTGAACGATAAAAAATTGGAACTATGATTGAAATGTTCTTAGAACATGATTCATAGCAGAAATGGTTATTCCCCATACACATTTTAGTTTTACCAAAAAAATAGGGATGTATGTATTTATTGGTGTTTGTAACGGAAACTCCAACCAACTGTGGTAGGTAAAGTTGATATTTTTTTTTTATTAATTCTTACATGGCGATCCTATTCAGTCCATTCGGTTAATGTCTATTTTTTTTATTCTTAAAAAGCTGTTCACTTTAATTCAAATATTTCCGCGTGGTTATGGTTGAGATATGTTTTATGACTGTGTGTGGATTTCCCTTGACCAGTGAGTCAACGATGATTGCATCTACCCTTGTTGGATGCATAGTACACATTGGACACGCAAATGTCAATTTTAATGAATACTTGTATTCTAATAGCGATTCTCCTTATTAAATGACAACATACAAAACAAAACATGCGTCGATGTTTTGTTTTGTATGTAAAAACTATATAAATACTGGAATAGTATTTTTTTAACCTCCGACTAATTTAACAGGAATTGTAATAGCGTGTGACGGATTCCTTTATGACTATTTTCGAGGCTTAATGACATGGCATTAGACAAAATTCCAGTCAATTTACGATGGGTAATCCATTTAATAGTCTACTATTACCGAAAAATAAACTGCCGTGACACAGGTATGAATACATATAGTTGTCTCTTTTTTGTCTAAAATAAAGAAAGGGGCATAATGTATACCAGTCGAGGCAGTGGAATTCTACGGTTAAAAGGAGTATTTGACGTCATAAGGTCTCCAAGAAGGTAGCGTTACCTTAACTGTGGTAGAGCCCGCTTTAACATCTTCGCACGAATGGGCGACTGGCCCGGTGAAATACCACGACCACACAGAAGACAGGCATGACAATTCCGCGTTTTAATTAGTGTGGTGCCGGAGGTCTAATTTTAGTCCCTTTCCCTTTCCACCCTTTTCTTAAGAGTAAAGGATGGGGAGGAAAAGTGGATTTGACCGTGGAGGATACGCATAGGAAGGGGAAATATCTTAATGTGCGTCTCCTCCTCCGTCGAATAAAGGTAGGCAACGCATCTGCAATTGCGGATGTCTATGGGCAGTGGTAGCTTCGCCATTTCGGCGGTTTCAGGTGGCTGCTTGCTCGTTTGCCACCTTATAATATAAAAAAACTCTAATACGTATATTAGCCCGTTGGTTACTCATCTTCAACACATGTCCTAAACACATCTACCACATGCGCTTGCATGTTAAAACTTGTACGAAGAGTGTCTGAATCATCACACCGACTCTTTTGGATTTGATTAGTCATGGTGTTTCTTATGAGTACAGTTGACTTCGTTCGCGGTATCCCACTTGCAGAAAAATTGTCTTGCATCTCGTAAAGAACTGAAACTTTGCTCCTTCTATTTGGGTGCTATAGATGTTTTGATAACATGCACTTCACCCCTCGTTCTTTTTGTTTTCAAAGTGTACAAGACGAAGCGATTATTAAATTAAAAGTGGAAGACCGCAAGTAAACACCACTGTACGTGTTTTACAGTTATCGATGTTGACTTAAAAGTATTATATTTAATGATATGATGATATGATGAATGCATTGTTTGATTGCTTATTGAACGAGATTTATTTCATGAAATCTTTTGATAAGTAATTTCTGCATGGCTTAGTAGTCAGAATATTTAGCAGGTAACGCATTTGTTCCTTTTATTAATTTAGGTATTTGGCGTTTTAACTATATTTTCCAAAGAAATCGTTACCAATTAAGGTAACCCGGTTTAAGTAAATGGGATCACGGTGAATGAGTTTTTTTATGCTCAGATATGATTAAAAGCCGGTTTTTGAAAATTGGACTTACTCAAAAATATTCATTATTTTGTGTAAAAAGTCGTAACAGTTATTAATTTTTTAAGTTTGTTTGAAATAAGTCTAACTCTTAGGGAAGAATTAGCATAAACAATTACATATTTGTTATAAAGTGACAAACGAACATGACGCTACTGGAAATCGCCAAAATAGCGAACTGACCACTGTCCATAGACACACGTACCTGCAGATGCCTTGTCTACATTTAGTCAACAGTAGGGGGAAATAAATAAAGAGAATATTTCTCTTACTTATGCATCTCATCTCCTGGCAAATGCACTTCCCCTTCCCATACTTTCCATGCATGAAAATACTAGCTTTCGCCCGCGACTCCGTCCGCGTTGAATTATAAAAAAAACAAAAGTGAGTAGCCTATGTGTTCTTCCAAACTACAAACTCTAACAAATATCTATCTATCCATCCATCCATCTAAACTTTCGCATTTATAATATTAGTATGATGGAAAGGGGAATTGTACTAAAATTAGGCCTCCGGGAAGTAGTGCGGCAGTTACTGATATAATTACGGTTAACCTAACACATTAGTTCTTTGTATCTTTGCTACGTGTGATTTTCCTCCTATCAATTAATCTATATTTCTAGAGGCGGTGTCATTGGACCCGATCAAGGTCATAAACGTAACCGGGTTAACGTACAAAGGCTAGCGTTATTGCGCATTCCTTCCGATTCTATGATTTTCGCATCACGATCTGCGCCATTATGGTAACACACGATAGGTTTTCAACATTTTTAACATTGCAGACACAATTGACATTGATTTTCATAGTAGCTGTTACAGTTTAGTAACACATATGATAGGGTTTGCTTGTTACGTTGTTACAACCGCCATGTAAAAACTAACGTGTGTGGCTGCATTATTGTTTTCTCGGAGCGAAGCTTTGTGTAAGACTTCTTTGAAAAAAAATGATTACTTGCTGTACATTTTTAATCATATTTCTTTCGAGCATTACATAAAGGTTTACTCGTGCGTTTAATATAGCGTGCTTTTATAATCTCGATACTATAATGCTTTTATTAAAGTTTATTTCTATGTGATTTATGTCTATAAAGTTAATTAAAAACTTATACTGAAACTTTGAAAATGTAGTAAAATTAATATTCAACATACTTCTTCTTTAGCACCCGGTCTTGTTCTCTGCAGAAGGCTTATGTATATCTATTTATTTATTTATTTATTTTCAAGGACGACCAACAGCTATTTATTACAAAGTAGGTATAGTGGTAATTAAATTGTACAGCCAATGATAGGTCCTCACTAATAGAAATACACGAACAATAGAAAAAATAATCTAGATAGCTAATTTAAATCCCGTAGCTGGCATACCCTTGATCATTAACGTTCTAATTCACAAATTAATCAATGTATGAAGATCCTTTCATTTTGAGTTTTATTTTTTATACCTTAGTTTGAATTTTCAAATCAATTGTGTTGTAAATAGTGGTAATGTAATGTACGTAAACACATAAAATGTTATCGGCCCCTATAATAAATCATACTAAATCGACAGATTGTTGGCGCGTGTAATCCATTACTGGTCGCGTTGGCAATGAACGTAATCATGTTGCAGTTGCACCTGACGTGAACAGCGTTGGGATACGCTGCGTGATCTTGAACTTTAGCCAATGTTACGCTCAGAATAACTAATCAAAATCAATAAATCCGACTAGCCTTATAGCTGTTCGATGAAAGTTACGAATCTAATGACACCACTCTCGTGAGAATCATTCAACACTGTTGGATACAGAAGGTCGCAAAGGGATTAAACATAAACGCGAAGATTACCTTCTAGTCCGTCGTGTGAAAACGGCCTTAAAATCTTTACCTCCCGTTCCAAATACACACCATGATTTTTGAAATATCTAGCTATTACTCGCGACTTCGTCCACGTGACATTAAGAAATAGCAAAAATACAGCCTATGTTTCTCGGCGATAGTATTTAATGCTGATATCAGCCCATTAGTTTTTTTTTTTATAATAAAAGGGGGCAAACGAGAGGCGAGAACACCGAGGAGGTCATAGTTTTTGAATTATGTCAATAATTATAAAACTATTTATACTTTTATTAGATTTTTCCTTTATAGAAAATTGTTGAAATCAAGGTTTGCTCTTACGATCAAGTGATATACTTTGCTGTAATCATGTTTACGGTTTACGCAAATTACTTTGCAAAATTATACTAAGGCGCGTCTAAATTATTGGCCTAGATAGCCGCGGAGCGTGAATCTTTGTAATCATCACTGTTGGACCGTGGACCGTTATTTGACTCGTAAGTACCGGCTACTGTCGATTGCTCGAAACGGTATTGTACTCGTAAATGTCAAAATATTTGTTTTAATAAACTCTATTTCTTCTGTTGATTGATGAGTATCTATCTGATCTCTGTCATACGTGCTTTATGAAAAATCATGTATTTTTAAGCTAGACTTAATTCTTTGCGAGAATTAATAAAGTAAATTTACAAATAATTTACATATGTTTGTCGTTCGTGGTCAATGTTTCGAGGTCACAATGTTTTATTATTATGAATTGTTTCCAATTTATAAACTTTCAATGGAAGTGTAAACTGCGAAGTAGCGCACGATGTTCAAAAGCATACAGGATTTCAATAGAATAGTAATTTTATTGCTTCGAGTATTCCATAAATGTATTGTATTGTACAGCCTTATTTAGACCCATTTAAGAACTTTATTACTGTTATTTCATAAGGGTTGAAAACGTATCCCTTATGATTTTTTTAGCAATCCTGTTACGTAACTAGTATAAAGAGACGTAGCACTCAAATATCCAAATAGTTTGAACTCTAATACGTATTAATTATGCATGTGTTCGAAACCGGGTTTAAAGCAATTAAAACAAGCAGTATTTGTTTTGTATGAGAGCAGCTAACATTAAAAATCAATATTGTTAAAGCATGCTCGTGTTCAAACTGCAATTAATTCTACTCGGAAATGTTCCAACATTTCTCAGTAATGTTTTAAATGTCATTAATACTTATAGTGTATATGCACGTGAAGATTTCTCACAAGTTTTGTACACCTAATATTCGCTACACACTTAACGTGGGCTTCACCTATTTGACATATTGTCATCTCTGATAGACAATTATGAAATTGTGATCACATGTTTTGCAGGTGTAAACCTACCATACATACTAAGACTTGATAGTGGTAGTGGTAGTGGCAATTCTAATGCGAAATTCCTTTCCAGCTTAATCTTTAAAAAAAATCTACCTGTCCAAATAGAGCGTTACGTGTGTAGCTGTCATTATAGACGAAACCTGCATCTGCATGTTATTTAATAGTAACAACCAGCGAGGTGATGTAGTTTTTATAGCTTGCGTTTAGATGCATTAATTCCGCAACCGGTCTCATCGCGGTGTAATGTTAGCTCAAAGGTCAAGATCTAGAAGTATCTAGATATAATAGAAATCTAGATATGTAGAAAGGTAGGCCAGCCCAAGCTTATGTTACTTTGTTTAATCAGAAGATTACATTTTGGAAAATAGATCTTAATTTAAGTGCCTTATTTTCAATATTGTTTTAAATTTGCCGATACTCTAGTCTCATCCCTGAACGCGATCGAACTGAGTGATCTTATTTCAGCTACAAGTTGCTTAGCTTATTAACTCAAACCATAGAGAACAATTTGTTTTTTCACCATTATGCAATAAAGATTTGTACTTTTGTATTTATTGAAATAACTCAAAAACTACTGGTCCGATTTCAATTCTTTCACCATTAAAAGCTACGGCATCAGTTAGTGACATAGGCTATATTTTTGAATTGCACGTGGACGAAGTCGAGAGCAACAGCTAATTTAAAATATATTAAGCATTATGCAATAAATCAGATTATTACGCTGTCTGTGAGCCTTAGAAGGTTTTGCAAGATAACAGTAATTAATTATATTTACTACGATTGCTGTACTTCGCGATCAAGGAAAGAGACCGCCAGCCTTGTTCCTTAAGAGGCTTAAGTACATTCTCGTTATTAGTGCGATGACTTCCGTGATATTGTGACAAGTCTTTGTTGAGCTAGACACGTAGCTCATCGTAGCCTATAAGACATTACTACAAAGTATATTTCTTTCGTGTCGGGTCCACAGTTCGAATTATTTATCTACTAACTTTCGATACGACTCCGTCCGCGAGGAATAAAAAAAACAAAAGTGAGTGGCCTATGTGTATTTGCAGACCATCCTCTAAGTCTATACCTCTAGGTTCATCGAGATCCGTTCAGTCGTTTAGGTTATATACTCTAACAAACATCCATCCAACTATCCATCTATCCATCTAAACTTTCGCATTTATAATGTTAGTAAGATTAATCAGTTTCATTTGAAAATTTAATACGATCTAAGAGATCGAAAATGTCTTTGCTTAACCATACTTTTGCCTTGAAGTAATCAGATATCTTTGTTCCAAAAGATCTAACGTTATTACTTCATTGGTTTTCAAGTTATTAAGTTGAACTTGAGACTATGTGGAATATTTTAGCGATATCTTTTGTAAAATCTTTATTCCAAGAGTGTATATACCGAGCGCAGAAAAATATTACCTTTTGTGACATAAGAAGCTTAATATAAGATGGTATTAAAGTTACAAGTTGCAGGGTCTTTTGATACATATAATATGGAAGGATTACGGGAATTCAATACAAAAGGTCCTTTAGGACAGATAGGTAAATAGAATATTTAGTGCATATACTTTTAAAATGCGTTATGCAAAATACTGACTTGGAAATATTACAATTGTGGTTTATTAATTTTTACTTAAATACTAGTCCGATGTACAAATAGTAAAAAAAAAATAATACGATTTTTGTATAGAGTATATTTGCAAAAATACTTTTTTTAGCAGTGACATTATCTTTAATAATAATTTACTATATTTCCTTGAGCGTTTCAATAATCCGCATTCACTTACATAATTGTTTGTTTTGCAGTTTCTCTACTACTATCGATCCAATGCCCTTGAGAGTTGGCATACGATCACACAACGACTTTCATGTTTTTGATTCAAAACTTAACAATATTCAATGAATATTTTTAATTACAATAGATGAACGAAACCTAGAAGGGTCCGAACACAAGTTTCTTCTTTCTTTAACATTCATACATCTACACATTGCTTTCGAGTGCTCTTGATACCGCCCTGCTTGAGTACATCATCATAATTCAATTTAAAACATAATTTATCATTGTTAACTCTTCCGATTTAAGACGTATTCGTAGCACAAACATTAAGTAAATCATTCCCCGTTATATCTATGCTTATGAAGAGTTTCTGTAAAAATAACTCATGTACAAAACCCTTAAGAATGTTAAGCTCTTCGAAGCCTGGTGTGTTATGGTAATAGATAGGTAATCCTATTACTCGTCTTACAGCCCGCTTGTAGACTGTAACTTTACCTTTCTTACAACATACATCTTAAAGGCCATTCATCCTAGGGTTCTTTAAAATCTATATCTATTTATATCTATACATATAATAAAATTGGAGTGTCTGTTTGTTACATCAAAAGAAAAATTCCAGATTTCGCAAAAATTAGGTATTTGCGTTGCTGATAACGAAAATCGCATTTCGACCGGACTTTGACTGAAGGGTAGCTGACATAGACGGGCATATTATAGGCTACTTTTTATCTAAACATTGCGTGGACGAAGTCGCGGGCAACAGCTACTTAGAAATAGAATTATTAAATTCACGCTTCAGTTGTATTTCAAGGGATATTCCCTTTATGGTAGTTTTTGGCAAATGAGACAATTGATCGTGCCTGCCTCTATACTAAAGACATTTGAGGGTATCCTACGTGAGACGAATGTTTTACGACTCAGAAATTCGACCATTACAAATTGCAAATTTAAGTTTGGTTTCTACAATCCTGATTTTAAATATTTGAAAAATGCTAAAATCATGCGGATTTTATCCACTCTTGAGACGATCCTCACAATTTGTGGATTCAAAACTCTCGCACCAAGTGTCGTTTGAGTCGATGTTTTTTGTGGACTCTTTGAAATTTTATTGAAATCTTTCAATAGAAAAAAGGGGCGTTGAAGCGTTGGCGTCGTTACAGCATTGCACTCTGACCTTTGGATGTACGCCAAACTAATCTGCTACTCTAGACGTTGGCATTCAGCCTTTCGCACAATTGTAGCTATGCTATTTACTATCCTTTTACGTAATACTTATGAATGAACTAATAGCGATCACATTCATTTATGGACATGTTTAAGAATATATGTAAGACGAGCTGTCGCCCGTAAACTTCGTTAGCGCGGATTTATAAAAAAAAAGTCATCACATCACATTCCCGCGTGCATCTAGGTAGATGCACGCGGGAATGTGATGTGATGACTTCTTTTTTTGTAGAAGGTTCTACCAGCTATCTTTCAGTCAAAATCCTGTGCAAATCAGTCCACCCGTTCCAGAGATAGCGGTCCGGTCGCCATTTTGACAGCGTTGGCCCAGCCATTTCGGAGTTTACCCTGCACAAACGCGGCTTGCGGACAGACAGACAGACAAAAAATTTTTAAATGCGATTTTCGTTATCGGCAACGCAAATACATTATCTTCCCGAAATGTTGAATTTTTCTTTTGATATTACAACCAGACACTCACCACACCAATTTTATTATATGTATAGAAGATACTTTAAAAAGATCATTGTTTTCTCAGCTGGATCTATTGAAAGCAAAAATCGGTCCCTTACCGTTGTCGTCCTCATTTAGTGCACTCTTTTCTTATTTAATGAATACAGCTTCAATGACAATGAACAAAACCAATACAAATCAAATACCCCCTGATATGAAACCGGTTTTTTATATTACCTTCCATAAACACACTTCTCTAAAAAATACAGTCCAGCCCTATTCAGCCTCCTGCTGATTGATGACAATAAGTTGATCTATCGTAGAGTTTTCTATGAGTTGGTGTATTTTTTTGTTCTTATTAATTAGTTTGCTTATTATTTTTTTGCTTAATTTGTCTATCTTGTGTTGATTTTATTTGAACGTAATAAAAGGAAACTTAAACTTGGCACTTCCAAAACACACTAATATAGACAAAAGAACGATTTCCTTTGCATATATCGTGAGAAATGTAATTTTTCATGTTTAAACAAGTATCAATTTAACTGTGAGTTTTCACACTAAACTCTTGTACGAAAATATTAACATCTCTTTGTTTTTCGATACAAGTGCAACGTCAATGTAATTTCAATCAATGAGTCTTTCTTCCCTCGATTTTTTCAGTATATACTCTGTTGTATATACTTGTTTACTGTCCACCATTGTATAACGTTATTTTATTCAGTACGAAGCCATTTTATCATAAATTGGATTTCGTTTATTATTAACCCTATATTAAGTAACGTTACGAGAAAAACAAGAGTGTTGTTATGCAAAATTGTAATACTGAACTCTGCTTGTTTGTTTTTTTAGTAGAAGAAAATAAACAAGAAACTAGTGACTTTAAAGGTATAGAGTTCAGTAGCATTCGTCCGATGCGACACCACATCTAAGGAGTTTTAAACATGGATGGCAAACGAAGAAACGATAGTACGAAGGAAAACATAGTGATTCTAATTGAAAAATATCTACAAAATACTCGTATATAGTTAACCAATCCGCACTGAGCCTGCTTGATCGATTTAGGATTTGTAAGTCTTAGGGTATGCTTGAGCCCCTTTGTAATGAGCTATTCGACAAACTATTCACACACTATGTTGTGTACCTCGCCTTACGTCACTTTACACAACAAAGGTTGCAGTTGTTAAGCTTCACATGCACGATGCATCCACTTGATATTATCCAATTTCTTTCGCATTGTTGCCGTATTGCGCGTTTATTGCGTGAATAACACGGGTAAAGAGCGACCGTATGTCGTCCGGTTTAGCATCGCGATGGCTGTGTACCAATCCCGAGTGATCAATAAGCCCACATCACGATAAATATTTAAACATTTTGTAGCACCGCATCAAATTTAAGAAAATATTTTATCCATCAGGCTAGAAAAATTCCATTGTTTTGTTTTCAAAATAAAAAATATGGTAGAGTTCTGGCATCAGAAACAAAACGATGCGGAGAGCGACCTTGAATAAATATAAAAAGCTTTGTTTTGGCAACAGTTGTTTATCTCTGTCGTGGATTCCACACGTTGTATCTATTCGTTTCATTACATCACATCGCTACAACAATCCACCATGGTTATTCTCACGGAAGTTTAACCTTTCTCATAGTCTTTTGTACAGCCAGTCGGGTTTTTATGTTGTTAATTAAAAAAAAGGACGAAGTCTCGTTATCATCGTATTGTATGTAAATTGCACACGTACGCTTGTCTTTATTGGTTTCTAATGACCTGAATATCAAGTGTTCTAACGCATTGTACAGGCATGCACATATCGCAAATATTTTTTTAATTCAAAGACAAGATTCAATGTTTTAAGATCTTTTTAATGGGAATTCAGGAGTGATTATAACTTAACTGCCACAATTTGGAGGCTATGGCTCCATCTGTCAACCTCAATTGCCAGACAACGCTATTCTATTCTGCTTCAGTCACACCCGTCAATCTATAATTACTTGACTCACTTTAGTAGTTACGTATTGATAGCACTGGGGGAGTCGCTCCCGACTTCCTGTAACTTGACTTAATTTATAGACCTAGTCCTAGGTGCCTGTAGTGGTGCAGACGGCGTCTAAAGCGCGCCGCTATCACTCTTTATCCTAGTCTCTGATTTTGGTCCCAGACCATGACAGCTGTAGCGACTGATTAAATAACCATTAAATATCTGAATGCGTCAATAACATAGATGTATACTTTCAGGTACAACGGTTATTTGCCGGCGGGTGAGCGCGGTCGACGGCGCAGCAAGTTCGTGCTGTACCGACGGCCGGCTGCTAACGGCGTGCGACGCTCCAAGCACTACGTGGTGAAGACGCCGCACAGCAGTAAGGCCATCCTCGACGCCAGCCAGCACTCCATCTCGTATACGCTTAGTCGTAGCCAAGCTGTCATCGTCGAGTACACGGAAGACCCCGACACTGATATGTTTCAAGTAAGTTATAACTTGTTACCTTTGTGGTCGAAACACGATAGTACTTAACCGTATGGCTGGTCCATAGTATCGACCTATTTGATTGTTATCACGACTGCAACAATTTAATTTAATGTTCTTATAATAGGTTCTTGTTAATTGTCAAAATACGCGCTAGCCGTGGAGTTGCGGAAACCGTAGCCCCTATTACTACTACTACTAGATTCTTGTTGAATTAAACTTGTATGATGAATATAGAATTGATATGCCTGTATATATTTAAGAACATTTTTGATAAACTGAATAGTTAACTTTGAAGTGCATTTTTATAAATTTACGTGAAGCGTTCCGGCGAAACCCACATCCGCTCAGTCCCCTTCGAGTAACATCCGTTGGACGAATTGCAACACTTTCTCAAAGTACTCATCTTTAAAAGTAAAATGTGGTTTACTTACTATCAAATGTATGGATTTCTATGAAAAGCAAATGGATTGTTTTAATACAATACGCTACGCATATCGGATTTCCCTAGCTTAGCGTAATTAACATTTCCTGTATTTAAAGCCCGCACGACAAAGGCCATTGTAAACGGAACAGTTTTACTATACGCACTTTCAATTCTACTTTAATTCCGATAAAAAATAATCATAGAGTTCATAATTAACAAGATATATTAAAAACTATGTCTCAATAGTAAAGAAGAATTAAATTCATTTTTCAATGGCAATCGGTATATTATCTTTTTATTTGTCTGCGAAATTGATGACAAGATAAGAAGAAATGACAAGTAAATTTTGTTGTTGTATTGTTCATACCACTGCTCTAACACTTGTGTTTAAACATATTGTTGTTTCAAATGATAGAGAGGAAATACATATGTTGTTAGATAAGTGGTAGAGGAAAGTTTACATAGAAAAGTCAAACGTAATTGAATTTATGACTACTAATACGCGTAAAAGTTTTATTTAAACTTGTTATAGTTAAAGCGTTGTGAAAACAATAGCTTGAGCAATTTCATCATCTCATATTTGTCATCACACAATGCTTGCAGTGCAAACACTCGGTGTTAACAAGTCTCGCCCGATAAGCGGTCCCAAGACGCCCTCGACAACACTGCTTTCGAAACAACCACATAAACATTGTTGTGATAACGAAAACATTTCACAAGCGCACGTGTGCACTTCCAAACCAAGTGATAATGTTTTGTTCTTTAACTATACACGTTTTTATCTAAATTAGGTCAACTAGAGTTTTAGTTTATTTAAAAAGTTCAAGTTACATTAAAGTGATACAACTATCATTTGATAGTGATGATACTGATGATAGTGATGATACTGCTATCATAGACAATGTAAACACTCGGAAGCTTCGTAACAAAGGTAATGTCTTTGTTGTATTTTATGTTATTGTATATCCGCTCACAATAGTTACTATTATACTATTTTATAGCACTTTTAATTTATTGAGAATAGATACATCTGTGTTTCCCAAAAACACTAAAAATTACTAACAGATTAAACATTAAATTTCAATATTTTCTACCCGATTATTTTTGTATTAGGTACTTTGCACAATTTTATATTTATTCATTCTATTGTTGCGACAAATTGCAAACAAGCGATGCGACGAGTTAATTTACTCTCAAGTCGTTTGGTGCGTGTTTACGCGGCGGCGGTATCTAATCGGCGCACATGGGTTACTGCCCCCCGGGGCGAGGACAATGCGTTGGTCCCGCCAGCCGCACGTCGCACAACGACCCTTATCAATAACATCTTAGTCCCTGTTTCCATTGAACGACTAGCTCTGCGACTACGGTCGCGCCAGTGAAGTCGTGACTTAGTACAATAACGGCGAAGTGCCAAAGTTGCGCGGATGTCAAATGAAAAGCCCACTACACACCTTCAATTTTAACTGCACAGTTCGACTCATTAGTTCAAACTAGAGGTGTGTAGCTGGCTTTAATGGAAATTGAATGTTAATATCACATGCGCTTTGTCTTTAATTGATTTCACTGCGTAATGTGAAGTACATAAAGTATTCTGTAACAATGAACACAAAATCTTTAAGCATGAACATTGTAGATGATATGGCATATCTCGTTACTTTGTATAATGTTTATTGCAGTTAGAATTTAGTACATATACTTAGTGCCCAAATGTTTGCCGCTGGATTGTCGTTCAATTGACCGTAAAGTTTGCAGCACGGGTCGACGAACTATCGCATCCTGTCAGTCGGATCCGATATTGTTGTAAACATTGGTAAACATTGCTTGGAAACGCCTCATGTTTGTTTTTTTTACTTTATGACAGCTGTGGAATTAAAAACTTTTTTTAGAGCATCAAAATTTTTTTCAAACTAAATCGGTCTGAAGTGACAATCGCTTGAAGTTATAATCGCAACTATTCAGACGCTAGAACAATGTGCTCCAAATTCTATTAACGAACCAAGTTAATAATAGTTAGAATATCTGAATCGAAACATTCTAGATGGCATTCCATACCAGTCGAATTATTTAATCGAGAATTACGTTAAATGGTTCATCGCTAAATAGACTAAGCACTCTTGTACTCCAGTTAATTGTACTTTACTAAGCAAAATAGTAACTCAAACCCAAATGGATACTTAAACCGTCCCTTAGTATGAAAAAACTACACTGACTGCTTCCTAGCGCCCAATAACTTTTATTTCTGCAATAAATTATACAGTTAGTATGAAAGCAGGTGGTCTTTCAGTATTTGTATGTAGAACATAGCTATAAAGGTACACATATGCGCCCGTAAAACGGAGAATACAGGATTTTACTGGCCGACGGACGCCGATGTGCGGCAGCTGGTGTATTCCGCATCTGAACTGTTTGAAATGATCTCGCTACAGATTATGTAATGCAACGTTTACATGATATGGCGCCATAACTCGGAAGTAGCTTTACCGTGTATTTCAGTTCAATAGTTAAAACTGAATGTGTGTTGCTGGTTTTAGATACGCGATAGTAATAAATTAGTCAGTTTAAAGCGTGCACCTGAAACTAAACTATCGCATAACTGTTTAGACTCGCTTTGATTCCGCTTATATTGCGCACACTACTCGATTGTTCAGTTGTGCAATTAAAAGGTTGAATTGGCAGCGAAACAATCAACAATGGCACAACTGTTGTGCGATTGTTTAGTCAAAGGTGCGAACTAAATGTTTCCGGAAAAACAAATTGACTATCTAACGCAAAAGTGATAGTACAGGTTAAAAAAAATGTATTTAATTAATCGTTCAATATTAAAAGCCTTAGTAAAAGTTTCACTTCCTATTGATTTTAGTAAATCACAGACTCGAGTGATTGCTACTTTCTCTACACTTTAAAATTGCAATTTATGGTTTCCGTAACGTAATCGCTATTTTACGATATTTTAATGTCTGTTTATCTTTCATTTTATATACGTGTTTACGTACGTACGGATTCTCTTTTTGTTGTATTAAAATTTTACAAATGTTTTATAAATTCATTCACATAAAATTTTTGTGCTCTCAGGTTTTTTAAACAGTAAGAAAACATTAAGTTTGCATGTTAAAGTTTTCGGCAATGTAAACACACAAAGCTACACACGAGTAAGTAGGTAGTTCGCGTGCATCTTAGAAACATGTTCAGACATGCTTGCGACGTGCACTTGAGTTTACATTATCTGTAGACACATAGATATACAAGCATGTAGTTCGCGGTCACTCCACATGCATACCTGCGGTGACATCTAGGGTTGCCAACTTTAACTAAGTGTCTTAGCACGAATGGAACATGCAACGACGCAAACTCGAAGTGGTATCCTTAGTGACATTTCTGACGTAACACTGAGGCTATCGAAACTAGTTTAAATGCCTTAAATCCAGGTTTTGTTTAAGGTGTATTTATGATTTTATTTAAAGAATACATGATTGTCTACTTGATAGCTATAACAACGAAATGAGAAGCTTTGTTGTTAGAGATCATATTTTATAGCCGAGACACACCTCCCAAATTGAAGAGAAATCTACTTACATTTGATACTTGCACTTGCAACGCGTTTAAAATGAACGGATGGATAGAATAAATAAAATGTAAGTAGGTATTGACGCTTTCGTACGTAAACAAGTTGAAATATGATAAGAATTTATTGTTTGACGCTCGCTCGCAGAATTTACCTATTCGAATTCAATGGAAACGGGAAATTATAACCTAAGTAAACAATTTTACCTTTATAAGGCTACAATCAAAGCTATAATTATTCGATTAAATCATACTTCATACTAACATTAAACATACGAAAGTGTTAATGGATGGATAATTGTATAGACATTTCTTTGTTACTACATACCTCCAAAAGGGCTTGACTCATATTTAGAACATATACTGGGAGAAACCATAAGCTATTTACTAAGTTTTTTAATTCCGCGAGGTCTCAGAAAAGAGAATTGAGATGAATATACATACGGTTTTAAGAGTAATGTAAAGATGTGATTAATAAAATATTCGTTCCGTTGTTTATGGAAATACAGAGATATAAAAAACACAAACATAAAATGGCATATTTTTGGCAAATTTCCAAGGCAATAGAAACTGTTCCACTTATAGTGAATATGTAAATATTACAAATTGCAAATGGAATATTATTTACATAAAATTGATAGTAATTAAGGCTTAAGAAAACACTATAATACAAAATGTTTCGGATCGTGTATTTTGGACATTTGGTTTTTAAAAAGTATTCAAGTTACATACTTCCTGTCACGTTCTAAGCCCGTTACTGAAGCGGATGCGCCGGCGTGCATGTTGCGCCGTTATTGAAGCCTCTGACGTCATACGCTCCGGTCCGCATGTCAACAAGGGTGTGTGACGTCATTTATAGCTAGGGTTGTCACATATTACTTTGTACACATCCGTATTCATCTGAGACATTTTCATATCAGGAACATCTGACCTTTTAATTGTAATAACATGTTACGAAGCTCGTAATTTAATCCATTCAATATTTAACATAATCTATATTATAGCTCTTGTGTAATTTAATACAGTATAAACAGTCTAGTTGTTAGGTTATCTCTAATGTTATTCCTAGGAAACAATAGGCTGCCGTGGCAACCTTGATAAGTGTGTGTGGGGGATGGCTAGACTGTGTGGTGGGGCCAAGGCCGTCGCCTGGCCGACCGCCGCTCAACACCACCACAATCAATACCTTCCTCTTCAATCTTACATCTGCATTGAAAAAACCTCCAGTTTTCTGTTATTGTAAAATTCTAAATGTGTAGAGGCTCCTGATTAATTACGATTTTTGTTCTTTCGTTCGAAATCGCAAGTCGCCATGTTGTTAGGTAGCCACTGTACCAACATTGCGTAGAAGTGGAATCCAATATTAGATTTTTTATTAGACGTGCCCGAGGCCTTTGAAAATCATAGATGTAGACATATAAAGATGTAATCTATATCGAGTATTCCATATAGATTTTATCTTCAACTTCCGTAGCGTAGTATAACGATCATTACGGCCCGCACGAACACCAATCACGTCTCTCCATTACAACTTTATGGAAAACGAATTTGTATCGAGTCTGTTATTGCCGTGCGTTATGTAACCTCTATTACATGAACCTCGCTTAAAGCTCGTGTTTCAAAGTTATTACCGTGGAGAAAACATTAATACAGTTATCTAAAATTCGTATATGCGTGATTTGAAATATTCGTTTGATTGGAACACGTTCGAATTTGTGGTAATATTGCAAACTTCTACCTTATGTTCATTGAAACGTTTCTTCTTTTCTTCTGAAATGTTAATCTTTTGAATAATCGACAGTCTGTGAGATGGCAATTTGTACAATTTATGTGAAGTCAAAAGTAAGGTGTTTCTTTATTGTTTAAATTTATTTTTTGTTGAAGAAACATTTCCTTTATAATTCTTAACTATATAATACAAAAGCAGTTGCGTAGTACTTTGACGTTTTTTTTCTACGGCGTAGAATTTTTTAGCGTGGAACTCCACGGTCAAAACACTTATGCAATAACGTATTCTCATTGCTATTATTCCCTTTAAAAGAACAGAGTTCAGAATATGTTTTTCACAAGTGTTTAAGCAGTGAAATCCCACGATAATGGTACAAAACATTACTATTATCTAATCTTAATGCCGTTTTACAACTATCTGCGTATTTCCCGACACAAGCTGCGTAAACGACGATGAATTATCGCCTCCTAAAGCATTTACTCTTAAATGCAGCATTTGAAATATGATTCACTTTCTTCATCAACTTTTTAAACATTGACCCAGGTACAAGTATTTTATATCTGTAATTTAGTTTTATCTAAAAATTTTAAATCCTTCAAAATTTTGATTCTCTTCGGCTGGTAATCTAATCTATATTATTATAATAAAGCGTAAACACACACTTTTTTGTTGCCTAAGATGTCATTAATTACAGTATTTTTTAATAATTCTCTTTTTAGTAACAAGCCCTGCATGTGCGTCACGCTTTAGGTTATATATTTTAACGCCATTAAACTTAGGGGGTAAATATTTTGGATAAAAACCCTAATGTGGGAAAGAGACCATAAGTTGCTGCTAACATCAAGGAAGCGAGGTTGTCATCATGTCTTGTCATTTTGACATTTGTAATTGATAATTTGACAAATGTAAACAGTAAATTAAAATTTTAATAATTTCAATGCGGATGAAGTTGCATGGGAACAGCTAGTATTTAATATGTTGAAGGAGTTATTGATTTACTTGAACTTTTCGCTGATGAAAAAGGTTGAATTCTAAAAATAAATATCCGTAGAGTAGGGACTGCGGTATTGGCGTTGACCCAATAGTCTGAAACCGGTGAAAGTTCTCTCGAGGTTGAACGCTAAACAAGTTAGCCGAGCTTCTGCGCCATTACCTCGGTATACAGCGTCGCTCTTTGTAATACAATACTTGTTTAGAACTTAATTATAACGAAGACCCGTATCTTGCTAATGACTAAACTTTGTTATTAAAATGTACTAATAACTTTATCGAATCATGACAAATTAAGCATGAAACGACTGTGGACAAATTAGAGTTCGCAGTCGATATATTGTAATCTTTGTGCAGAAAATCTCATAATCATACTTCATACCATCATACTAATATTATAAATGTGAAAGTTTAGATGGATGGATGAATGTTTGTTAGAGTGTGTAGCCTAAACTGCTGAACGGATCTCAATGAAATTTGGCATAGATGTAGAGGGTAGTCTGGAAGAACACATAGGTGGTTTTGTTTTTTTAATACCACGCGGATGGAGTCGCGGGCGAAAGCTAGTTTTCAATATATTGAGTCAGGAATTACTTTCACGTTTTCAATAAAAAATGTAAAGTGTTTAGTTTACTTTTTAAACTATATTTGTGTTAGTTTAAAACAATATATTTCGTCTTGATGCTGTAAGAGGTCACTATACAATCGATGTTAATGTAAAATGGGTTCTGGTAGTTAATTCTGAAAATTATGTTTTAAAATTTTAATATCATAATTATCGCTATTTCGTTATTCTCATAATAACAAAGTATAAGAATAAATTTTTGTTTCTATTTACGTTAAATGAAATTTTATTTTCCGCTTGCATATTTTAGCACGTTCCTAAACGTTGTGAGTTGTGAGTGCGCGTTTAGAGGATTTTGCACTTTCCTTTGAACCTCTTGAACCCTGTCTACATTTGTATTAAGTTATATGAATGTGGATTTCATTTTGTGCATAACTCGCCTTAATCCAATGAAAATATTGAGTAAATTGTGAAACGACAATTACTATGTATTGCAACCATTACGATGATTCCATTTTAGTTATTTTGTGATTGCGTTTTGAAATAAAGGTAACTAATGGTATAAAGTAATGTGATTTTTTTCAAGGAATATTTTGAAATTAACGTGTTTTTAACGTAATGTGTAGTTTGTCTTTAGTTGATTTGGATTGGAACGCTGGATAGATCATGGCTCGGCAATAAGGCAGGGGGGTGAGGTGTCGGTTCATCGGACCTTGAAATTCTGAGGGAGATGTTTTATCGAGCTTGTTATTTGGCGTCTAGACATATTGTGTCTCGGAGCAAACGCACACACTGCTAGACCGTCTGCTTTGTTGTTATTATATTTGTAGTAAATAGTGTAGCTTCTTTATATTCAATTTAATTTAATTAGTAATATTAATAGACTTAGAAACGCTCATATTGAATCTTATATAGAGTAAATATTTACATCTTATTTTTTATGAGAAGTAAATAATGAATTCAGACTATCTTTTTTATATAGAGCCCAAATTCAACCTGATTCCGCGTTAGAAATCTTTCATCGACGTTTAAAGCTCAGACCTGATTTGAAACCAAAATAAATAAACAGCGTGTAACAATAAAGGCGTAGTAATAAGGAAGAACATTTATGTGCGAGTTATTTGTAGCTACATAGTTGTCGGGCAAAGCCGGCGTTTATAATTGCACCATGGAGGGTTTATCGACTGGAACTAAAGACAAATCAATTTCTCCTCACGACCAACAAGAATTTTATCAGAGTACTACATAAACATTAACGTTTACAAAGTACTTTAGTGTAAAATATTTCAAAATAGCTTTCGCCCGCGACTTCGTCTTCGCGGAGTTAAACAAAAAGTAAGTAGCCTATGTGTTCTTTCAGACTATGCTCTACATCTATGGCTAAAACTCTAACAGAAATCCATCCATCCATCCATCCATCCATCTATCTATCCGTCTAAACTTTCATTTATAATATTAGTAAGAAGTTGGATATATTACAAAATGTATTTATGATTTTTCGATTAAAATACGATTAAAGACGAAGTAGCTTTAAATTTCTCTACTCTAAACATATAAAATAATTAGTAAATAATAAAGATGGATTTAATAGTTAAACCATCAATAGTTGTCAATAAATCCATCTATTAACTTTGTAATTAATTGACTACTAGCTTTCATACTAGAAATCAGTATTATAAACGTATTTCTTATCAACGTGATGGAGAACAAGACGGTCATAGAGTGAGTAAATGACAAGGAGGTCAAATGCATCTGTCTAACGGTCTGGCTATTACGGGCTACGGCGCGTGAATACATCATGACGATTGTACGCTTATCGCCGGATTGTTAATTAAACGTCTTTTATGTTTCTTTGAAGTATTCAAAATTATTCATGTACTAGCTTTCGTCCACGACTCCAACCGCGTGGAGTAAAAAAAACAAAATAAACAGCCAATGTGTTCTTCCAGACTATCCTCTACCTCTATGTCAAGCTTTCTCGAGATTTGTTCAGCAGTTTAGGCTACAAACTCTAACAGACATCATTCTGAATTTTCGGTATTAAAATATTAATAAGAAAGATCTGTTAACGAAGTTGAAATGGCTAGACGTCTTACGATCTGATAAGTCCACCGATAAAATTACCTCTAGTATCAATGTAATATTACCACTACAATGAAGAGATCGTAAATACTTCAGTACCCAAACGACCGAAAGATTGATAAAAAATATTTTGTAAGTAATAGATATAAAAGGTTTCAGCCATCGAAGTAAGAGGCAAGGACATCGTAATGAGGCAATTTGGCGCCTGAGGGAACTACCTAAATTGGGTCGTATTCAGACAACGACGAGCGGTCATTTTGAATCTTTTTTTTTGTTATTCCACGAATAAGAAAGTTGGGTAAGGGCCATGGTGAACATATAATGACTTGTGACATTCTGACTTTGTTGTAATCTGTAATTTTTACCTGTTTGTATGACGGATGTTATGCCTCTTTCTTAGCTCTGTTGAAAAAAAGAAGAAAATCAACGAAAGAAATTTAATATAAATAAATTCTTACGAGTAGATATTCATCGGTTGTTGACACATTATCATATTAATGTATTGTGACAGGATTCTCGAGCTGTTTTTTTTTTAAATTTCAAATTCAACGTATAATTACGCATCGAAACATGTATGAATATGGAAACCCTACAATTCTTATTGTCCCCCGCTGCCTTGGCCAGTCATTGTTAACACAATGATGGCCACGGGAATTGGGATAGGCTATTAAGTTTTTCTTTCTTGAGACTGCTGAGTTATCCATTAGATAACAATTGAACATCTACCGTCCAACGACAAGGACTTAAGTTTTTAACGACTCGACCTCATTACTGCCAGTTCTTTTGCCCGCTGTACACAAAGCATTAACGTATGTTCATGAACTTCATTGAAATACTATCGTGTGAATATAAACTTGTAATTTCACATAATTCATTTATCTTGTAAGACAAAACAATCGGGTTGCTCTTAGTAACACTGAAATACTAAAATGTGTTGATATGAATAAGAATTATATATCGTGGCAATGACTTTCGAGTTGTAGGTCATAGTGTTATGGACTCTCCAGACAAGAAATTCAACAGATGTATTGATCGACTGAAATCCATTTATCCTTGTCTTCGTAAAAAAATACACCTGTGAAATTTTCGTTTATTCCGAATGTAAAATTAAAATGAGAGACGTTCTGTGTAGCACACTTAAGTAAAATTGTCTCCATCATTTATTTTAACCGTCTGGTTTCATATAATGGATTTCTTTATTACTTAGCACACATCAACTTTAGTCGTAAAATAAATGTCTTGTTTTAAGATGTCTAACAAAAATAAACAATTTATTACCACTACAGATTTCCAGGAAGGGTTGCACCATTTTTTCTCTAAATCTCACCAGAATGGCACAAAGTTTGTACGTTTGTACCGACTCCTTTCTTCTTCAGGAAATAATTATATATCAGGTATAGCAGCTTATTGTCATTTCTAATAGTAATATCATACTAATATTATAAATGCGAAAGTTTAGATGGATGGATATTTGTTAGGGATTGTATCCTAAACGGCTGAACGGATTTCTATGAAATTTGGCATAGACGTAGAGGATAATCTGGAAAAACACATAGGCTACTCAGTTAATTCCACGAGGACGGAGTCGCGGGCGAAAGGTAGTATTATATAATGCAATCTTGATAAATGTGTAAAACAGGCTAAGTAAAAAAACAGGAACATCTTGCAAACTTGTTCCGAGAAAATATTATCTCTTTAAAGATGTTGGTTTGTATGTTAATTTTTATATTAGATATTCACAGTGTAACTGTTCCGTTATTTATATTATATTTATAAACAATATATTTTTCCATTGAACATGGTCAAACATTGGAGCAATGACCTCATTTTTGCTGCATGTTCCACTTCTGAATTAGCGCCTAACCTCCGCTAACCTTGCCAAAAAACTCGTTTAGTAAACACAAACATATTTTGCGGTATCCGGATCTTATACAGGTTATAACTGAAGAAATTATGTTTAACTGTTAAGATTTTTTAGTGGATGAAAAACAATATTGCTGTCTTGGCATTAATGATTTCCGAAAACGTGTTTTAAAATCGACGTAACACAAATGATGTACTGCAAGGGTGTACTAGACGATAAATATTGCCTGCACGAGGTAAATGACCTTTTTCCCAGTCACTTATGTGGTGATATATCGTGAGAATCTTCAATATGACAGCAAATGATATATGTTTGTACTGAGATTGATGAATCATTTTCGATTGTAACTGGGTTATTACAGACTGAAACCGACATTAGCAAAAAACATAAAATAAAGTACAATTTATCCTGCTACAATTCCATAGAAAGTTTTTAGGTATTCCCGATGGGCAAACGCTGTTTTATTAAATAATTGAAACTAATTTTGTTGGGGGAAAAATATACATCCAGTGTACTGGTGCAGATCTGATTATGTGGACATCATTAAAAAATAATTTAAAAATCTTTAAGCATTAAAAAACGAAATTTAGCGGTATATCCATGGGTCAACAAAAGACAATCTTTAATTAGATTTAATTAACAAGGGCTATTGACCCTTTGTGTCATCTTTAGCGCGCTGCTCTTGTATGTATGCATGTACACATTTAAAGAGCTGCAAAATTAAGTTCTAATTAATATTCTAATAAACAATACATACTATTACAATATTTCCTCACATACATTAAGGTAAACATAAATCTAATTTGAAAGTTACAATTAAGTTCAAAATAGTATAAAATACAGTAAATTGTCTGATAACAATCCAACGTGTGAAATATGTGATGGATATGTATATCGGATTTTGTTACCTTATCTGAGCCTCTATCAGCCAGTGGTGGGATAGGCCTTAAAAATTTAACCATTTTCTGGCGAGTGGTAATTACGTAGAGAGAAGTAAATGGATATTTTGCAGTTAGGTACTAGTATATCAGTTTTTTTCCAACAATCATATATGCTAGACACTATTTTGATATATGAAAATTAATACTTTGACCGAACAGAACCATGTTCCTGGCAAACGGAATAAATCTGAATGTAATCGGCGCCGGCGGCGATACCCGCCAGGTATCACGTAAGCCATTTTGTACATTGAGGGTCGATTATACTGACAAGGTACGTGACAACTTTAACGTGTTGAATTTCAATAACTGGAAAACAACCACCGCGCCGGTCCCCTTTTCAAATACATAATTCAATATTGAAATTTTTTATCCTTGTCTCTTCGTTGCTGTTGGATACGGTCGAGCGATTATTGCATATGATTTTGATTGTTGTCATCTATCTAGTTTTAAGAAGAAAATCAGTAGTACGCTAGAGGATCGGCGAAACACTAGAGCATTGGCATATACGTCCCGTCCCTATCACGTCTGTCAATGTTATGCAGACGTTTTGAGGAATAATGTCATTCTGGCGTTGTGATCAGTGTTGAAGTTAATTACGTTGTTACAATTACATTAATGTCTAATACTAGTGTAATGAAATCTAGATTATTTATTAAGTTTATTTTGCCCTTTGTTCTTAACCACCTCTTACATCGTTAGATAAACTGATTGACGTTTCTAAATTCACGTCTTGTTAAAACGGCCTTCGCAATTGAAACCGCAGTACACGGCTATCGTGAGGCAGAAACCCAATGTAAAGGATGTCCCATTTACCGATGGTCGGTTGCGTGGGCCAAATGCATTGTGCGCAGACAACACGCGAACCGCGATATCATACTGTACGAAATATGTACATTGTTTCCTCTGCTCTCATTTCAACACGAGTACTAACGAAAAAAAAGAGAAATATCTGTGATAAAACTCTTTTGATAGACCTATCATTGTAATAGGAAAGGTGTTTTAAAAATAGAGTACCATTTTCATGTATCTGTAAATGTTTGTACATTGTTGATGGTCTGGAATTAGAGGTACATGCAATAAGACCAGTTTTTCAACAACTATATCTTCCCTTACCGTTCACGTAGAAATTTTGCTAACCAAGACTTGTTATAAAATTCTCAGGGACATATCGGAAACGATTGTGGCGTTCTGAATGTCACTTGCAATAAATCAATATCAACCGGAACTACCTAAATTCAACAAAATATCTACTCCGTCTGAAACCTATAAAGGTTACGCCAGTGATATCTGATTTTAAAGTATAACATTTTTTTATAGATTATAAAACATTATTTCTCAATGCACATACATTTTGTTTATGATATCGAGTGAGGCAAAAACTACTGAATTTATTAACATTAAACTACCATTATCGTTGACCACAATTTATAATAAAACGGGTTCATAAGTGGACATAAAATAAGCTCTTTCTGAGGTACAGTCAAAGAAATAAATTTGTTACCCATTTTTTTCCTTGTACTGATCAAACTGTCACCATATTAGCTATAATTTATGCACGTATGTATGTTGTTAAGACTATCTTTCAACCAAATTCTATTGTGAGCGTCAATTCACCGAAATGGGTAGGAAATACGTCTCCAATGGTACGTCATTTTAACATTTTCAATTTCCCCGCGTTCGCAATCCTGTTTGAAACGTTCCCCGGAGAGGAACTCTTGTGACAATGTGTTGGTGTGGTGACAGAGATGTCTCCGCACAATATCCCCACACACTGACATGTTTCCCTATTTTAGTTACATTTATCTAAAATCTGTTAAACTATTGTTTACATTTATATTATAATTTTTTTATTACTCTTAGACATTAGTTATTGCAATAAATGACCAAAAGATCGGGATAACTAGCTATCTATTAGTTGAAATGTTTCAATTGTGAAAACAAAAATGTTATAACTATTGTGTATTCCATCTTCCAACTCCCACTCAAAGTCGAAGGGATTGCGACCAAGGTAAAGGTCTAGGTGCCAAGTAAATACATTCTTTGTCATTTAAAATCTAGGTTAAATTCTTAAGAGTATTATAACTGACTACACTTATTAGATTAAACTACGAGTTTATGTGTATTTACGCTAAATACACTATTAATATTACACTGCTTTCTGTTTTAAAAAAATTGAGCCCTGTGTAAATCTATTTATTATAATAAAGCGTACAACACACATTACTTCGTGGCGTAAGATGTCAGCAATCACAGCATATTTTTGAATATATCTTTCTTAATCAAAAAGCCCCACATTTACGACACGCTTTAGGCTATATATTTTCACGCTATTAAACTTATGGGTAAATAAATTGGGAAAAAAACCTTCATGTGGGAAAGGGACCATAAACTACAAGCTGCCAACATTAAGGAAACAAGGTTATTATGGTGACAGTAATTTTGACAGTTGCAATTGAGAATTTGTCAAATGTAAACAATAAAATAAAGTTTTTATAATTTCACGCGGATGAAGCCGGACGGGAACAGCTAGTTATTAAATATTTATCAAGATTTTTTGTACAATATCAAAACGCCTACAGAGGTCTATGTCATTTGTGTCTACTTTCGATATATCTATTATATTATATTTCTAAAGTACGTTTGTATGTATATGTGAATATTGTGGTACTATAAGCACTTCTTGGTTATTTAATGACTTTTTTTATATTTAATCCTTACTGTCCTTTTAAGTTCCGCGTAGTAAACGTTGTTTTGTAGGGAATAAAACTATTCTTTAATTCGACTTTTCCTTACTACAATCATATTAATCAGCTAAATTTTTTCAAGCTTGGAGTTGATTTTATTAAAACAAGCAGCATGTGATTTTTTAAATTTTTGTTTCATTAATTTTCGTAATAAAATGAAATCACAGACACAAGCTAGTTAAATAACATTTGGAACAGATTCAGTCGCCTCTATTATGTCGCCTACGCTTCGCTACTCCGCCAACTGTCGGTAGTAGGGTAACCACAATTAATTGAAAAACAAAATAATATTTTTTTATATTATTATGAAAGTGTTTGCTTTATCTTTTTGTTTTATCATACAGTATGTTTTTTTCTGATTTAATGATATTTTATGATATGTGTAACTGGATATCACTTATTTCTCTTCTCTCTTAAATGATAATAATCATCAAATAGATTATTTTAATTCCTATGGTATCTGTCACTGCATAGCATTTTATAACTTTTGAAATCAATTTTTCTGTTTCGAGTGTGGTAACCCTATTTGAAAGAGGCCTATCGACCGTGTTATATTATACTGGCGCAGATTGTACGTACACCGAAGACAGGGGCGTTGAGCTCATTAGCGTACCTATATGAAACTATACAAAAATAATTGACACGAAATAGTTGAACGTCTGTATGTGCAGTTTATATGCCTCCGATTCATTCTTTACAAATGTATCAAAAGTTTTATAAAAAAAAAACAAAAACCAATAAAATATAATCAAATCACATTGTAAACGTATGATATTCGTAACTATACCAACCGAATGTTTGTCATTTGATATTCAGTATAGTTGTAAAAGTATTGTTTTTCTTATTTTTTTTTTTTTTAATATTTGTTAAGCAAGCGCTTGACCACGATCCCACCTGAAGGAAGTGACGATGCAGTCGAAAGATGGTACGCGCTAGCCTAATAGATGGCTGTTCACTCTCCTTACATATCTTTTAGTTTTCCTCTAGCGATGCATTTACAGCCTCACAAATAAACGCGGTATAAAGTTAAACTTAGGAATAAACTGAATATAAGCAAATATTAGTACAAAATTTGCTTATACTCCTCAGTTTATTCCTAAGTTGAAATTTATACCGCGTTTATTTGTAAGGCTAAAAGAGTTTTGTTTCAATTAAAAAAAAATCCAGGTTTGAAAATTGCGATAAGTAAACATCAGGGCACGTCAATATCGCGTGACGTCATACTGTATACCTTTTTTAGACGTCCCCACCCTTTGTAATCTCTTTCATAACGTAATATTCTGTTCTCTCTTCCCGGTGCGATTCATTTATTATTAAACTAGGAAAGGTGGAAACGAGGCGTGCGTTCCCCCGTGACGTCCGTATTTAAATTAACTAACGGTGTTATAAATTATTCCCGTGTATGGAATGAAGGCACGACTATGTTACACGCGATTTACTGGTTTCGACGCCAAATAATTAAATAACTTTTTCGTTATGCACAAAAATTCTTCTGTAATTAATTGTTTTGTGATTATTACTGAAGTTAGTATTAAATTACTAGAATCATTGATCTAATAGAAAAAAACTAGTAAATGTGGTAGAGCTGATATAGTAAATTTTCAATATTAATTTCATACAGAAACTTGTTGCGCCGATCTTACGGGAGTAGGATAAGGAGGAAGATGATGATGATGATGATGACAAATATGTAATAGACTTGTACTCGTAAGTAATGGTTCTTTGATGAGCCCGAGAGGAACTCAAAACCCTTTTATGTTTTACTTTAAAGTTTAAAAGAGAAAGTGCTGAATTAGACATATCAGTCTTTATCGTGTGTTTGCTTTTTAATTTTTATCTATTTCCGTAAAGAAAAGATGTACAAATAAATACATTGCTGTCGACCGAGTAGGGAAGTGTCATACTATCTCGATTTTCCTGTTGTTCATCGAAAGCATATCACATTACCTGTAGAATGAATGTCGTAACTAAAGCATCGGTTTCCACAGTCGATATATTTGTATTAAAACATATTGTTATCTCTTCTTCTCAAAGGGAATGAAAGGGATCGTAATATTTTTGCAAGTGTGGAAAGTGGCAGTGGAAACACGCCGCAGCAATAAAATAACGACGCAAATGTAGCGTAAATAATTCTTGACGTATGCATTAAATATTTAATTATAAAATGGATGAAGGAAAAAACAACAAAATCAACAACTTCTATTTTTTACAATAGGAAAATTATTACGATATTTTAGTATAACTGTAAATTAAATTGTTATTTTTGTATGTATGATATTTAGAACGTTTAGCTTTTGATCAAGAACAAGTCCTTTCTGTTAGCAAATATAGCCTCGGATATAAAATATCAACAAAGCCCTTGCCATTGAAACTAAATGTACAAGTTTCGTACACATTATCTATTTGTATTTTTTGTACATTCAAAGCTGTAAGTTGATCTGTACGTTACGGGACGTTGCCCGCATGTTCGCCAACAAAAGATTGTTAAGACCAATGCAGCTCAGCCAGAACTGGTTCCGAATAAGGAAGTGACGCCGTTAACTATGCTCTTTCAAATTTCCGAGGATTCAGTCAGTCGAACACCAAAATGGCTTGTATGTTTTTTTATAAGAGTTTAAATTACAAAAATGGACAATGCAGGTAGATGTAGGGTTACCATAACATATAGAAAATGGACAATTTGTCTTTTAATTAACAAAGGGTACTTATATTTTTTCATTTCCACAATATAAGTATTTAAAAATATTAAAGACATAGCCTATGTTACTCACAGATAAATTACCTTTCTAATAGTGAAAGAATTTTCGAAGCCGGCCCATATTTTGAGTTATTTCAATACATACAAATATACAAATCTTTTCTATTTGTAATATTGGTATGGATAGATTACGATACGATTATTTTGTAAACAAATATAACTGTCGCTTTTTAAAATTACATGTGCTTAGAAATTATTTTTAAACATTGTCCACATAAATGATGGTAACCATGGTCGGAGAGTGCGGTTCAGACGCGCCACCGTTCACGTATTCATAAAAGAACCGACTTGAATAGCGAAAGGGAAGAGCCAGCACTAACCGCCTTTATTACGAATCCAAAAAATATCTTTTTAAATCAAGAGTTAAGGCACAAAGGCATTTCAAAATTTTTCGTCAACCATGTCTGCAATATTTTCGGTTATAATATAATCAGATATAATAATAATTATGGGATATTACAATTTTCGATAACTAAAATTAGCAACAGTTTTTCGTTTATGTTCTCTTTAGCAATTGTCTTCGTCTCTCTGCGGTCGGGTATCGCTTTCAGAAGGTTCATTATGCGGCTACGGCCAGCTGATACCGTCTACTGTTACGCAGGATTATTGTTCTTGTGTTACTGTACGCTTTTCTATTTCTTTACCGACAACATCGTAGAATAAAACAAGATAATTCTAAATGATATTGTTTGTCATGGGCTGACGAATTATTGTACTACAAAGTATATATTAAAAATAAGTCATCTTTGGTAGACCTATCTTATTTTATCCAATTTCTCAATTCTTCTAGTTAAACTAATAGTACAAGTAATTGCTAGTTTTTATAGAAGGTAAATTAGCAATAATCGGTAAACTCTTAAAGAAATCAATCCTAACTGTGGTTTTCGACTGCTGGCAATTGTGTTGTCTCCGTTTATTTCAAAGAAAATGTAAAGGATGACAATACGTATTAATTAAAAAGTCATTAATCGAAACCCACAGTAACGTCGATATAATCATTTGTTTGTATCTGCCCGTTGAACAGCTTTATTACAATGTGGTTACATAGTTGCACGTACAGCTTCCTACAAATCAATCATATGTCCATCGTTGTCGGTGACCTGTTTACTTTGAACTTGTACATATATGCTCCGGTAATCCCGATGAAGTCACGGCAGAAACACGCCGCTTGTTGGATATATATAGAAAAACTAACAATATACAAGATAGTAAATTCCAAACAACAATTAACATGATAAAAACATTTTTAACTTAAGACACCGTGTTGACTGGAATTGTCGCAAATGTTATTAGAATTTAACAGTGGTAGAGCCCGCTTTAACATCTTCGCACGAATGGGTCGGCTCGCCCGGTGCAATACCACGACCACACAGAAGACAGGCGTGACGTGGGAGCAATTCCGCGTTTCGTCTGATGAGTGTGGTGCCGGAGACCTAATTTTAGTCCCTTTCCCTTTCCACCCTTTTCTTAAGAGGAAAGGATGGGAAGGAAAAGTGGATTTGACGGTGGAGGAGACGCATAGGAAGGGGAAATGTCCTCTTTATGTGCGTCTCCTCCTCCGTCAATCAAGGGTAGGCAGCGCATCTGCAATTGCGGATGTCTATGGGCAGCGGTCGCTTTCCATTTCGGTGGATTCAGGTGGCCGCTTGCTCGTTTGCCACCTTATATTATCAAAAAAAAAATCAAGAAAGTTTCAATGATCTAATAATTTAAATTAAATAAAAACAATAACATTACACATGAATTTAAAGGAAGGAAGGAATTGGAAAAAAAACACTTTAAGTAAAATGTAATTAAAGCGAATATAAAAACAATATTCCGGAATTAGTAACTTATTTCAAGGAAGAAAAAAGTAATTTTAATTGTTACGAACGTTTCAAGTTTCGTAAGTTGAGTTTACGCAATTTTAGGATTATTTTCTTGACGTCAAGCCTTTCAAAGGCTTCGCAATCAAGCGGTACTAATTTAAGCATTGCCATTATACAGCAAGCTTTTGAAAGTTATTTTCGTGTGCTTTTTACTGACGTAAATCCCTAATAATGCGTACTTGCCACTGCTAGTTGTTTATACAAAGTCTTCCTTAAGGTAGATTTAGTAAGTAAAAAGAGGTTATGTTTTAACTTAGTATCGAGTATTGATCAGTGTTTGGCAAGGTTGTTAATGAATTTAGTAACTATTAGTAACGCTAGCGCGGCGGCGATAAGAACGGCCTTCAAGGGTTCTGCGTCCGCGCTTGCGAGGTGAAGCGCATTCACGGACGTGTTTGCAGATGGAGTAATTACAATTACCAAAAGACCTTGTTTCAGTAGATTAGAGAGAGCGGTACATGTAATATTTTCAGCAGTAAGATAGAGTGGGACGATGTCAGTGTCCCTAGCTACAAATAGTAGAGTATTTTTGTAAACATGAGATGACTGCAATCACCACGAAATTTCTACTTATCTTCAAATTTTGAAATAATGAATGAGAATTTCAAGTCTCGAATTATTCTTTATATTCAGGTTTTCGAGATACCGTTTTAAAACCCCGTCCGGTCTGCACTTGTTGAGTACGTTTTGCAAAAGCGTTTAAAAAAACTGTTTTAATGGAAGTCTCTTCAGCTTTGTGCTTGTGCTTTTGAATTTTATTCTTCACGTTTACTTGCTTTTTCCCTTTTTGTTGATAATCTCTATTATATAAAGCGAGCATTGATTATGTAAAGTTTATTAGTGAAATTTTACATAGAATGTGCATGTATTAGAAGACACTTCTAAAAAATTAAGAATTATTGCAAATAATTTAAATTAAATGAGTAGAGGATGGTGTAATTAGCCTTGGTCGTTCCTTGCTGGCAATCAGAGCGACGCGTGCGCAGTGCGGAACCGATGACGTCACATGCCTTCACACCCACCGACAACTGACGAGACGTTACATACGATATTAGACCAATCCATTACGCAACGAGATTGAATTTCTATTAATAAATGTCGTTGTGACAGTAACGGTTTCTTGAACTTTTGTAAATATTTTCTTATCGAGTGTTTACTCTCGTAGGTACAACTTAATTGTCAGTCACTCGAATGAACGAACGATAAGGAATTAAAAACAAAAGCGTCCTATCGTCGCTGCCTACATATCATTAATGTACGATAAGGCAGGCAGACAGACGGCTGTTATCATAACAAGATAGATCCTGCAGATTGGCGTGACTAAAATAACATGCATTAGGATATCAGGAAAGCCACCACTAATCATACTTCATACTAATATAAATGCGAATGTTTAGACGGATGAAAGGATGGCTGTTAGAGTTTGTAGCCTTGTTTTTTATTAATTCCACGCGTACGGAGTCGCGGGTGAAAGCTAGTAAAATATAAACAAACGAATGTTTAATTTAATGGATGTTAATAAAAGCGTTAACGCTTTTTCGAGTTAATTTAAAAGATTATTAACTTCGTTAATGTTCACCTTTTACTTGCTTTGAACTATTTAGGTCTGATGTTTGGCTTTCTTGTTTCCAGATCGGCAGATCATCGGAGTCTCCAATCGACTTTGTGGTGATGGATACGGTGGCGGGCGACAAGAGTGGCGACACCAAGGTGCTGCAGAGCACCATATCGCGCTTCGCTTGCCGCATCCTCGCTGATCGTAACGACGTCAACAACTGCCGTATCTACGCAGCCGGATTCGACTCCTCCAGGAATATATTTCTCGGCGTAAGTTGTACCGGTTTTTAGAGTTTTAGGTATAATCAATTCATTACAGTTTTCGAGCACTAAGTTGACTTTGCCAAGTCGGTAGCAATGAACGTGTTAGAACGGGCGCACACCTTTGACTACGCTATCGCACAACTGTTGTGTGATTATCGATTGTTTTCCAGCCAATTCAACTGTTTTATTCACTATTAAAAATCGAGTAGTATATTTTTACATACGTTACTTTTCAGTACTTTTCACAAAGAAACTCCTAGCTCGATGTTTACGTTCTTAGAACTGATAAAAAGTAGGGTGCTATTTGATTTTGGACCGATACGTCACAGTCAAACAGGAAAATGAATGTTTACTATTGTTTTAAATTATTTTATTAATATCCATGACTTATTTTAATATTCACACGACACGACACGACACGACACGACACGACACGACACGACACGACACGACACGACACGACACGACACGACACGACACGACACGACACGACACGACACGACACGACACGACACGACACGACACGACACGACACGACACGACACGACACGACACGACACGACACGACACGACACGACACGACACGACACGACACGACACGACACGACACGACACGACACGACACGACACGACACGACACGACACGACACGACACGACACGACACGACACGACACGACACGACACGACACGACACGACACGACACGACACGACACGACACGACACGACACGACACGACACGACACGACACGACACGACACGACACGACACGACACGACACGACACGACACGACACGACACGACACGACACGACACGACACGACACGACACGACACGACACGACACGACACGACACGACACGACACGACACGACACGACACGACACGACACGACACGACACGACACGACACGACACGACACGACACGACACGACACGACACGACACGACACGACACGACACGACACGACACGACACGACACGACACGACACGACACGACACGACACGACACGACACGACACGACACGACACGACACGACACGACACGACACGACACGACACGACACGACACGACACGACACGACACGACACGACACGACACGACACGACACGACACGACACGACACGACACGACACGACACGACACGACACGACACGACACGACACGACACGACACGACACGACACGACACGACACGACACGACACGACACGACACGACACGACACGACACGACACGACACGACACGACACGACACGACACGACACGACACGACACGACACGACACGACACGACACGACACGACACGACACGACACGACACGACACGACACGACACGACACGACACGACACGACACGACACGACACGACACGACACGACACGACACGACACGACACGACACGACACGACACGACACGACACGACACGACACGACACGACACGACACGACACGACACGACACGACACGACACGACACGACACGACACGACACGACACGACACGACACGACACGACACGACACGACACGACACGACACGACACGACACGACACGACACGACACGACACGACACGACACGACACGACACGACACGACACGACACGACACGACACGACACGACACGACACGACACGACACGACACGACACGACACGACACGACACGACACGACACGACACGACACGACACGACACGACACGACACGACACGACACGACACGACACGACACGACACGACACGACACGACACGACACGACACGACACGACACGACACGACACGACACGACACGACACGACACGACACGACACGACACGACACGACACGACACGACACGACACGACACGACACGACACGACACGACACGACACGACACGACACGACACGACACGACACGACACGACACGACACGACACGACACGACACGACACGACACGACACGACACGACACGACACGACACGACACGACACGACACGACACGACACGACACGACACGACACGACACGACACGACACGACACGACACGACACGACACGACACGACACGACACGACACGACACGACACGACACGACACGACACGACACGACACGACACGACACGACACGACACGACACGACACGACACGACACGACACGACACGACACGACACGACACGACACGACACGACACGACACGACACGACACGACACGACACGACACGACACGACACGACACGACACGACACGACACGACACGACACGACACGACACGACACGACACGACACGACACGACACGACACGACACGACACGACACGACACGACACGACACGACACGACACGACACGACACGACACGACACGACACGACACGACACGACACGACACGACACGACACGACACGACACGACACGACACGACACGACACGACACGACACGACACGACACGACACGACACGACACGACACGACACGACACGACACGACACGACACGACACGACACGACACGACACGACACGACACGACACGACACGACACGACACGACACGACACGACACGACACGACACGACACGACACGACACGACACGACACGACACGACACGACACGACACGACACGACACGACACGACACGACACGACACGACACGACACGACACGACACGACACGACACGACACGACACGACACGACACGACACGACACGACACGACACGACACGACACGACACGACACGACACGACACGACACGACACGACACGACACGACACGACACGACACGACACGACACGACACGACACGACACGACACGACACGACACGACACGACACGACACGACACGACACGACACGACACGACACGACACGACACGACACGACACGACACGACACGACACGACACGACACGACACGACACGACACGACACGACACGACACGACACGACACGACACGACACGACACGACACGACACGACACGACACGACACGACACGACACGACACGACACGACACGACACGACACGACACGACACGACACGACACGACACGACACGACACGACACGACACGACACGACACGACACGACACGACACGACACGACACGACACGACACGACACGACACGACACGACACGACACGACACGACACGACACGACACGACACGACACGACACGACACGACACGACACGACACGACACGACACGACACGACACGACACGACACGACACGACACGACACGACACGACACGACACGACACGACACGACACGACACGACACGACACGACACGACACGACACGACACGACACGACACGACACGACACGACACGACACGACACGACACGACACGACACGACACGACACGACACGACACGACACGACACGACACGACACGACACGACACGACACGACACGACACGACACGACACGACACGACACGACACGACACGACACGACACGACACGACACGACACGACACGACACGACACGACACGACACGACACGACACGACACGACACGACACGACACGACACGACACGACACGACACGACACGACACGACACGACACGACACGACACGACACGACACGACACGACACGACACGACACGACACGACACGACACGACACGACACGACACCACACCTCACCACACGTCACGTCACCTTCAGGGCGTTGTGACTTTCACCAAAACCTTTGACACTATGATCGGATGTGTTTGTCCTTTACTTTGGATCGAATTTAAATTGAGATAGAACCGATAATTATTTTTATTAATATCCATGACTTATTGTGTTAAATATTAGCAAATAAAAAGCAATAATTTTGTTCATTGTTAAGTTTGTAAGTTCCGTTGTGACAGCCTACAGCCCAAGTGGCTGAAACGATATGTTAAATCTTGATGACGATTCAATTCTTATTCTGCAGACTCCTATTACATTACAATTGTTGTTTTTGCGTGTTTCATCCGCATTCAATTATGAAGACTTTATTTTATTGTTTACATTAGTCAAATTCTCAATTGCAAATGTCAAAATTACCAAAATAACCTTGTTTCTTAATGTTGGCAGATTGTAGTTTATGGTCCTTTTTCCACATAAAGGTTTTTTTCCAATTTACCCCTTAAGTTTAGTAGCCTAAAGCGTTTCGTAAGTGTAGGGCTTTTTATTAAATAAATAATTATTCAAAAATATGCTGTGATTGCTGACATCCTACGCCACGAATTGTGTGTTTACGCTTTATTCTATTAGTATGGATAGATTTATTTGAAAATGTTAATAAATGTGTGTCGTGTGTAGGCGAGCACTCGTGGGGCGCGGAGGGCAGCGAGGCGGGCGTGCGGCGCTGCCCGATGTGCCTGACGGCGGGCCCCGTGGTGCGCGTGTGCATGGGCATCGAGCCCGCCTTCTACGTGGACTCCGGCCCGCCCACATACGCCTTCAACCCCTGCGGACACATGGCCTCCGAGCGGACCGTCAAGTGTGTATTTGCATACATTTATATCTCTACTCACTCACATATTAATCCATACTTTCTTGTTTACGTAACCCTTTCTTTATACTTTATAACTTTTCCTTATAACTATGCCGAATTAAGAAAACGACTTACTCTATAATTTAATGAAATATTGTTATCAATATTATATCAGTGTAATCTATACTTTCTATGCTATATTATTAAAAGCAAAGATTTGTATTTTTGTATGTATTCGATTCACGTAAAAACTACTAGGTTTTTTAAAAAAATCTCTTACTATTGTGAAATATTTTTTTTTATAATCTAATGAGAAAGTTAAGTTATCAGTGAGTAACGTAAGCTATATATTTCTAATTTCAGCTAGTTTATACTAATATTATAAAGAGGAAAGATTTGTATTTTTGTATGTATTGAAATAACTCAAAAACTACTTGGACGATTTCAAATCTTTCACCATTAAAAAGCTACGTTATCACTGAGTAACATAGGATATATAATATATCTTTTCCACGCGGACAGTCGTGTGCAACAGCTAGTAATAATATTGTTGTGTGCAGGTACTGGGCGAGTGTGGACATCCCGCACGGCACCAACGGCTTCCACGCGATCTGCCCCTTCTGCGCCGCGCCGCTGCAGGGCTCGCCCGGCTACGTGCGCCTCATCTTCCAGGACAACCTCGACTGAATCTCACTTCACAACACACGTAAGCATCTCTTGCGTCTCCCTCTATATATGTCTATCTCTCTCACACATGCGAGAAACCAGAGATTCACAAATGTATAGAGGAGGCATGGCACTTCACTTGATTTTCACATGACCAAACTAACGTTAGACTCAAAACAATGTCAATAAGTTATTTGTGTTTAAAATAATTGCTAATAGATGTCATTAAATTTAAATGTTTATATTTTATTTTGTAACACCAACTGATATACTTTTCAGAGAAAGTACCGGTGAAAAAATTTTATGCAATGCCTCATCTATATATTTTTTAAATGTCTGCGAGAAGCCAAACCTATTTTAATAAAGACATCTACTTATAAGTTACGTTTATTTACATAACAGCCCTAGAATTTTGCGTGCAAACGCAAGCGACTTTTATCCAATTTCTTTCATTTATTATTTATGAACAAATTAAATTCCATTGATAATTAAAAAAATTAAATTTTTAATTTTTTTTTTATTTACAGATCCGCGTATAGTATTATACGTAGGAAAGTGCATCGATAACGAAGGAACAAAGAGACATCACTAATGCCTCAACTCGGCTATACTTATTGCTTCATGAGTGGGAACAACGTGAGTGCATTTGACAAAAAAATCTTATTAAACTTTGATTGTCAAAGCACTAGTAGATAATCATGTCATCCCTTTCATTTACTTTGAATAAACAGAGACAAAACAAAAACAAAAATTTCATGTTTACTGGGAATTTAGGACCTTATAGTACTACCAGCTAGAGCATTTGAATTGGCACTTCGTTAACAAGAGTACTCTTTTGTGTGACGTGCCAACTCAAGTGCGTGTACTGTTTTTTTGATTTTCTTTTAATATCAGAATAATACAAGTTAGAATGTGATGCTGAAATAGCTATTCATTATTTCAAATTTAATGTAAAAATTCCCTGTATGAGTAACTATAAAATGTTAATTTTTATTCATGTATTACTCGCTAAAATTGGAAAAAACCTAAACTATTATAGAAAATGACAATTTGACACATTCAGTGTTACCAACACTCACTTTAATACAAAATGTAGCATTGAACGTGTTAAAATACCGATAATCGACTAACCGATTACTAAATCAGTTAAAAACATACCAAATTGAGAATTGTGTATATTTGTGTTATCGATGTATAAACGTACAACACTATTCTTTACGAGCTTTGGTTAATTAATAAACGTTTCTTTGATCCAAAAATAATGTTAATAGTTTAGTTAACAATTATCGATGGCTCTTACTATGGTAAGCCACAATTATCGATGTACACCTTGTATTGATTTTTTAATTAACTTGATCGATAATTTCTGTATAAAATTAACGTTATAAAGAATTTGGTGGTCTATTCTTTATGTTTGATGTATCGTATTTAATTGTAAAATGTTGTCTTGGGAATAATGCGTTTCTATAGTTTACATAGAAGCCATCAAAATGAGGTATAACTTAAATTCGCTTCCCACTTAGGGTCGAATATCGTCTAACAAAGTTTTATTTTCTGGCGTTCTTAGAATAAACTATTGAAATTCATTTATTCCGGTTGAAATGTATAAGGAAGACAAACAATTTCAATTTTCTTTGAATATATTGAATACTTTGAATGTATGTAAAGTTAAAATATTATGATTACAAAATGTTACAAAGCGCTAGTGTTGTGCAATCTATCGACAGAAATTATCGACGCAAAATAAATGATTTTATAAGATGCAAATATTTATAATGTTGATACTTTCACTAATGTTAGTGTCTAAATATTTTTAAGATGAAGTGTTTTGACGATCTATTTATTTGTTGATGACATGTAAAATAAAAAAAAAATCGAATGGATTTTAAGATATAAGTGAACAATAATCAATGCTTTGTATATTGCGATTCTTTTTAATGTTTCGTTGACGAGTGAATGATTAAAAAAATACAAAATTATAAACATGTTTTCGAAAGGAAAAATCGTAGATACAAAAACTTTGTTTAATAAATGTGGGTTGTTAAAATGTATGATTTTTTAGTAATATTTTGATTTGACATTGCATTAAAATGAACAGAAACCAAGTATTAGTTGAACAGTTGGATTAAATGCAGTAAATTGTAATAAATTCAAGCATAAAAATAAAACAAAAATGCTATATTTTTATCAGTGTGCCTGAGAATATAAAATGTGGTAAATATATTTAATGTATGAATGCTTTTTTCATTTACGTGATATTTTCGTTGTGATATGCAGCTTTTTTGGGAAAATGGACATCGCGTGAATGTAAGGGCATGTTTCCAACAACTAATTATTTAAAGTCAGGCGATATTAGCGTCCGTTTGCACTGAAAACATCTATAAAAACACTGTATTGATTTTCATTATCATTAAAACAGATAATGTTTTTGTAATGTTTCGGCAGTGGAAACTCACGGTTAAGATCCGTTCACACAAACCGGAGCGTAGAGGAGAGCAATTATAACGCAAATAAAATTGAGCTTTATACAACTGATATAAGGTTTAATTTTACTATATACGTCTTTATTACGGTTGCTCTTGATAATAAAAAATGAGGCAAAAACGTGCAAAAAACAATTAAAACAATTTTCTCAATTTTATTTGCGATAAAAATGCCCTGCTCTCAGTCCTATGTGAACGAACCCTTAGTTTACTTATTTTATCAACGACTAAGTTGAAGTGAAAGTTGATTTCTATATGTTGAATTAAGTTAATATGTTGAATTAAGGTGTTTATTCCTAAGGTTCCAAAAGATTTAAATTTTATCGATTGTAATGTACACATATTTACCCTGTGTATATAATTTTCGAGTGTGTAAGCGTATATTATAGAATTCAATCTGTCAGCTCTCTGCAACCGCACCCGAACGACAGACGCGTTCATTTAAGTATCGAGAATGTGTGGAAAATGTAAATAGTGTTCATTTCCAGTTCTTGTTAGTTAATTTATGATTGTTAGCGTGGCTTATATAGCCTTAGCAGTAGCACAAGCCAACTAGAATATGTGTTTCAATATTGTTGGCTTAATAAATATACAGTACACTATATTGCGATTTTTTTGTGTATCTGATAGTAATGCATATAATTCTGAACTGAAAAACACTGGTAGTATATAAATGCCTTATTAAAAAAGATATAATTCAAATTTCGAACGCGGGAAAAAATGCCCGCTCTGATTGGTCAGAGATTGCGGATAGAAATGACTATGGCGACAAAATAATTTACTGGTGGGAAATGTAAATGAAAGATGTAATTACATAGATAGAACTCTTTATACGTTAATATAGTCATAAAATCAAGATATTTATAATATTGACTGACGTCAAATTAAAAGGATTCCTTTAAAACAATAAGGCGCACAGAAAATCATTTTTTTGACAAATTTGACGCAGCTTTGACCCTTGTTTATATCTAATCTTTGACGAATAATTTGATCATACAAATTAGACAATAAAATTATAATAATTTACCGGGCCTTTGATAATAACGAAGAATATGGTCTATGAGTTGTGTAGTAAATGTAGTCTTATTAAACATGACTGTAATGTTCTATTTATGTATTTATTTCTTTGATTTACAAACATTAATAATGTTTTACTTTTTAAGCGACAAGTTATCTGACCTTGTGGACATGACACTAAATTACATAGCTCACTAGCGCCATCAGAGTGTCAAGATCAAGACAAAAGAAAAACTCTTTTCTAATAGAACACATATTTTTGTCGAACTATACCAATATTCATGTAAACGCACCTCGTACGAGGAATTGTATAAATAATGTATGATAGAGGTAGTGTTAGCTTATGATTGGTAATGAAAAAATTAGTTTTTGTACAATTCGATACCACTAGTTAGTGAGACACGGAAGAGTTTTCTATACGTCATCCTTATTGTATCTGTTATCCTAGTGAGGTTTATAAATTATTTTACGAATTTTTGTGATACAATATAATTAAATAAGCTTAAAATATTGTAGTTGAAAAGCTTTTAAATCAACATTTGAGCTGACATTTTCCGTAGCTGTTTAGTGAGACAGTAATTTTGCGTCTGTTTTAGTTATCGCTTCAATATCTGTTTTGCGATGAATTGCATTGAATAATGTGTTTTTTTATATATTTAGCATTATTTTGGATTAAGTGTAAATGAAATCTAATGTATGGAAGTTGACATACTTTCATACAATGGGTTTTATTTACTATTGTGATGTGTGAAAAGGAACGGCGTAGTCGTGGATTTGACGGCTACAATACTAAAGATGCGAAATCACCCGTGTAACTTGTTCTAACATTAGTCTAAATAAGAACTGAATGCTAGCCTTAATTTTATTTATAATAATTGCTAGGTTTAATAAAACAGCTCTTTTGAGTTAGACATTTAATATGTTGTTTTATTTTATAACATATACTCCTATGTTGCTTAATTTTAAAACATTTTTAAAGAACTTACTATGAAAAAATCTTATCTCATTAATAATAATAAATAAAAACATCCATTTATGACATAAAACAAGTTAAGGCGCACTCGGAATCGTTAAGTGGTCTCCCTTAGTGTATATTTAGTACTAGTTGTTGTCTATGTTACTCCTGCACACAACTAACTTCCAGGAAAAGTCCCATCAAAATCAGTAGTATAATTATTTGGAACAAACGTGGACTTGCGAACAAACAAAAAAATAAAAATATATTTTGTTATAACTAACAAATATATCATGTGTAGGAAAAATGAAAATTTAATCTAGAAATTTCAGATTAAATTTTTTGATAGGCATTGGGGAAGACATGACCAATATTGGGCACAAAAATGGTGATGACTAGAAACGTGGTAAACTTCCAATAGCCGTAGTTAACAGCTGAGTTCACTGCAAATTGAGTTTAGTGGTGACAATGACCCGCACTTGCTGGTCGTAGGAGGTGGTGACCGCGAGGCCGGTGTGGTCGCGGTTCCAGTGCCAGGCGTTGAGCGGCTGCGGGCTGAGCAGCGCGCGCTGCAGCCGGCGCAGGCTGCCGGGCACGCCGCTGGCCGCGCCGGTCCCGTCCACGCGGCAGCGCTGCTCCGGGTACTCACTGGGAACCGTTATTTGGCCTTTAGCTTGCAAGATACCTGTGGCTTGCAAGCTTTTAAAACACCTATTGGCTTGCAAGCTTCTAAGACACTTATGGCTTGCAAGCTTTTAAAACACCTATGGCTTGCAAGCTTCTAAGACACTTATGGCTTGCAAGCTTTTAAAACACCTATGGCTTGCAAGCTTTTAAAACACCTATGGCTTGCAAGCTTCTATCATCTCTATAGTTTGCAATCTTTTAAGACTATGGATTACAAGCTTCTATGACAACTATGGCTTGCAAGCTTCTAAGACAACTCTGATAATTGTCACTTCTATGACGTTATAAAGTAGTCAAAAAGTTTATATAACTGTACTTACTATTTCCAAAGAGAAACTAGACCGTTCCCAGCACAGGATACAAATATATCCCTGTTCTGGGGCAGATGCCGTGCCGCCCATATTGTGCCGCTTTGAGTGCAGTGGTCTAACACCTAAAAATTATATTAGCCTCATTAACTGGGTACTAAGGGAGCCCATTAGTGTAGACTTTTCATACTAAACCTATACTAAGAGGCGACCTCAGTGATAAATTCTATAAGAGCTGTTATGTAAACGGACAGTGTGTAAGTATACAAGTCATACAGAGCAAATGTTTATTTAATTATTCTCTCTTGTTTAAATATACATCTATCTCTTTCTAACGTCATTCAAATACTTACTTGGGCAAATCCTTTAGTGGGATTTTGTGTTCTGAGATCAAATACATGGAACTTTCCTTCCAACGTTGTTGCAACCATTTTGTTCATTGGTATATCTTGACGATCAAATTCTACGGAGCACACCTAAAATGACATAACTTACCATTAATTGTGCCAATACTAAAAGCTTGACATTTATTACATACTAGCTTTCGCCCGCGACTCCGTCTGCGTGGAATTGGAATTGCGTTGGAAAAAAAAAAACAAAAGCGAGTAGCCAAATTTCATCAAAATCCATTCAGCCGTTTAGGCTACAAACTCTAACAAACATGCATCCATCCATTCATCCAACCATCCATCTACACTTTCGCATTTATAATATTAGTATGAAGTATGATAAACAAACACTAAATGGACTGGTTTTAGCCATATCTGTTGCTCTAGTAACTTAATAAACTAATGTATGCAATAGAAATCTTTACCCCATTCTTCAGATTGCACTCCCATCTCAATGACATAGTTCTGAGGTCGAACATCTTGAGGTCACCATTATCGTATCCGGCGAGCACGATGCGCTCGGCGTCGTTAAACGAGTTACCAAAGCAGACACACCAGCAGTCACGCCGTGTCTCGCCGCTCGCCGCCTGCATGTTAGCCACTGGCTTACCACGCTGCCGTGGGTCCCACACCTTAACTGTACCTAAAAATTACATTGCACTGGAATGGTATACACCATGGGCGTCGCCAGGGGTAAAATATATATGAAATGGTCAGGAAAATTGAAGTGTGGGACAAAGGATATCCTGGCTAAAACACCTATGCCAGTGATTTGGAAGAAGCACCCATTAGTGAATGGCACTTTGACCTCTTGAAACTGCAGCTCTGCATAGCAATTCACAACCACAATTTCGAGACTGCCGATAGCCCTGATTAGCAACCTTCGAAAGATGTCACTTTTAAACAAATATATGAAAACGACTTCTTATTAGACTACATTAAAGAAAATCCATCTATAGTATGTGTTATTCCGAACCATAATGTGTCACTAGTTTTAAATAAAAGTCATGTGGTTGGTTGGTGACTAAGGACTAGTCACTCCAACTCACCTTTCCCCAACAACCAAGAATGCTCTGAGCCTCTCAGTCGGGACTATAATGAGTTGGAGTTTATGGTTAATTTTATCCAAGTCCATTCACCCGTTTTTTGTTATAAAATATATTTGATTCGGCATTGTTATATAGTGAAATTAATTTACTCCAAAAAGTTATTTAATAGTTACCATCTCTACTTCCAGTCACAATCTCAGGGGCGCCACAATTTACAGTACTGCCTCCCATTCCATCTATTGAATTTATTATGTCTGTATGTTCTTTTGTTATATAAACTTGACTGCTCTTTTCTAAATCCCTAAAACATTGAATCAATTACTTTCATTAGTCCTAACACTGTTATAGCACAAATAAAATATAAATAATAAATCAATTGTGTCCTATATACAGAAGATTTTAAGTTTTTACATGGACATAATGGTAATAAATCACAGTTAAATCTAATTACTAAAAGTAAATAGTAACAAACCATATTTCTAGAGTTCCTTTAAAATCACCGGTAGCCAATCTTCGCTCAACATCACTGCTGGCACCAAAGGTTCCACATTTAAATGAATTTTGGCGCTCTATTACCTTTATTTTTTCAATTTTCCCTGAGGATATCTCAAATAACTCAATAGTTCCGCTACCTTTAGGAAGTGATCCGATAACCACAAATTTTGCAGAGCACGGTACCCATTTACAGTCGAATAAAGAATGGTCTAATTTGTGTTGGATGTGTGTAATAATATGCGGCGTATCTTTGTCTTCCATTGCAAAAGTAGAACTATATGCAACAGCATCAATTGAGTTATCCAATTTGTTTCTTTTTACTGTTATTGACAAAACATGTTGAGTTGCCATGGCGACAAATGACAAAGTTGACGTTTAAAAATAGAAATTGGTATTGATTTTTTAGAATCGATAGATGGTAAGTTTTTAACTTTATAAGATTGTGAAAACCTTTTATTCACAACGTAGGCTTTTATCGTTTATGATTGTTTTATGCAAAAACACTGTTATTTTTTAGCTTTCACTGTTGTTAATAATTATTTTATTTCGTTTCACTTAGCTCCACCCAATAGCTGTAATGTGGTTTTTAATACATTTTTATGTTTAGTATGAAACGAATCACGCTTTTTATTTTTAACTGTTAGTGCGTAGTTTATTTTATGTTTCAGTTAAGCATTTTGTTAATGGTTCCAAGAAAATATAATAAAATTCCTACTTTTGCGACTCCAGGAAACGTTCAGAAATGCGTCTTCGACATAGGGTTTTCACTTATTTTACGATTTTATAATTTAAAATAAAGGATATATCTGTAAGATTATTAATCAGCTAGTTTTTTAAGGTACACATTTTACTTGGAAATGCAATTAAAGAACTACGAGGAAGCTTTTCATTTTTTCACTTAAATCTATTACGATAAATCGATTCAAAAACCATTGAGTAGTAAAATATTGCAGCATCGTCTTGCATATTGCATCTCTAAATTACAAATGGCAGATGTCACAGTGACAGTGACAAATTGTTTGACTTCGCAATCTTAATTGACATCAAACTACAATTTAACAATTTACAATATTGATTATAGTAATTTTAATATCAAATACAGGTCAAAACTTTACTCTGAAAAAAACTTGTTAACTCATATTCTAATTATTGTTTTAACAATGGGTGATAAGAAGTATAAGCAAAGTGTTGGTTTTTCTAAAACTATTAACAGTAGTTTTAAGCAGTTTAATTTACTAGGTTATCACTAAATCTTTATTTTGTTTAACAGAAGGCAGATATTGCTAAACAGTTTGATTTGCCCGAGCGTCAATCGAAGATTACAACATTGCTAAATCAAGCTGGCCAAGCTTACTGCATCTGCAGATCGTCAGATAGCTCTCGGTTTATGATGTGAGTTTTTTTTTACTTATATTGTAATAAACTATCTATGAATAATGTAGTGTAATCATTAATTTTTACACTTGTAGATGATGTCAAAAAACTAAAATTTGTGTTTGTTGATATAAATTGATTTTAACTTTGTTTGTTTTGTTATTCATAGAGCATGTGACGCTTGCGAGGAATGGTACCATGGTGACTGTATCAATATATCAGAAAGGGAGGCAAAGTACATAAAGAATTATTTTTGTGAACGTTGTCGTGAAGAAGACCCAAGTTTAAAGACAAGATTTCGACCACAGAAGAGAGAAAATGATGGTGACTCGGGTCAGTTATCATTAGATGTGGGATGTTTTTTTACAATGAAATAAAATGTTAATTTACTTTATTCCACAAGTTTATTCAATTAGTATGTATTTAATCTGCTGAACTATTTTTTATTCAGGTCGAGATGATAGAAAGAAGAAACGCAAAGAAAAGGATCATTCTGAAAACAAATCTTCAAAGAGGTCCACGAAAGATGGTTGTGGAGATTGTTCTGGGTGTTTACAAGAATATGATTGTGGCCAGTAAGTATAGTCACAGTTACAACCAATTTTCTCCGAAGCAGAGTTGGCTGGGGTAATCTTTGTCTTTCATACAATTATGATCCAATTTTGGTATATTGGAAACTATAGCCCCTACTATTCACTAAAATATAACTATATTATACGCAAGTTTTGTATTCAGCCAGGATCCATCGTTCTTGTAGTTATAACCAATGTTGTGTTAAGCAGTTTTTGTGTTCTTTTGTCGTACTCAGTTTCAATTCCTCTCCTCAGTTGTGATGCGTGTGAGGAAAGGATGGGAAGGAAAAGGGACTGAAGTTGGGCCTCCATGTTAAAGCAGCAGTAACAGAGTGAAGAAGAAGCACCACGAGCGGGAGACGTACGAGCTGGAGGAGTCGCTGGCGCACCTGCAGGGGGCGGCGCGCCAGTGCTACGGGCCGCAGTGCACGCGCGCCGCGCGCCCCGCCTCCAAGTACTGCGGCGCGGACTGCGGCGTGCGCCTCGCCACCGCCAGGATATACCAGGTCTGTCCCACTCCCACCACTGGCCCAGCCTCGGATAGCTTTAAAGTCACTCTCAGATAATCAGTTTTAACAGTGGTAGAGCCCGCTTTAACATCTTCGCACGAATGGGCCGGCTCGCCCGGTGTAATACCACGACCACACAGAAAACAGGCGTGAAGTGGAAGCAATTCCGCGTTTCGTCTGATGAGTGTGGTGCCGGAGGCCTAATTTTAGTCCCTTTCCCTTTCCACCCTTTGCTTAAGAGGAAAGGATGGGAAGGAAAAGGGACTGAAGTTGGGCCTCCATGTTAAAGCAGCAGTAACAGAGTGAAGAAGAAGCACCACGAGCGGGAGACGTACGAGCTGGAGGAGTCGCTGGCGCACCTGCAGGGGGCGGCGCGCCAGTGCTACGGGCCGCAGTGCACGCGCGCCGCGCGCCCCGCCTCCAAGTACTGCGGCGCGGACTGCGGCGTGCGCCTCGCCACCGCCAGGATATACCAGGTCTGTCCCACTCCACCACTGGCCCAGCCTCGGATAGCTTTAAAGTCACTCTCAGATAATCAGTTTTAACAGTGGTAGAGCCCGCTTTAACATCTTCGCACGAATGGGCCGGCTCGCCCGGTGTAATACCACGACCACACAGAAAACAGGCGTGAAGTGGAAGCAATTCCGCGTTTCGTCTGATGAGTGTGGTGCCGGAGGCCTAATTTTAGTCCCTTTCCCTTTCCACCCTTTGCTTAAGAGGAAAGGATGGGAAGGAAAAGGGACTGAAGTTGGGCCTCCATGTTAAAGCAGCAGTAACAGAGTGAAGAAGAAGCACCACGAGCGGGAGACGTACGAGCTGGAGGAGTCGCTGGCGCACCTGCAGGGGGCGGCGCGCCAGTGCTACGGGCCGCAGTGCACGCGCGCCGCGCGCCCCGCCTCCAAGTACTGCGGCGCGGACTGCGGCGTGCGCCTCGCCACCGCCAGGATATACCAGGTCTGTCCCACTCCACCACTGGCCCAGCCTCGGATAGCTTTAAAGTCACTCTCAGATAATCAGTTTTAACAGTGGTAGAGCCCGCTTTAACATCTTCGCACGAATGGGCCGGCTCGCCCGGTGTAATACCACGACCACACAGAAAACAGGCGTGAAGTGGAAGCAATTCCGCGTTTCGTCTGATGAGTGTGGTGCCGGAGGCCTAATTTTAGTCCCTTTCCCTTTCCACCCTTTGCTTAAGAGGAAAGGATGGGAAGGAAAAGGGACTGAAGTTGGGCCTCCATGTTAAAGCAGCAGTAACAGAGTGAAGAAGAAGCACCACGAGCGGGAGACGTACGAGCTGGAGGAGTCGCTGGCGCACCTGCAGGGGGCGGCGCGCCAGTGCTACGGGCCGCAGTGCACGCGCGCCGCGCGCCCCGCCTCCAAGTACTGCGGCGCGGACTGCGGCGTGCGCCTCGCCACCGCCAGGATATACCAGGTCTGTCCCACTCCCACCACTGGCCCAGCCTCGGATAGCTTTAAAGTCACGTCACTGTCAGATAATCAGTTTTAACAGTGGTAGAGCCCGCTTTAACATCTTCGCACGAATGGGCCGGCTCGCCCGGTGTAATACCACGACCACACAGAAAACAGGCGTGAAGTGGAAGCAATTCCGCGTTTCGTCTGATGAGTGTGGTGCCGGAGGCCTAATTTTAGTCCCTTTCCCTTTCCACCCTTTGCTTAAGAGGAAAGGATGGGAAGGAAAAGGGACTGAAGTTGGGCCTCCATGTTAAAGCAGCAGTAACAGAGTGAAGAAGAAGCACCACGAGCGGGAGACGTACGAGCTGGAGGAGTCGCTGGCGCACCTGCAGGGGGCGGCGCGCCAGTGCTTCGGGCCGCAGTGCACGCGCGCCGCGCGCCCCGCCTCCAAGTACTGCGGCGCGGACTGCGGCGTGCGCCTCGCCACCGCCAGGATATACCAGGTCTGTTCCACTCCCACCACTGGCCCAGCCTCGGATAGCTTTAAAGTCACGTCACTGTCAGATAATCAGTTTTAACAGTGGTAGAGCCCGCTTTAACATCTTAGCACGAATGGGCCGGCTCGCCCGGTGCAATACCACGACCACACAGAAGACAGGCGTGAAGTGGAAGCAATTCCGCGTTTCGTCTGATGAGTGTGGTGCCGGAGGCCTAATTTTAGTCCCTTTCCCTTTCCACCCTTTGCTTAAGAGGAAAGGATGGGAAGGAAAAGTGGATTTGACGGTGGAGGAGACGCAAAGGAAGGGGAAATGTCCTCTTTATGTGCGTCTCGTCCGCCAATTAAGGGTAGGCAACGCATCTGCAATTGCGTATGTTTATGGGCAGCGGTCGCTTTCCATTTCGGTGGATTCAGGTGGCCGCTTGCTCGTTTGTCACCTTATATTATAAAAAAATAATAATAATCTTACTAATATTATAAATGCGAAAGTTTAGATGGATGGATGTTTGTTAGAGTTTGTAGCATAAACGGCTGAAGGGATCTCGATGAAATTTGGCATAGATGTAGAGGACAGTCTGGAAGAACATATAGGCTACTTGCTATTGTTTTTTTTATTCCGCACGGACGGAGTCGCGGGCGAAATCTAGTAATAATAATAAGCCTCTTTATTTCTATCTACATAGCGTTTAAAATTTATTTTTGTTAGTATTGTTAGTTTCACACCTTATTATAGTTATTAGTATTGTTAGTCTACTATATTCAATATTTTTAAATATGGATCCCTCTGTCACACACTGTCAGATAGAGTTATAAAATCCGATATTCCCATCACATATTTTATATGTTGGATTGTTCTCTGGCAATTTACAAGAATTGTGGGACAGGCCCTTAGTGCTTTAATATACCTCACTTTCAGATGTCATACGCTTATTTGCGACTCAAGATCAGCTAAGAGCTGTGAGCGCCTATCCTATGCCTATTTGATTTCCCCTATGCCAGCATCATTATTGAAAACACGCTGTCGCCCGCAAACTTTGGCGGAATTTAAAAAAAAATGTCGTTTATAACAATCCCGCGAGCTTGAGGGACCATCCAGTCAAAGTCCCGTCAAAATCGACCCAGTTGTTTCGTGGATAGCCCTAAATAAACGCAGACAGATAGACAGACAAAACGTTTGGAAATGCGTTCGTTATTAACAACGCAAATACATGATCTGGAATCTGGAAATTTTCTCACGATATTACGTAAAGACAATCCAATTTTATTATTTGTATAGATAGATAGAGATACATAAATGGTATCATTGATACTGGGTTACCTAGTGCTCCATTAGTGTTAGGTTGTCCTAAGTTTCAATGAGTTTTACTAACTCAAGTTACGCAGTTCAGAAACGCATTTCAAGAATTTATCGAAAAAAACACTAACGAATGGTTAAATGTAGCTGGGAAACCGACGATAAGAAACATGGTTGGTTATGATGGCCGCCAGGTGCTGCCGCAGCGCATCCAGGAGTGGTCGCTGTCGAGCTGCGTGGCGGAGCAGCACAACCGCAAGTCGCTGGAGGTGGTGCGCGGCGCGCTGGCGCGGGCGCAGGCGGCGCTGCGCCAGCTGGACCGCCAGCACGCCGAGCTGGACGCGCTGCTGGCGCGCGCGCACTCCGCCACCATACTGCACACCGACGACAAGGTACCCTCATTGTTTATTCTTTCAACTCGTGTCTTTTTTCTTTATTTTTAACTAGCTGTTCCCGTGCGGTGGAGTTATAAAAACTTTATTTTATTGTTTACATTTGTCAAATTCTCAATTGCAAATGTAAAATTTACCGTCACCAATAACCTTGCTTCCTTAATGTTGGCAGCTTGTAGTTTATGGTCCCTTTCTCACATGAAGGTTTTTTCCAATCTATTTACCCTATTTAAAAAAGTAAGTAGCCTATGTGTTCTTCCAGACTATCATCTACGACTATGCCAAACATCTAGATCTGTTCAGCAGTTTAGGCTACAAACTCTAAGAAACATCCATCTAAAGTTTCGCAATTACAATATTAGTATAATTGTGTCGCGGGGCAGGAGGCGGACGACGAGACGTCGATGTACTGCATCACGTGCGGGCACGAGATCCACTCGCGCACGGCCGTCAAGCACATGGAGAAGTGCTTCGTGAAGTACGAGGCGCAGGCCTCCTTCGGCAGCCGCCACCGCACGCGCATCGACGGACAGAGCATGTTCTGCGACTACTACAACCCGCTCAATGCCACCTACTGCAAGCGGCTGAGGGTAACTCATCTATACTAATATAAACAGGAAACATTCATTTTCGTATGTACTAGCTGTTCGCGTGCGGATTCATCCGCGTGAAATTATAAAAACTTTGTTTTATTGTTTACATTTGTCAAATTATCAATAGCAAATGTCATGACATGACATGACAAACCTTAGCAATCTTTCTTTCTTGATGTTGGCAGCAACTTATGGTCTCTTTCCCACATTAGGGTTTTTATTCAAAATATTTACCCCCTAAGTTTAATGGCGTGAAAATATACATCCTAAAGCATGACGTAAGTGTAGGGCTTTTTATTAAAAAAAGAATTATTCAAGAATATGCTGTAATTGCTGACATCTTTGGCAACAAAGTGTGTGTTTTCGCTTTATTATATTAGTATAGATAGATAATAACTCAGAAATTACTAGGCCAATTTCAAAAATTCTATCACAATCAAAATTTTTTGACTGAATCGATTTTGAAGGACTTTGGTATCGATCGATTCTATACTCTATTCTATAGAATAGAGAACAGATTTAGACGAGAATCTCACCTGATTTTTCTGTTGTGTCATTTTGTTAGTATTTAAATCATACATACAACGTTTTGCATTACTCTTGTGTGTGCGTCAAAGGAGCCAGAGATAAAGAGCCTATAATCGATATCTTTTCCAACAAATGGCCAACATTTAAAAACATCTACGAGAGGTTATCGCTTAAATTTAATTAAAATTTTACGTTTTGGGTTCAAAACAAATAGTGAATAAATTAAATAAAAATAAAAACATATTTTGTCTATTGTTGTACTATTGTTTTTTGTCTGCATGTTACTTATTGTATTGTGTAAAAATGTGTATGTGTCATAATTCTGGATTATTCCCAACCGTCACCCCGCCCTGTCCCCACGTGGCGACAGGTGAGAATAAAAAGTTTCTTCCGTCCCACCTTTTAGTCCCACTATCACCAATAAGGTGATAGATGGAACCGTTAAGAAATAAAATAAGTTCTAACCGTCCCCTCGTCGCAAAAGGGACGGATGAAACTTTTTATTCTCATCTGTCGCCACGTGGGGACAGGGCGGGGTGACGGTTTGGAATAATCCATAATTTTGGCCTGTTTGTTTATCTCAATAAATAAATTAAAAAAAAAACGTTTAGGTGATGTGCCCGGAGCACTTCAAGGACCCGAAGGTGGGCGACGGCGACGTGTGCGGGTGTCCGCTGGTGCGCGCCGTGTTCTCTCCCACGGGCGAGTTCTGCCGCGCGCCCAAGAAGGCCTGCCTCAGACACTACCAGTGGGAGAAGCTGCGCCGCGCGGAGATCGACATGGAGCGCGTGCGCCAGTGGCTGCGGCTGGACGAGCTGGTCGAGCAGGAGAGGAGCATCCGCCTGGCGATGGCATCCAGGTATGTACACCGCCTCATATGTCCTCGCTGAGGAGCTCGGAGCTTACCCAAGTTGGTGACTAGGCCAACGACCACGCTGGCCAAGTGTGGGTTATTGACTACACACATACCTTCGAATTTCTTCACAAATATGTGCAGGTTACATCACGATGTTTTCCTTCACCGTAAGAACGTGCGGTAAATAATGTAAATATGAATTAAACACATAGCTAAAACAAGCTATGTAACGCCTTGCTTTCAACCACCAACCCTTTCCCCCAAGTCTTGGTAAAAAGAGAGTTACGTAAAAATTCCGCCCAGAAAACTAGTACAGCTAGAACCACCCAAGCTATGATACTCCAGCATCAAATGAAAATAGAATACATCCTATATTGAAACTCTACTGAGAAACTGAGATATATTTCTTTTATTTAACAATATAAGATACTAGCTTCCGCCCGCGACTCCGTCCGCGTGAAATTTTAAAAATCAAAAGTAAGTGGTGGAACCCTATGTGTTCTTCCAGAATATTCTATACATCTATACCAAATTTTATAGATATCCGTTCAGCCGTTTAGGCTACAAACTCTAACAAACATACATCCATTTAAACTTTCGCATTTATGTATGTGTAATGTTAGTATGATCTTTTTCAGAGCCGGCGTGTTGGGTTTAATGTTACATTCGACTTACAACCACGAAGTTATGGAACGTATCACCAAAGTCAATGAAAACGGCAAGCTGAAGGAGTCCTGACACCGGTCACGTGACCGCACCTCACACAACTCTCGCACCGCACAGACACACACATAATTATATTATAACTGTGTACTAAACTCAGAGCATAATATAGTTTTTAACATATGAATGTGAGAAATGAATAGTTTGTACCCATTTTTAAGGAAACTACAAACCACAGGAATAGTTAAACGCGCTACAGATGTTCTGTGCATGTGTACTCAATATTTTAATTATCAGTGGAACTCCATATGGAGAAAACGCGCATAAAGCTATTTTTAATAAAAGAAAATACTTTATGAATTATGGTAGATTTTCGGCCAGTGGTAGACTACAAGTATTAATAAATGTATCAAAATGAAAATGTTTTGTTTTATTTATACCAGTTCTATAGAATATCTGGCTCGAAGGACCATATAACTTCCATGTATCTCTCACTACATCTGAATTTACTCCATACTTATGTACTTTATCATTCAATCATACTAATATTATCATACTAATCATACTTCATACTAATATTATAAATGTGAAAGTTTAGATGGATGGATGTTTGTTAGAGTTTGTAGCCTAAACGGCTGAACGGGTTTCGATGACATTTGGCATAGACGTAGAGGATAGTCTGGAAGAACACATAGTCTACTTGCATTTGTTTTTTTTTAATTCCGCGCGGACGGAGTCGTGGGCGAAAGCTAGTATATCCATATTTTTAAATAAAACTCAATAGTAAATAATATACCAATAGGTATATTTTTTAATGCTTGTTACATAGAAAGTGCGTACGAAAAGTATGATAGATGACCGTCATGTGGATATTTGGAGTAACAGATCGTAAGTTAGACACGGTCTAACAGTTGTGCAAGCTATTTCATACAGAATAGGGTGTCCATGAGATATAGAGATGGATAAATCTGCAGCACCGAGGGTGTCGCGTATTTTATTCCAATAATTCCTTCTATTTTTTTCTATTTTACAATTTTTACAAGTCAATCGTGGAATCTTGTATCTTTCTTGAATTGACAGTAATAAGTCGAAGGTTATAAAAAAGTTTAGACGTGACTTTCAAATACTGATATTTTAATTTCGACAATATCTTGTGTCCAGGAATATTACTTTTTATGGACACCTTTCTATTTAATAGGGCGAGGGGTAGGCAACGGCATTATTTACGGTTGCGTCTTATTAAAATAACATTAGTATATTAGAAACGCTTAAGCGTTACTTAAAATCTAATAATAATTGTATTAAAAAACTTAGGAACGCTAATAAAATAGCAAATTTTCGACGAGTTAGCTTCTTAATAAGAATTTTGTACATGATGTTACATTTTCCTTTAAAATATGAATTAACTAACTTTCGCCCGCGACTCCGTCCGCGCGGAATAAAAAAAAACAAATGCAAGTAGCCTATGTGTTCTTCCAGACTATCCTCTACATCTATACCAAATTTCATCGAAATCCGTTCAGCCGTTTAGGCTACAAACTCTAACAAACATCCATCCATCTATCCATCTAAACTTTCGCATTTATAATATAATTATAATTAGGAATTAGTATGATTAGCTTTTGTCGCGTTTACGCGATTTAAAGAAAAGTAACCAATATATTCTTTCAGACTGATTTTATATCTATGCCTAATTTCATCAAGCAGCTTTAGGGAAATGTAGTAACAAACATCCATCCATCCAAACTTTCGCATTTATAATATGAAGGTCCAGTACTACCAAATTGTAAATTGTCTGATAACAATCCAACATGTAAAATAAGTGATGGAAATATCGGATTTTGTTACCTTATCCGACAGTGACGTAATTTTTAAGCTATCTGAGTCTCTATCAGCCAGTGGTGGCTTTTAGACTATTGGATTTCTTAGAAAATGTATAATAGCTTTATGTTGATAACAATACTTTTAAGAACATTTTGCTGGTTTATCAATATAAAAGGTTTACCTTCATACAGTTTTTGTCTATCCCTCATTCATTAATTACAACTCCTACATTGTATCATCACATAATTAATGATTGATATAAAGTTGATGCACATTTCATAGTAAGAATAATTTTAATTAAGTAAAGGACACTAGCGGGGTATGAAGGTTGGTTAGGCAACAATACGCGTCACAAAGTCCCCTAAACCAATTAGAATACAATGAGTATCCCATATCAGATTAGTAACAATATCAAAACATATTTCTCATCACCCCTCAGAACACGTGCGTATCCACGCCCCGAGATTTAATAAAACCATGCCACCCTCTACGAGTCGTAATTGAAGCGTGTAATTCAGTTGACATGTTTTGTTAAATCCTATAATTTGACGTCGATAACTGTCCCCCTTTTATAATACAATTTTAATAATATACACACTAGATACAAACGAGGTATTAGCCACTGTTTACAAAAAATAATAAGGGTTGTTGTAACTTACTGTAAAAATCTTGTTTCAAGTACAAAGGTACATGTCGTCCCTTCAATAGCATGACTAGCGCCCAGCGCGGATTTTTGAAAAAAACAGGCTTATCTATACTATCTATCTATACTATCTATATTTCTATACTATCTATACTTCTATACTATTATAATAAAGCGTAAACACACACTTCTTTGTTGCCCAAGATGTCAGCAATTACAGCATATATTTGAATAATTATTTTTTTAATAAAAAGCTCTACACTTACGTCATGCTTTAGGCTATATATTTTCACGCCACTAAACTTAGGGGGTAAATATTTTGGATAAGAACCCTAATGTGAGAAAGAGACCATAAGTTGCTGCCAACATCAAGATAGAAAGATTGCTAAGGTTTGTCATGTCATGTCATTTTGACATTTGCTATTGATAATTTGACAAATGTAAACAATAAAATAAAGTTATTATAATTTCACGCGGATGAATCCGCACGCGAACAGCTAGTCTAACATTATTTAGTGAATATTACTGGCGGTCAAATAGTTAAAACCATGTTTTTAACAAAACAGCGGCTATTTTTTTAAGATAATATTATTATTATTAATTTTTAAAAGTATACTTTGTTCTACAGTATATTGATAGCAGTATAAGTACTGTAGATCGCAGTACAGCCACAGGCATTTATTTATTTATTTATTTATTTATTTGTTTATTTATTTATTTATTTAATGGTTATTTACACAGTCGTACTTCATCTATGCTTGGGGATTTCCTTAGTAACCATTCGATGGCTAAGTATGCTCAGTGGAACTCTATATTCTACATGTGCTAATATTTCTGACGGCTAATATTGGGATAGGAATGGAGGGAGAATAGGACAGAAAAGACTGAAAATGTGTTAATAACATTACTAAGTAATCCACCGTACATTTCTTAAATTAGTGTCGGGCACAGTTTTAGGGTCCATAAATTTGTAGGGAAAAAGAATACAATATGTGTATGACAATTGTATTAATCAATCACATATGGAAGAAAGGAATGCACACAAAAGGATATGACCGTGAAAGCGTTAACCTATCGGATTTACCTAATTCGCGTATTTTTCGCGCGGAGTGACAGTCCCCAGCGCCCTCTAGTGATGTATCTACCCTACCATCTGTGCTGACACGCCTAATTTTTTTATATTTAATAATGTGGCAAACACGTGATATCAAGTGTCTCCTAAATATTTCAATACTGGTCTGAAAGAAACATTGTTTCGTTTTTTTTTTCTTTTTATTCAATCAATTGTTTTTGTCAAATTATTACGACGCCTCGTAGAGCGAATGTTAGGGTTTAAAATTTTATTAGATTCTATATAAAATTGAACTAAATTAAAATTAAAGCTTAACTGTTTTTAATACATCTGCTATGATGTGCATTTGAAGAGTTCACTTTATCGAATCGCTAATCGATAGAAACGTACTCGCCTTAAGTTCTAAGCTAAAGTTTCGCGTAATTTAGAACCTGAAACCAATTTGTTTGATGTTTCAAGAAACCAAGAAATTTTAAATTTCTTCAGTAATATCATAGTAGCGCTTTAGGGGCAAAAGCTTTAGCGAAATTTCATAACAATGAGTATAATTCAATCTGTCCAGAAGTCGATAAGCCCGCCCACTTCACCGGCTGCGACGAATCAACGGGCCCTACCCCCAGACACCCTTACAACCACCAATAGGGTGCAAGAAATCTGTCGTCATTTTCTATTTGGGGTGTTATTTAGCAAACATTCAAATTTGGACTACAAGCCTACTGTAATAGCGATCAATTTAAGTTGCATTCGAATTTAATAATTTCCCACGACTTTCGGGGGTTGGTTTACAGATATAGAATATTTTGATTTAGTGTAATACGTTCGTGTCGTGTGTCAGGTTAGGTCGAAGTTGACTGTCGTATCTCAGCAGCACTAACCTGGCTAGGTGCAATTTAACTTTTTGGTGGTGATAACAAGTGTCAAGATTCATTTCCCGCTGATGTCATACGGCAGCGAGACGCCGCACGTCTGGACCAGCTCAGTATGTACCCAACTAGATTTTGTTAACTGCCCAACCTCCATCTTTTTAGTATATACCTGTCAGTGTGTTCCTCTGCCGTTGCAATCGTCCACAAGCGTTGAATTAAATGATTCTAGGTAGACGTGTGAGAATCCCTTCGGACTCAGTTGTAACAACTTATCCAAATTATACTTCTACGATAGTACAAATTGGGCCAATTTACGAGCTGGTACAATGATCTGCTTTATCCGTGCGAATCGAAAGCTGATCTGTTGATCATGAATTTTAGTTGAGTTAAGCATGGCTATTTTTAGGAGATTCGCTGCTCGTTTGCCCTCTTCTCCTATCAAAAACTATTAAATAAGGGTTTACCGGTTAATCTTGTCCAGAGTTAGATCATTTACAGTATGTCGTGTGTTATATAATTTGATATTTAACTTAAAATGTGTATAGCACTAGCTTTTTTTTTTATATTATAAGGTGGCAAACGAGCAAGCGGCCACCTAAAACCGCCAAAATGGCGAAGCGACCGCTGCCCATAGACATCCGCAATAGCGGATGCGTTGCCTACCCTTAGTCGACGGAGGAGGAGACGCACATAAAGAAGATATTTCTCCTTCCTATCCGTCTCCACCACCATCAAATCCACGTTCCCTTTCCATCCTATTCTTATGAAAAAAGGGTGGGAAAGAAAATGGCCTAAAGTTGGGCCTCCGGCACCACACTTATCAGACGAAACGCGGAATTGCTCCCACTTTACGCCTGTCTTCTGTATGATCGTGGTATTGCACCGGACGAGCCGACCCATTCGTGCGAAGATGTTAAAGCGGGCTCTACCACAGTTAAAGCTAAGCTAAGCTTAGCTAAGCTTTCGCCCGCGACTCCGTCGGCATGGAATTAAAAAGCAAAAGTAAATAACCTATGTGTTCTTCCAGACGTTATACTTCTATGCTTTTCATTTAGATCCGATTTCAGTGAGGTCCGTTGAGCAGTTTAGGCTACAAACTCTAATAAACATCCATCCATCCATTTAGACTTTCGCATTTATAATTTTATAGTAAAATGTAGTTATATGTATTAAATGTTGGTGACTGTTACGAACAATAAAATTGTACTGGTAGGTTGTTATGATTTTTTGTATCTATTTTATGTATTTATTGTAAAAACGAACGGTTTTTAATGGCATATCCTGTTTAAGCTTTTGTGAGGAAAATAAACACAATATGTGGTTATAAACTATAGATAAATAATAATAAATATCCCGTCAAATATTTGGTTTTCCTCTTAGAATATTAGTTAGTATGACGTTACAATATAATTATTTTGAAACGTTATTAAGGAAAAAAATAATATATCATTATTAAATGCATATAAAGTGGGTTCAGATCTTGTGACAAAGCTCACTTACGTTATATTTGGTGTTGTACGACAAAACCAAATAATATGAAGAATACTACATCATTGTCCCGGGTCCCGCTAGTATAATAAAAAGTGGCAAAGGACCTAGCGGCCACCTGATTTTGCTAGAATAATGAAACGACAGCTGCACGTATACATCTACAATAAGTTTTCTCTTTCCCATCCTTTCCATATAAGAAAAGCGTAGGAAGGTACCGTTGTAGGTCTACAAAGTATGGCCAAGGCAAGGTACGGTGAAGGCATTGTACCTAAATCAAAATTATAAAAATGATACGTAACCTTGTAACGAACAATTATGATTTAGTTAACACTTATTTTATTGAAGGGTAGCGAGGTGTCGCCGTACGGGCCGCTGTGGGAGGCGCCTCCGGCCTCCGTGCCCTACCCCGACATACTGGCCTTCCCTCCGGCCGACCTAGGTTAGTCTTATGAGAGCGTTAATTATATGGAACAAGGCAAGCGAGTTGTGGTCATCTGATGTTAAATATCCACCACCTCTACGGGTAAGGGTTGCGTATACATCTACATACATACGTCTACTTACTACCAGCCACTTAATGCTTACTTAAACAGTTGCTTTATGTAGATTTGCTGATGTACAGAGTGTGACAGTTAACTTACTTTCTGTTTGTTTGTTTAAGTTGCAACTTTGATACTCACATTACTTAGTATCTAGTTTGTAAAATGTCTGTTATTATACTCAGTATGGTCTGCGGGTGGGTGCGGCGCGCGCGGTGGGATACGCGCGGCGGCGGGCGGCAAGAAGCCCCGCCGGCGCGTGGCCTCGGTGGCGCAGCGCCGCGCCGCCAACATCCGCGAGCGCCGCCGCATGTTCAACCTCAACGAGGCCTTCGATAAGCTGAGAAGAAAGGTAGACCAGCGCCTAATATTATAACTTCATTAAACAACGGCAAAGCTTCCCACTCCGATATCAGGTGGAATGTGTGATAGAAAGGTGTGAGTTTAGATACGACGGTTGACAGAGATGCTTGGAAGAGTAGTGGTACTGTGTCTACCCTCCATCGGGTGAAAGGCAGGATGATTATATGCTTTATTAGATGGCCGCTTGCTTTCTTGTTAGCTTGTGTTATAAAAAAAGTATATGAGAGTTTGTGTGGTAGGTGCCGACGTTTGCTTACGAGAAGCGACTGTCGCGCATCGAGACACTACGGTTGGCTATCACGTACATCGGCTTCATGTGCGAGCTGCTGCACGGCTCGCCCTCACCGGCACCGGGTCAGGGGCCTCATCACGCGCTGCATCACCACAGGCATGTTTTTGACGCCGAAGTTCCGTGGTGCGCATAGGTTAATAGATCTCAGAGACCCTGTATACTGAGAAAATGCAGATAGCAGCAGGAAAAATATGTATAAAATTGTTATCATGTGCATTAACGTCACTTCTAGCGTACACGAAGCTTAGTTTTAATGCGTAGGAAATCTTATCTTGTGACTTGTATGACCTATAATTTTCTAATCGCTTTTGTTAATCTGTTAAGATGCTTAAAAGAACATAAGATGTAGTGTTAGTACGGATAGTACGGATACTTCATAGCGGAATCAACTACGCTACAAATATACGAGTACTGTAAAAATAGTGTGGCTTAGATAATCGTACACATAGTACGCAAGAACACACTTTGTATAAGGGATTTAAGTTGGTATAAAACACGCGGTTATAATGAATTAACCTTTTAATATTGTGTTTATGTAACGTAGTTTTACTTAGTAGTAAATATGTATAAAATGTCTTCCATTAGTAATAAAATAATATTTTAGTTCGATAATAAACTTAAACTATCATTCTGCGTTTTATTCTCTAACTAAATGTTATAGAAAAAAGAAACAAAAGAAATTAAATGAACGGACTTATTCTAATGACAACATATTATAAAATGTACTGGTCGTTTGTTTGTTTGATGGCAAGTAAAACCCAAAAACAATTTTGCATATCACTCAAGAGTCAAGAGCGACGCTATGACCTCATATAAAAATTGTAATTAACTATCAGATTTTTGTTAATAAATCTAACTAATATTATAAATGCGAAAGTTTAGATGGATGGATGTTTGTTACAGTTTCAAGCCTAAATTACTTTAATGAAATTTGGCATAGATGTAGAGGATAGTCTGGAAGATAACATAGGCTACTTTGACCCGGGAAATAGTTACGTGAGATAAATTATTTTGCTTTTCATGCTAACTCGATAATTTAACAACCGTTTAAAATATCTTATTGAAATTTGTCAGTTACAAATTAAAGTCTGGAGTAAAGTAGGGGATACAATTCATCCCCGAAAAATGTCAGGTTCCCGAAAAACACGTAGTATTTTTACATAGTTGCTTTTTTTATAATACTGAAGTCGCGGGTGAAAGTTATGAATAGTTCCATAAAATCGACATCACACGTTTTATACTATAACTAGCTGTTCCCTTAGCGACTTCATCCGCATAAAATTATAAAAATTTCATTTTATTGTTTACATTTGTCAAATTATCAAAATGACATGACATGACATGACAAACCTTAGCGATCTTTCTTTCTTGATGTTGGCAGCAACTTATGGTCTCTTTCCCACATTAGGATTTCAATCCAAAATATTTACCCCCTAAGTTTAATGGCGTGAAAATATATAGCCTAAAGCATAACGTAAGTGTAAGGCTTTTTACTAAAGAAAGAATTATTCAAAAATATGCTGTAATTGCTGACATCTTAGGCAACAAAGAAGTGTGTGTTTACGCTTTATTATAATAGTATAGATTTCAAAGTAATTTAATACTAGCTGTTGCTCGCGACTTGGTCCGCGTGGAATTAAAACGCCTTTGTACTCTTTTTAATGGTGAAAGATTTTTTGAAATAGGTCCAGTAGTTTCTGAGTTATTTCAATACAAATCATGTTAATATAGATTTCTGCGAAGGTTATCATAAACCACTTCAAAATACGCTGTGGATGTTTAATAAACATATAATGCAATAAGAACTTATCCGCGAGATAAGAAAATGGAATTTCTCAGTGTAAGAGATAAATACATTGATTGTCTAATGATGGATTTACCATCTTACTAATATAAATGCGAAAGTATGAATTGATCAATGGATGTTTGTTAGGGTTTGTAGCCAGCTGAACGGATGTCGATGAAAATTGGCAGCTGTAGAACATAGTCTGGAAGAACACATAAGCTAAGGGGAATTTGCTGATTGTATGCTTTCAAAAGTTTTAGCTCGTCCAACGCAGTCGAAATCTTAAGTCATCCGGTGTGTTGTTCATGAAATATTTTTACCAAAATTGTACTAAAAAGTCAATTATATAACGTTACATCATTTACAATTCTATAATTATTCAATACTAGCTATAGCTCGCGACTTCGCCCGTGTGAAATTACAAAATATAGCCTATGTTACTCATAGATAAATTACCTTTCTAACGGTGAAATAATTTTAAAATCGGCCCAGTAGTTTTTGAGTTATTTCAATACATACAAAAATACAAAACTTTCCTCTTTATAATATTAGTATAGACTAGCTTTCGTCCGCGAATCCGTCGGCGTGGATTTAAAAAAAATATTGCCCAGTATTTTGTCTAACGTTAACGTAAAAAATAAGAAATCCAATAATTATTAATTATTTACTCGTAAATTACCAATAAAACTGTCCGTGTTAACCAAGCTACAATGTAACTTACAATAATTCTTAGTAAAAATATTCTAGATAATTATGGCCTAATGTGGTCCAAAATCCATTTCATATATTTTCTAACATCCGTGTATATAGTAGGGGGTTCCGACCCGCATTCATTATTTCCGTAAGACACAATACCGTATTGTACTTGTTTATATGTGTTCTTCACTATGCTTTCTACCATGAGAGGGCCGCCGGAGTCGCCTTTGCATGAGTCGTGCCCCAGCTCACCAGCGCAGAACGTGTACGTCAGTCGATTGTAAGCTTCCAAGTTGACACGTCCATTCCTGATCAATAATACAATTTATTAAGTCACCAGTATATAACTACTTGATTTGCCCAATGCAGTCCACAATATAATCGACACTCACTTTATATTGTTGGTTAGAAATGTTCAAAAATGACGTCGTGCTAAAACGTTCTTCCTAACCTTAAAAATCCATTGCTATGACATTGATATTGAGAGCACGGGTAGCAGAAAGTAAGAGCGGGTGCACCTTTGACTAAACTATCGCACAACTGTTGTGCGATAGTGTGAACTTCGATAGCAGCTACAGGCAGAGCCAAAATGGCGATAATCAACTGGGTAGGAAGCCATGGTTATACCTGTCCAGTAGAATAAAGTGGTTAACAGTCTTCATATACCTATCGTTGTTATATAAACTAACCTGCTATACCGCTTTAAGCATTCTCTGGGCGAATATGTTGGAACATCAACTCTGAGTAGGGCATCAGATTTCGTTTGATTTTCAGTTATACCCCAACCGGCCACAGTCGCTCTCTCACCATATATGCGCTTCGTTAGAAGTACATTTGTTATCGGCAGGCATATCGTACCAGAGTTTCCTAAGCAAATATAAAAAGATATCAATAAAAATATCAATTACCAAGTGTTACTAGAAAATATCCATACGTAGTTACGTTTCACTTGTGTGGCTATACATGTGGGTAACCAGATGATGATGATGTCTACGAAAGGGGTCTACCTTCGATATAGTCTTTTTCGAAGGTTTTTATCTATTTTGAATTTTTGACCCCCACTGGCACGTCCATACACATGACATGTATTTTTTACGAGTACTTACTAAGACTTAGATCAGCAGGTGTTTTAAGACGCAAAAGACCGATGTCGTTAACGGTAAACGGGTTGTCACGGTAAGCTTCGTGAGGGATCGGCTCTGACACATCGATTTCCTGTCAAAAACAAAAATATGTTAAAACACACCTTCCAAGCAGTAGACATGCGGTAATTTTTTTCATTATATTCTGAAGTAAATATTTAAATTAATACCATTGTTATAAATTACGTATCATGATACTTCAAGTTTATATTGTGCGTAATATAAAAAATTTACATCAACTTTGTGGAATTTATATGGGATTTTATTTGTGTTATCCACGTCACACGTCAGAGCTCTGTGGTCTACCACTGGTGAAGTGCAGATTTATCTACATTGTCAATAAGTGCCTACGCAAGCCTACTGTTTGCATTGTAAATGGATTAAATGAGTATATTATTATTTGTATTTTGAAATAACTTTGTTATAAAATAAACATTTTGTTTGCCTGATATTTAGGTGCGCACTCGATATAACCATCTTCTCCAGAACAATCGACATCTGAGCTCATGTCGTATTCTCCAATGCGGACTTTGGCGACATTTCTGTCTATAATGCAATGTGCTGCAGTTAGCACGTATCTTGAATTGATCACCGAACCTCCACAGTTCATACTAAAACTGTTTCCCACTATTTGAAAAAATATCGTTATTAATTATCATACTTCATACTAATATTATAAATGCGAAAGTTTAGATGGATAGATGGATGGATGGATGTTTGTTAGACTTTGTAGCCTAAACCGCTGAACGGATTTTAATAAAATTTGGTATAGATGTAGACGTTAATCTGGAAGAACACATAGGCTGCTCAGTTTTGTTTTTTTTTTTTTAATTCCACGCGGACGGAGTCGCAGGCAGAAACTGTAATTGTATAAATCTAAAAAACGAGTTTTAATAAGTTACTTAAAGACGAAGATTGCTATTTGTCTCCCCTAAGGTAAAAGGTTCTTTGTTCTGCCACGGAAATTATTAAAAATCGGTTTAACCCTTAATATCCTTTTTAAATTCTTTTTTTTATTTGAAAGATAAAAGCAAGGCGGAATAATTTTTTCAGATTTCGGAGCGGGCGCACACCTTTGACTAAACTATCGCACAACTGTTATGAGATTGTCGATTGTTTCGCAGCTAATTCAACTGTTTAGTTGCACAACTAAAAATAGATAGGTGTGCGCACTTCCATATAAGCTCATAGGAATCAAAGTGAGACTAAACTACATGCTATTCTACAGGAATTGGCGCAGTTTATGAAAATGGTATAAAAAACAATTACAGCTTGTAAACGTTGGAGAATATCAATATGCGTGAAAACAAGTGTGAATGCAGTCTATCTAGTTAAGAACAGTTAGTAACTTACCTTTATATAGGATGATTGCTAGCCAGGGGAATTCATACGGCGATGCTTTATATCCGCCAACGATTTTACCACCTTCTATGTCACCGCAGTCTTCCGTCAAAAGAATTACATTGGGATGTTTATCTACCTCGAATTCATCATTTGGGTCGTTTTCAAACGATCGCATACTAATTATAAATTCTGTACAGCATACCTGTCGAAATAAAATCCAAATGGAGTAGAAGAAAAACGTCTATTCGCGCCAGATGCTGTTGCCGTGGTTACAGGAATTCCTATTACAGTAACCATAACAAAAAACATACTTGTATAATGATTTATACAAAATGTAGAATCTATTATCTAACACCAATCCAGTAATAATAACGAAGTAACGGCTCGTGCCGAGGCTCCTGAGGGAGCCCTCGAGCTTAGTTACTCATAAACGAGGTTTAGGCTAAGCGCCATCTGCGCTCAGCCCGGTGAATCTGTAAATACCGCTTCAAGGCAAACAGTGGCTATTCCGTCACAAAAAAAATATCTAACCTTTGGTTCGTCATCAAAGCCGCAGAAGGCATTTTTCAGCATGTTCGCAGTTTCGATGTTTTTGTTATTTTTTACTCGATCGAGGGCCATCGCGCAACTCGATATTTTGATACAGTCATCGCCACAGTATTCTGTCGATATAATTAAATAATATACAGGTTCATTGGTAATTCAAAGTATTCCTAAGAGGTGATAGAAGGGTTCATCTATACTATCTAATATAATAAAGCGTAAACACACACTACTTCGTGGCGCAGGATGTCAGCAATCACATAGTATTTTTGATTAATTCCTTCTTTAACAAAAAGCCCTACACTTACGACACGCTTTAGGTTATATATTTTCACACTATTAAACTTACGGGGTAATTAAATTGGAAAAAAACCTTCGTATGGAAAAGGGACCATAAACTACAAGTTGCCTATTCCTTTGAAATAATGTGTTTGTTTCAGTGCCTTTGGAACAAGCTCCTAGTTATTATGTATTTTTGGAAAGCTAAGAAAATGGTCATGTTTTTTAAAAAACTCTGGAAGCCAAGTTGCATAGCGATTTTTTTTTGTTTTTAAGGCATTTGAATGGATGAGAATTTTGAAATATATTGAAGTAAAATGATTCTTTAGCAGGCATTTGGACAGATAATTATTTTTTTATTGTAAAATAATCAGTGTTTAATGGTTTTTATAAATCTGAAGAAAACATTAAGATATAATTGATTTTTTTTAATATATTTTTTAAGTTGGATTATTGACTTATTTTGAAAAAAAATCGTAAAATCATGATTTCTCAAAAATGGTTTACTTTTTGTATAACGTATATGAGGTCAAAATTATCACAAATGAACCCCTCTGTCACCTCTTAGCGGGAATACGTTGGACCACCAATAACCCTTTATTTACATTCATGCCAATAAAAGCATTGCAGTATAAACAGTAACAATAAAAAAAGTGCTTTTTTTCAACAAAAAATCACAAATCAAATTTAATAAGTACGCACATTCACACAGGTGTAGCTAGTCTTTAACGGTTCTATTTAACCATGTATTGTAACTAATTATTTGACTGCTATCACTCACGTCTATTTTTCAGGTAGGACACAATTCAACATGTATGTTTAATTACTCGTATAATCCATATAACTAAAGCGATTTTACTTACTGCAACTTGTTATTCCTATTAACAACAACACTCCAAGCAATACTCTTGTTTGCAAGAACATATTGTGTGAACGCCTATCTCTCTCAAGTTCACTTTGACTACTGGTCAAGTTGATGACAGCTTCTTATCTTCTGTATTATAGTTTGTCTAAATAAGGATGATTAGTTTGACAATTCATTTGACAATTTAGTAGGGATGGGTAGAGTAAAAGGTATTATGCTCTCATAGATGTTGGAATCCATAGATTCACAGTTATACCTAATGGAGCAAATATAAAACACACTGTTATTTCATTTTGTTATTTAAAGTCAAATCAATACTGAGAAATACAGAACAAAAACAAAGAATAAGAGTTAATATATTTTATTATTAATAGAATTTGTTAATATTATTGTCATCGCTATCGATATATTTACTACTAAAACTATACCTTAATTTTATTAATAAGGAAATAATAATTATGGTCCGACAATTGTTTACAATTAAACCGAATATCGATAGTTCATAGTTATTCGCTATATGCTTATGTTTGTCACTATGATACCCGTCTATTAAGTACGGCTTTTACCTCCATACAAGTTTTATTTGGTATTTTATATGCGTGATTTATCATAATAATCAACCTTAGTAAGACAAATTATATTAATGTCATAGGGAATTGTCCATTTATTATAATTACATAAAATAATTGGTTCGCGGACGTAAATGAATTATCAAAAGCAGGTCAGGTCATGTTTTCGTCACTTGTTTTGTTTAAAATCATTTTAACTAACGCAAAATAACACAGATCGTCATTTAGGCAATATGTTTTAAATGTTGTCGATGACGTGAAGAAAACGTTCTCACTAATGTTCACGATCATCTCACTTCTTACATCTTACTAATATTATAAACTAGCTTTCGCCCGCGACTCCGTCCGCGTGGAATTTTAAAAAACAAAAGTGAGTAGCCTATGTGTTCTTCCAGACTATCCTCTACATTTGTACCAAATTTCATCGAAATCCGTTCAGCCGTTTAAGCTACAAACTCTAACAAACATCCATCTAAACTTTGGCATTTATAATATTATAATAGTAAGATGTAAATGTTTAGAAGATGGGTATATGGATGTTTGTTAGAGCTTATCGCATATGTTTAAATGCTGTGTCTATTCAATACTTTGATGGATTTTTTTAAGCAAGTTATCACTACAAACAGAAACTGTTAGTTGTCTAATCTATTAAATTAACCCTGGTCATGCCAGGCCGTAGCTAGAGTCCAAATTGCAATAGGCAGCAATGGTTACAGGTAGGGCGGAATAACAAATGACGTAATTAATTTAACCTTGAACTAGGGCAAGGGCTTCAAAAGGGGATTCCCTGTCACACGTCAAACAGTGGTACATTAGGAAAAGTTTAGATATCTATGGCTACATTATTTTAAAACTATGAATAAACAAATTAATTATAATTTTTCTTTGTTTAAATATTTTTATGTTTCGGTATTTCCCTCAAAATTACCCTCCGTTCCCACTAACACTGACCCTGACCCGCGCACATCAGCTCAGTAGCCGCAGTTAACGTGTGACGTCATGAAGCCATCGCAATATCTTCTGCGCGTAACAGTTATTTACTTCAAATCAAGATTTTTAAAATATAATAATTGTTTAAAATGTAGCCGTAAAAGGCGTTATTTAATCTTTAAATTAAGGTTAGGCTATTATGTATTGTTTATTTATCTTTTAAGAATACAATATCAACTTAAAAATAGTCTTACACAATAAACGTTTTACTTTATTCGAAAGACATGACAATACTTGAAAGAGTTCTTTGGAGACATGCCTATGACAGACTGCTAGGCAACAATCAACAATCCCTATAGAAACCCAAAGTAACTAACTTTATCTCATGTCGATTATTTTTACCAGACTAACTTTTACAAATACTTTTTGGTTCTTGATTCTATGGTTTAATTGTATCCAAAATCCATTTCATAAACTTTCGGACATCTGTGTATATTCCAGGTTTATTTGAGCCACATATTCTAGACCCATAAGACACGATACCGAATTGGACATATTTGTATAGATCATCGTAAAAAGCTTCGACCATGAGAGGTCCTCCAGAGTCACCATTACAAGAATCATGTCCTGTTTCACCAGCACAAAACGTATTTGTCATTCTGTCTAATTTTTCCTGTTTTGGGGTACTGGAACAAAATTTAATTACAATTATACAGTGTTGACTAATAAGTTCATTATAACTTGACGTTATCCGGTCAAGATAAGCAAAATTTAGGACAACAATAATTCGCTTAGAACTGAAAATTGGTACGTATGTTCAAAATACGTTTACATATAAGGGTGTTCCAAATATTGTCACTAATTTTCAACTCTAAGCCAATTATTTTAGGTTCAATATTAAATTCCCCGGAGTATATTTTATTCATATTTGTTCTCCAAAGTTTCTTTTACAGTGGTACGTACAATAAACATCATTAACAGAAAGGTTTTATATTTTCTTACCCTTTGTAAAGCGTATTGCACGAGGATTTTGAGAATATAGGTAATTCAACTTTGAGAAGAATATTGGATTTAGTTTGATTTTCTGTCAAACCCCAGCCGGCCACGACACCTCTCTCACCTGATAGATCTTTTTCTCGGAGTTCTTTTGTAATAGGTAAACAAATGGCGCCTGAATTCACTGAAGAAAAAAGGTAAACTTAAGTTAGAAATAGTTAAGTAAGTAAGTATGGTATTAGTTTAGGAAAGTAAATTTCAAATCACCAAACTCATTGAACATATTATATCAAAATATTTAATACATTTATATGGATTCTGGACCTATCAGAAGCCAATTATAAGTACATATAAATCTAATAACAATAAAACTTACCATAAGAAAAGTCTACAGGTGTGGCGAGACGTAGCAGACCAATGTCATTTAGGACATATGGACGCGAAACGTATCCGAAATGAGCTATTTTATGAGTTACGAATATATCCTGTTGGAAGTGTAACATTGCATATTATTTATTTACTAGCTTTGGCCCGCAACACGTCCGCGTTTAAGAAAAAAGAAACAAAAGCATGTAGCCTATGTGTTCTTCCTCTACATCTGTGCCAAATTTCATCGAGAACCGTTCAATGACTACAAACTCAAACAAACATCCCCCCATCCTTCCAAACTATTGCATTAATATACTAATATCATAAAGAGGAAAGATTTGTATGTATTGAAATAACTCAAAAACTACTGGGCCGATTTCAAAAATTCTTTCACCATTAAAAAGTTACGTTCACACTGAGTAACATAGGCTATGTTTGTTTTAATTTAATTCCACGTGGACGTAGTCGCGAGCAACAGCTGGTAATATTGTAAGTAGGAAGTATGATATGATTTAAGTATGTAATATTATGCACATTACTTGTAACATTTGTTTTGTGTTCAGTTTATTATTTGATAAAAATCTCCTTCTATACCTGATATTTAGATGCACAATCGAGTATTTCGTCCTCCCCCACGCAATCTTCTGCTTGGCTTATGTCATAGTCACCTATTCTAACTCCAACTATATGTTGGTTGATGCAGTGTGCAGCCGTCAGCACGTACCTCGCAGTTATAACTGTGCCTCCACATTTAAACATCAAAACCCCCTCTAGAATCAAACGCGCTCAAAATTCTTAGAACATTTGCTAATTCCTTCATACATTGGGTCCACTAATATTTCAAAACACTCACTATATTTGTATGAAATGAGGGCCATCCAGGGGAACTCAAAAAGGCCAGCAGTAGTTCCGCCTATAATTCTGTTCCCGTCCACATCACCACACTCAGTTGGTAGAAGACGGATATTACGATGATTTTCGATTTCGTCTTCAAAAGTTTGTGCGTTTTCTTCATTCATAAGTCGAGGTAATAAATCAGAACAGCAGACCTATTCACAAAAAATACAGAAGTGTAAATCTAATAGACAAGAATTTGTGTTTTTTAAGGTATCATAATAAAATGTATTAGTGTGAGTTCACGAGATGTTATCTCTGTAAAAATTGATATACTGCTATAAGACCGGAAATATACATGCCTGTATCTGGTATACTAGTATACCAATGTACTGGGCACGTGGTACGTACCAGGCAGCACAATATTTGATTTGGTTACACCAGCGTATATAAGTTAAGGGAGTGGCGAGGGGTTTGGTACGAAGCTAAACACTGACACGTCTCGTACGATCGCGGTGACATTTTATGTGTATATGCAATGTGCCAGTGGCTGGCGTGTGACATTAGTTGGCATGCCAGCTACTACATTTTTGCTGGCAGGTGTATTCCCGCCCATAGCTAAATAAACATCATCGATTTCTGCATAGTTTCTGGTAATTATAAAGTTCGTTTTAGACAAGGGAAGTACACTATGATAATATAATTTTTGTGAATGTAGTTTGTCAATGTTTGCGAACCTTTTGAATAACATCAAAGCCACAGAGAGCGTCTTGCAGTTGTTGAACTGCTGCCGGACTTTTTAAGCGGGCTAGCTGCATAGCCGATGCACAGTTTGTTATCTTCTTGCAATCGTCGCATTTTTCTGGTATTGAAATGTAAATCTTTTATTTTAGTAAACCTTATTTAAACTTATTAGGTATTCCTTGCTTTTGATATTTTATAGAGTATTAGTAGTATTTTTCTTAATTTATTAGTATATCTTGTACCAACTAAGCTCTAGGATGGTTTATGACTATAGTCGAATGGCAGGATACGAATTCTCGTCATCGTCATCGGAAATATTCTTAACCATTAAGCAATTGAAGCGTCTTGATTAAAATAAATCTTACTTCCTTTCTATATTCGTAACATTATTGTAAACTAGCGATATTCTTAAGAATTGTCATTTTATTTATAGCTTCTCAGGTCCCTGACACTGATATTGTCCAAGATACAAGACGAAGTTAAAGTACTTATCTATTGGGACAATTAAGTGTCTCGCTAAATCAATTTCAAAAAGAAGCAACACAATAACTATATGAATAAATGATATAAAGGAAAAAAAATAGTGCAAAGAATGAAAAGTCAAAAAGGTTTCAATTTTTTCTTTTCCAATCTACTGTATCATATTCAGAGACTAGGCTATTTAGTATGTATTGTTATTAATTGTAATTATGGTAAATGATAAATTATGATAAACTCACTGAAAGCAGTTGTAAGAGCCGCAAGAAATACACAGCAAAATACAGCGGGGAGCGACCGCATCGTGTAGGCACGTTGTTGTCCAAAGAGTAATGTAACTACTTCATAATAAGAATCGGGACTTGAACAATGAACGGGAATCTGTCAATATTAATTTCCGAGACAAATAGTTGCCATGATAAAAATATTTTGTTTTAATTATTCTGAACACAAGGAAAAAAATTGAAAAAACGGATATGGACAATAGTGTAGCGCTCTTATTATCGATATCTCGACATCGATATCGATATGATGTGGGGTGTTTAGGTGGCCTTTATCTTAATAATAAGAGGTTCCTGTCTCTGCAGCCCTGACCACTGGTTGCTTGAGTCATCGGATTCCGCAGCCGGTGGAGTTCTATTTTTTTATATAATACCAGCTGTTCGCGTGCGGATTCATCCGCGTGAAATTATAAAAACCTTATTTTATTGTTTACATTTGTTAAATTATCAATAGCAAATGTCAAAATGACATGACATGACATGACATGACAAACCTTAGCAATCTTTCTTTCTTGATGTTGGCAGCAACTTATGGTCTCTTTGCCACATTAGGGTTTTTATCCAAAATATTTACCCCCTAAGTTTAATGGCGTGAAAATATATAGCCTAAAGCATGACGTAAGTGTAGGGCTTTTTATTAAAAAAAGAATTATTCAAAAATATGCTGTAATTGCTGACATCTTAGGCAACAAAGAAGTGTGTGTTTACGCTTTATTATAATAGTGTAGATGTTTTATTTTATTTTTTATAACAAATCATGTAAAATGTATTATATAGAGAATAAGAAATAAAGATATATGTAAATATTACTTAAAATACAATTTCATATTTTAATCAACTTCACATTTAAACTTTATTAAAATTTACGTAAATTTTATTCTTTATGTGTTTATATACTCAGAGAACCATATAGGATAGCATCAATTTAGATAAGGATGTACAGCTAATTATCTTCTTTTAATTTGATCAAATGATTTAACAAATACTTATAAATGCCGTCGATTTCTGTCCTATGATAGTGCCATTTATTTCTTTCTATTAAGAGTATCAAGGAATCTACGGTACACTTAACAGGTGTCATCTTTATCGATAGTTTTTTTATTTATTTTGTTCTCTAGGTACATCACTATTACACAATAAAATTAAAATGTAACAACATGTCATTATAAAACTAATTTTACCTATGATGCCTGCTTAAATATTTTAATGCCAGATTATTATGTAATTTTCTAGTTAAATTATTTTATATAACAGTTATTGTTTATCGAAGTTTATGACAGCGTAAAGTGTATGACTGGACCCATGTGGACTGGGATGAAATAGCAACAAACTATAACTATTTATTTCATAAAAATTGTTTTAGTGCCTTTTTATTTTATTTCAGTAAAATGGCATGACAATAAAGTTTGAAAGAGTCGTTTGGAGCCATGCCTATGATAATTCCCTATAAAAAACTAACTAACTTTATTTGATATCGATTGTTTTTACCAGACTAAGGGCCTGTCCCACCAAATTGTAAATTGTCTGGTAACAATCCAACGTGTAAAGTACGTGATGGAAATATCGGATTTTGTTCCCTTATCTGACAGTGACGTCATTTTTAAGCTATCTGAGCCTCTATCAGCCAGTGGACAGGCCCTAACTTTTACGAATACTTTTTGGTTCTTGATTCTATTGTTTAATTGTTTCTGAAATCCATTTCATAAACTCTCCGACATATGTGTATATGAGCTACATATTCTAGACCCATAAGACACCACAACGAATTGGACATATTTGCATAGTTATCTTCATAAAAAGCTTCGACCATGAGAGGTCCTCCAGAGTCACCATTACAAGAGTCATGGCCTGTACGGAACATATTTGTCGTTCTGTCTACTTTTTCATGTTTTGGGATACTGGAACAAAATTTAATTACATTTATACAGTGTTGGCTTATAAGTTCATTATAATTTGACATTAGAGGCCGGTCAAGATAGGCAAAACTTAAGAGTATTGGTAGTAGTATTTTCCTTAATTTATTAATATTTCTTGTTCCAACTAAGCTCTGGGTTTGTGCTAGGATGGTTTATGAATGTAGGCGAACGGCTGGATACGAACACTCGACATCAGAAATGTTCTTAACCATTAAAGAATTGACGCTTCAAAATTAATATGAAAATACACTTAAGTTTCTTGCTAAGTAATTCAATTAAAAAGAAACAATATAATAAATTTACTGTAGCAAAAAAAAAATGCTAAGAATAATAAGTTGAAAACATTTTTTTTTAATTCACGTATCATATTTAGATTGGAATTTACTTTTAATCATTAGTCATTTGTGTTGGGGTTATCATAACTGACTTATGAACCTAATAACAATAACAATAGTAATGAGTTAAGGAAAGAAGTATAGTAACTTTGATATGACAATTCCTTGCAAAACTGCAACTAGGTATTTTGTTGCTAGAACTGGTTTTCATCGTTAAACTGCTTCTTGATCTTCGAAGGACGGGAAGCAGTGTAATTAACAAAAACGGTGAAGAAACTCCGATCGCTAACCCGCCGCCCAAGCGTGGCGAATATGGCAAGTCTCCTATTATGATGGCCATGGCCACAAGAGAAGTCCGGCAACACTCTACATCTAAGTCAACACGTCTATAGTACGGAAAACGTAATTGGCTCGGTGAGAGAGACACTGCTAACACGGTTGGTCTATCGGAAAATATGTAACTAAAACCTACTAATAGATTGAAAACGTTATCTGACCCAACGGCCATAAGTCAAACTAAATTATGATTACTCATGTGGACTATAGTTTGTCTAAATAAGGGCGATTAGTTTGACAATTTATTTGACAATTTTGTAGGGGTGCGTTGTGTAAAATCAGGTATAAATCTTAGCGAATTTCGATTTTTATTATCATAGAAGTTGGAATTGATAAATCATAGTTAAACCTGTTTAAATTGTTTAAATATTTTTTTTATTTTTATTTTTATATTATAAACGAGCAAGCGGCCACCTGAATCTGCCAAAATGGCGAAGCGATCGCTGCCCATAGACATTCGCAATAACGGATGCGTTGCCTACCCTTAATCGACGGAGGAGGAGACGCACATAAAGAGGACATTTCCTCTTGCGTCTCCTCCACCGTCAAATCCACATTCCCTTCCCATCCTATTCTTATGAGAAAAAATGGGAAGGAAAAGGGACTTAAGTTGGGCTTCCGGCACCACACTCATCAGACGAAACGCGGGATTGCTCCCACTTCACGCCTGTCTTCTGTGTGGTCGTGGTATTGCACCGGGCGAGCCGACCCATTCGTGCGAAGATGTTAAAGCGGGCTCTACCACTGGTAAATGGTAATTAAACCCTGAATTTAATTAATAGGTAAATAAAATAATAAACATTTTAATTCGATATTTTCTATGATTAAACCGAATATCGACAGTTCACAGTTATTCGCTATGTGCTTATGTTCCGTCACTATGATACCCGTCTAGCTATAGTTTGTCTAAATAAGATAGATTGTTTGGTAAATGACGCATATGAAGTATCAAATTCAATTTGTATGAAGACAAATGCCGTACTTAATAGACAGATATCGTAGTGACGAAACAAACACGCATAGCGAACAACAACAACAATAACAACTATCGATATTCGGTTTAAATAATTATCGAACTCAACTAAAATTATTATTTTCTTATTAACTAATGATTATAGTGTAGAGAATTTAGCGACGACAGAAATAATAGCGAAATCCAATTAAATTACGTACGGCTGTAGCAGTAATAAACATTTATTTACTTTCATTACTTGTAATGGTTCTGAATGTCATTATTAATTTGAGAAAACAGTGTTTTTTTGTAATTCATAAGTTATAACTATGAATCTATCGATTCCAACTTCTATAAGAATAAAAATCGAAAATCGATAAGATTCATGACTAATTTTACACAACCCATCCCTTCTAAATTTCAAATGAATTGTCAAACTAATCTAAATTATTTATTAGACAACTAGCACGGCTTTTACCTCTATACAAATTTAGTCAAATCCGATATTTTATATCCGTGATCCGTGATTTTATATCAAACTAATCAATTGTATTTAGACAAACTAAAACAATGTCGTTTTTACGAATGATGTTTAAAAAAAGACGGTTCGTTTAGAATTGAATTTATTTCATCAATCTATTTGGGGTTTAATACATTTATTGATTAACACCACAAAAAACTTAGACAGTGATATCAACCCTTTTGTACCGTAATGCGTCGCGGCGGCACTGATTTTTGACAAATACTGATTTTTAAAACATTATTATTCGTAGGCTTTCAAAATGCGATCATAACGAGTAAATTACAATGATCTTATATCAGTGTGGTTATATATGTTTAGGGTAAAACATACAACCACGTTAAACTAACGTTAACACGTTAAACCACCATATCATCAATTAGAGGCGGTCAAAGTGTTAAAGCACGTGTTTAACTAAATATCTAACTATATTTTTATACATATATTATACTAGCTTTCGCCCGCGACTCCGTCCGCGTGATATTAAAAAAAACAAAAGAGAGTAGTCTATGAGTTCTTCCAGACTATACTCTACATCTATGTCGAATTTCATCAAAATCCGTTAAGCCGTTTAGGCTACAAACGCTAACAAACATCCATCCATCCATCTAAACATTCGCTTTTATAATATTTGTATGATTGGTTAAATTCTATTGTTTAATAGTATCTAAAATCCATTTCATATATTTTCGGACATCCGTGTATAATCCAGGTTTGTTTGTACCACAACTGCCAAGCCCGAAAGAGATGATGCCGAATTGAACAAATTTGTACGTTCCGTTGAAAGGTGCTTCAACCATGAGAGGTCCTCCAGAGTCTCCTTTGCAAGAATCACGGCCTGTCTCGCCGGCGCATAGAGTATTGATCAAATTGTTTGAATTATTTGACCGTGATCGTAAAGAACTGAAAAAAATTGTTACATTAGTGTCTGATAAAAAAACATTAGAATAGAATTTACTTTAACTTCATTTCCTTTAATAGCAGTAAAGCTTAACAGTGGTAGAGCCCGCTTTAACATCTTCGCACGAATGGGTCGGCTCGCCCGGCGGAATACCACGACCACACAGAAGACAGGCGTGAAGTGGAAGCAATTCCGCGTTTCGTCTGATGAGTGTGGTGCCGGAGGCCCAACTTTAGTCCCCTTTTCTTCCCGCCCCTTTTCTTATACGAATAGGATGGGAAGGGAACGTGGATTTGACGGTACAGGAGACGCATAGGAAGGTGAAATATCCTCTTTATATGCATCTCCTCCTTCGTCGATCAAGGGTAGGCAACGCATCCGCTGTTGCGAATGTCTATGGACAGCGGTCGCTTCCTTATTTTGGAGGATTCAGGTGATTGCTTGCTCGTTTGCCACCTTATGATATAAAAAGAGCACTTTGATATTAGACGTTACCCTGCGTACCTGGTTATTGAAACATGCAGTTATGGATGTTATGTGTAAAATGTTAATCTGTTCACTTAATTTTGGTGTTAGTTGTAAATGTGAATAGGGTTTGTTTTTGCTCACTCTTTGTATAAAGATTTGCACGTCAATTCCGAGTATATAGTCACGTCAACTTTCATTAGAATATTGGATTGCTGTTGGGTTTCTGTCGCTCCCCAACCGGCTACTGTACCGTGGTCATCTGGTAATGCGCTTTCCCGTAGATCCTTCGTTATCGGTAAACAAATAGTTCCAGAATTTCCTGAGGATGGAAAGGTATGATTTAGCTGTAGAATTTTGTATAACTGTATGTGTCTTTATACCCAATAACCTAATACCCCTAGTGACATTGGATGACATTCTTCAGAACCTTTCAAACCGTTTGAACCAGTGAAGATCTCAAGACAATAATATAATTGTAACAACGTAATTATCCTTTGATACTCAGTCTACCGATTTCCGCCACCATTTGGTGCGGTTCTCCTTTATCCTTCTGATTGACATTGACAGATGTAATAGGGACGGGACGTGTATAGCAATGATCTAGTGTTGTGCCGTTACTCCGGCTCGGTAACGGTTTCTTAAAAATACAAATAGCCATTGTAAGATTGCAAGTACTGTGTTACCGTTAGTGTAAAGATTTATCAATGAATCTTACTATATGACAAGTCCACAGGAGTAGCGAGACGTAGCAGCCCGATGTCATGCAACGCAACTCCAACTGACTCTGTGACGTATTTGGGATGACGTATGCGATGCGTTACGTTGATATCCTGTTGCAGATATAAGAACAATTTAACTATTGTTACTGTCTACCCATCGTCTAGTAGTATTTAGTACGAGATGTTAAAAATTAATGAAAAATAAAGAAAGCAAATGATATAAACACCTGCCATATTAAGTTTTTTATTAATCATAAATATATAATATGTTTTCATATTAAAATAGGGTAAATGTGAAATGTAAACTCGGAGAGACAGTTTAATTTAAAAGATTTTCGATATCTGGTAAATTATTAAATTTCGTTCGTTTTGCTTCGTCACAAAATAGTATTTTCTAACATTAATATCAAATAATTCTTATTAAAATTTAATAGAAGATCCGGCAGGGTTTCATGATCACTGGAAACAAAGTTGGGGTCCACGAAAATATTAACTGGTTTCGAACACTGAATTCCCGCTCTTGTGCGCTCGTGTGTAAAACATTTAATGTAATAAAATATTTATTACTACTACAGCCGTACGTAATCGAATTGGTTTTCGCTATTATTATTGTCATCGCTAAATTCTCTACACCATAATTAATACTAGAATTGTCCTCTAAATTAGTTAATAAGAAAATAATAATTTTATTTAAGTTCGATAAATTTTATTTAAACCGAATATCGATAGTTCATAATTGTTCGCTATGCGTGTTTGTTTCGTCACTACGATACCTGTCTATTAAGTACGGCATTTGCCTTCATACAAGTTGAATTCGATACTTCATATATGTCATTTATCAAACTAATCTATCTTATTTAGACACACTATAGTACGGAATGTTAAAAATTAATGAAAAATAAACCTGTAGCAAATGATATAAACACCTGCCATATTAAGTTTTTTATTAATCATAAATATATAATATGTTTTCATATTAAAATAGGGTAAATGTGAAATGTAAACTCGGAGAGACAGTTTAATTTAAAAGATTTTCGATATCTGGTAAATTATTAAATTTCGTTCGTTTTGCTTCGTCACAAAATAGTATTTTCTAACATTAATATCAAATAATTCTTATTAAAATTTAATAGAAGATCCGGCAGGGTTTCATGATCACTGGAAACAAAGTTGGGGTCCACGAAAATATTAACTGGTTTCGAACACTGAATTCCCGCTCTTGTGCGCTCGTGTGTAAAACATTTAATGTAATAAATATTTAAAATATTTAATAAATCCTACAACATTCATTTGGATATTTTTGTTTCTAAGGTAAATCTTGCTGTCGGTGCTGATGAACCACTATTTTAAGTTTCAACGGGGATTCCAAGAGGAAAAACATTTAAATTATATATTTAAAAAAATCACAAAACGAAAGCGCTAAAACGAAGTAACCTCCCATAAATTTTTCATATAAGATATTTAATGAAAAGAGACTTGCTGTACCTGATATTTAGATTCACATTCCTCCGCCACGCAATCTTTGGGTTGGCTTATGTCGTAATCACCTATTCTAACTCCAACTATACTTTTGTCGATGCAGTGTCCGGCTGTCAACACGTACCTCGCTGTTATAACTGAGCCACCGCATTTAAACTTCAAATTTCTTTCTAGAACAAAACGCGGTCAAACTTTACACTGGGTACTGTACTCCCTCGGTTCAGTTAGTAGTAACACTCACCTTCGTTGTATGAAATGAGGGCCATCCAGGGAAACTCATACAAGCCCGCAGTAGTTCCGCCTGTAATTCTGTTTCCGTCCATATCGCCACACTCACTTAATAGAAGACGGATGTTACGATGATTTTCGATTTCGTCTCCAGAAGTTTGTGCGGTGTTCTCATTTTCGTCAATTGAAAATCGCATTCCAAGTAGGCTAGAACAGCAGACCTATTTACAAAATTTTATTACTACAAAGATGAAAATATTACGAACTAGCTGTTCCCATGCGACTTCATCCGCATAAAATTATGAAAAAATTATTTTACTAGCTGTTGCCCGCGACTTCGTCCGCGTGGTATTAGAAAACATACGAACTATATAAATAACAAAAAGCTACGTATCCCTCGGGAACCGGACATTTCTCGGGGATGAACCTTATCCCATGTGTACTCCAGACTTTGTTTTATATCTGTGCCAAATTTCAATAAGATATGTTGAACCGTTGCAGAATGATCGAGTAAACATTAAAAAACTAAATTAATGAATTCCACGGGAACCGTAACTATTCCCGGGATAAAAAGTAGCATATGTGTTCTTCCAGACTATGCTCTAAACCTGTGCCAAATTTCATGGAGGTTCGTTCAGCCGTTTAGGCTTCAAACGCTAACAAACATCCATCCATCCATCGTAACTTTCGCATTTATATGATATGATTATATGATATGATTGTTTACATTTGTCAAATTATCAATAGCAAATGTCAAAATGACATGACATGACAAACCTTAGCAATCTTTCTTTCTTGATGTTGGCAGCAACTTATGGTCTCTTTCCCACATTAGGGTTTTTATCCAAAATATTTACCTCCTAAGTTTAATGGTGTGAAATATATAGCTTAAAGCGTGACGTAAATGTAGGACTCTTTATTAAAAAATATTATTATTATTCAAAAATATGCTGTAATTGCTGACATCTTAAGCAACAAAGAAGTGTGTGTTTACGCTTTATTATAATAAGTATAGAAGTATAGATAGATAAACTAGAATTAATACTGGTAGAAATAAATGATTTAAAAATAAATATATTGGCGTTGATGAAAATTGTAATAACATCGGTACGGGTTCTTTAAGATCTTATATCTTTAAGAATGAATTCGGATTGCAATTGTAACTCTCAAATTACAAAGTTGATAGGTTATCAAAATTCCGAAGATATAAAATGGCGTCTAGTTTTATACATATTTTTGTAATGCGTCTTATCATTCTAAAGTTTGAATGTGGATTACCTTATGAGAACCTTGAACACCACAAGCGGCATCTCGCAGTTGTTTATATGCTTCCGAATTTCTGCCATTGAGAAGTAGATCCAAAGCCGGCTTACAATCAACTGCTTTAATGCAATCGTCGCATCTTTCTGTAAATATATAAACAAAAACGTTTGTTTTAATCAAGCATATTTCGCGAAGAGATATTTTATTAATCGTATAATATAATATCTTTTACTCTTCTCCATGTAACTAGTACCATTTATAGAATATACTTAACACATTCACTGCTTTATAAATAAAGTAATTCGTCGGGAACTACTACATCTATACTATCTATACTGTCTATACTTAATATAATAAAGCGTAAACACACACTTCTTTGTTGCCTAAGATGTCAGCAATTACAGCATATTTTTGAATAATTCTTTTTTTAATAAAAAGCCCTACACTTACGTAATGCTTTAGGCTATATATTTTCACGCCATTAACCTTAGGGGGTAAATATTTTGGATAAAAACCCCAATGTGGGAAAGAGACCATAAGTTGCTGCCAACATCAAGAAAGAAAGATTGCTAAGGTTTGTCATGTCATTTTGACATTTGTTATTGATAATTTGACAAATGTAAACAATAAAATAAAGTTTTTATAATTTGACGCGAATGAATCCGCACGCGAACAGTTAAGTTAATTAAGTTCAAACAAATGTTTAAAATGACGTGTTGATAGGTAATACGATAATTATTAAAAAAATGAATTCTTAAAATATATTTGTACTCACTGTGGGCAGTGGTGAGGGCTGCGAGGAATAAACAATACAATACAGTGGGAAGGAACTGCATCGTGAATGCACGTTGTCCACTCTCCGCGGCTTTCAACATACTAACTACGCCCGATGTCAGTGGCAAACATCTTTTGTTTCTGGATTCAATTTTCCTACATGCCTTTTTCTTAGTAGGCTGGTATAACCCACTTCATTATTGTGTTTGAGGTTATCAGAGCTTTATAAAATATATAAATAGAGTTCTCTTGATTACTCACATCGTGTGTTTTCCTTCGTAAGTGATTAATTGTATTGTTTGACTGGCACTTTGCACTAATCAAATGTCTTTTTAAAGTACACTTTGTGCTTAGATTAATAAGTTTCAATGGATACTAAAACGGCAATATCGGTCTCTACTTCCGCCGCTCCAAATGTCTTGTCAAATCTTTGTTTCTGACTTATTAAATTGACGACAGTTAACGTGGATAATATGTGATCTAAAAAATCCCTAAACTGCGCTAAAAATTTACAAAGCTTAACAGGGATGGCTTAGAGATTCAAAGCTCCTTATTAAAACTATACAGTACGCCGATTGCATGAAGAACCAACTACGGGTGCGGAGTTTTTGACGCTGTCCGTTTTTTTTACATATTAAGATAGCATACAAGTAAACAGCAACTGGAATTTGCTCAAATAGCGAAGCGAAGTGCTACTCATAGACATCCGCATTTGCGTTGCCTACCCTAATTAACAGAGGAACACAGAGAAAGATATCTACTTTGCTGTTCCCCGCCAAATTCACTTCCCCTGCCCATCCTTTCTTTAAACAAAAGGGCGGTAGTTTGGCGTTGGGAAAGTGCGATCTGGCTATATTATGCTCAGCTGTGATCTGCCTACAACTTAAACGATGGCTTTTTTTTCGCGTCAGGTCGCATCGCATAGCGCGTAGTAGCTACCAAGGACAACGGGTACCTTTTTAATTGGAAACAAGTATACATAAGAAGTTAGTTTTGTAGAAGCCGTAGTGAACGTAGGTTATTTTGATACGTGTTTATTTATCATCCGCATAAAGTGATGATGCATTTCTTTGTGAAGCTAGTAGTAATAGCTAATTGGTTCATTTTATTCTATATTAATGGAAATAGGGCTCGTAAGTGTATTTTCTAAGTTTAGTTTAGTTATATTCAATGAAATAACGTTTCTTCTACATCTGTTTAGACGTAAACATAGAAAATCATCCTAACCTCAACCTATTGCCGAAGGTATGTGGTACCATCAACGAAGACTACACAATATCTGATAAACCACATTTTGAAGAGTTTCCCTGGATGGCTCTGATATTTAACAGTGAATCAGGTATTTAATCTTTTACACCAAAGCCTGTGACGATTTCTACTATTCTAGTATTTTAAAATAGTAATCTGTAGGCCGCTAAATGGTGAAACTAATTAAATTTAAGGGTAAAGATACAATTAAGGACGTTTTCTACCCCGTATTACCTATTTCTTCATTAAGGCGTGTGATGGTAACAATACAATTATTTGGCCAATTTAATAGTGAGGTGCCATGTTTGATTGTAACTGTATCCTACTTTGTATATTTTGGCTCGGAATATATATAACTAGTATTCGCCCGCGACTCCGTCCGCGTGGATTAAAAAAAAAAAAAAGTGAGTAGCCTATGTGTTCTACCAGACTATCCTTTACATACCTTTCATCGAAATCCGTTCAGCCGTTTAGGTTACAAACTCTAACAAACATCCATCCATCCATCCATTCATCCATTCATCTAAACTTTCGCATTTACAACATTAGTATGAGAGTAATACGATATATTTTGTGCATTTAAATTATAATATTATAAAATGTTAAGTACCGTCAGATGTTGCACAAGAAGCTCATTTGCAGCATATATAACAAGATTGAAAATAAATAAAAATCTATAGGAGAGCATAGTCATGTTTTTGTTTATATTCATTGTTTTCGCAGACAAAAAAGAAAAAATTCTCAGTAGTGGTACCTTAATAAACTCCAGATATGTTCTTTCAATGGTTAAATGCGCTGAAAATGCTTTCAATAATGGAATGAGTGTTAGAATTGGAGAATACAATATAAACACTGAAAGTGATTGCGAAAATGAAGGCGGAGATACGATTTGCGCATTACCCACCCTGGTGAGATAACTTTGCGATTTATGTGAACTAACTAGACTAGTACACATGCAATATTCTAAACGCAGAAATATTACTTGACCCTTGTCTTCTGTGTTCTGTTGTTGAAATAATTATATTATAGACTAGCTGTTGCTCGCGACTTCGCCCGCGTGAAATTAAAAAATATAGCCTATGTTACTCACAGATAAATTACCTTTCTAACGGTGAAAGAATTTTTAAAATCGGCCCAGTAGTTTTTGAGTTATTTCAATACATACAAAAATACAAATCTTTCCTCTTTATAATATTAGTATAGAAGAAAAAACGATGTTACTCCAATTGATAAACATTTATTTGTTAAAACAAAAATAAACAAGTCACTCTTGACAAAACATTATGACAGAGAATATTTTAGATTAAAAACAGAAATTCCAAGGAGTATTTCAACATCTGTGATAGATCACATTCGTAGAGTTCGTAGAGTAGCTAACGCTGCTGTGGATCCCACCACAAACAAATGTGCTAGATATAGATATAGGTTAACTAGCTGTTCCCATGCGGCATCATCCGCATGAAATTATAAAACTTTATTTCATTGTTTACAATCCGTAAATCTTTCAATTGTAAATGTCAAAGTTCAAATGATAATATGACAATGAAGGCCTTTATTTTTTGTTATCGGGGGAAATCTTCAAAAGATACTCTGCGTTCCGGGGGGGAAGATAGGGTTATGTAGGTTTTGACCCAGTAAAGCCCCCTCGGTGGCCAACCACGAAGCAATACAAGGCAGCAATACAAATACAAGAAGGTTACGGGATCTTCTATCAATTTCATTTGTTTTTTTGCATCATATTTCCATTTTCAGGATATAGGCGTAGAAAAAGTCGACATATCTTCTGACTGCCATGAAAATGCATCATCTTTTACAAACTGCGTAGCTCTATTGCGACTTGAAAAGGCTGTTGACTTCAATCAACGTAAATATTCATGACTTAATAAAAGAAAACTTTTGGAACGGTCCCGCCTAAAATTAATTCAATATATAAGCGAATTCAACAGAAATGAGAAATTACAATAAACTTATCTAAATCACATTACCTTTACAAGGCCTTACCAGACATGTTTGCGCAATTAATTCTAACACTTTGAAACTACCTAAGAGCGCGCGCTCACCTTTGACTAAACTATCATACAAAATTTAATTTTAGTCCCTTTCCCTTTCCACCCTTTTCTTAAGAGGAAAGGATGGGAAGGAAAAGTGGATTTGACGGTGGAGGAGACGCATAGGAAGGGAAATGTCCTCTTTATGTGCGTTTCCTTCTCCGTCAATTAAGGGTAGGCAACGCATCTGCAATTGTGGATGTTTATGAGCAGCGGTCGCTTTCCATTTCGGTGGATTCAGATGGCCGCTTGCTCGTTTGCCACCTTATATTATAAAAAGAAAAAAAAAACTGTTTAGTCGCGCTTTCATTTCTATGAATGGAGGTGCGCACACTACTCGATTTTTAATTGTCCAACTAAACAGTGGAATTGGCTATGAAACAATCGACAATCGACAATGCACAACAGTTATGCGATAGTTTAGTCAAAGGAGTGCGCCCGCTTTAAAATAAATTACACTTCACTGGATTATGATAAATATCTTTGTAATCCAGTGAAGTGTAAACATATTTTTTCATTTCACCCTGCTCACCACAGATTTTAAACCGGCCGATAGTTTAGTAGGGCGGCTAATCAGTACGAGCATGTAGAATTTTGCCTCGACAGCCCGACCCGATCAAAGTACCGGCCGATGCAAAGTCTGTAATTTAATAGCTTCGTGATTGTTTAGAAGTTATTTTTCCATGATAGGTTTCATTCATAATTGTGTGTGTTTTCAGCCAATGCCGGCGCAATCTGTCTACCCACGGCTAGGTATCTGTCAAGTCGCAATCTCTCAGAAGTGCGAGGTACGCTCGCTGGTTGGAGACTATCAAACAATCCGAATACTTTAAGAAAGTCAAGGACCACTATTGTTTCCGAAGACAAATGCAATGAATATATCCGGTAATATCCCTTAATACTTTTTTTATATTACAAGGTGGCAAACGAGCGAACGGCCATCTGATCTCGCGGAAGCGTACCGACCGCTGCCCATAAAAATCTGCAATTACAGATGCGATGCCTATCCTTAATTGATGGAGTATTTGGCGTTCTTAAGTGTCTCTTCCACCATCAAATCCACTTTCCCTAACTATTTCCTTACAAGATAAGGGTGGGAAGGTAAAGGGGCTAAAATTAGGCTCCGGCTCGCACACACATCGAAACGCGGAATTGCTCCCACTTCACGCCTGTCTTCTGTGTAGTCATGGAATTGCACCGGGCGAGTCGAGCCATTCGTGCAAAGATGGTAAAGCGGGCTCTACCACTGTAAAAACATACATACACGTCCTCACGAAGAGTAAATACTACCGTAGGCGTAATTTTTACAAAGTTTAGAATAAGATAATGGTAGGTACCGATTTTTAGTAATTATATGTTAACTATTGCTATTTATTTCAGAACAATAAATGTCGACAAACTAAATACATTATGTGTGAAAGGTTCCATGCACTTCGAGATTGGAGCACCTCTCATGATCAAAAGTGATCACGCAGGTTATAAAAGATATACTCAGTACGGAATGTTATCGACAGGACTAAAAGACAGCGATATTAATCTATTTGTAGATATTACGAGTACCAAGTATATGAAATGGATTCTAGATACAATTAAAGTTTGAATTGAGTTAAACGTGAAAATGTGATTTGTGCCTTTTTATCTATACTCTATACTAATATTATAAAGAGGAAAGATTTGTATTTTTGTATTTTCGTATGTATTGAAATAACTCAAAAACTACTGGTCCGATTTAATCTAAATTTCACCATTAGAAAGGTAATTTATCTGTGAGTAACATGGGCTATATTTTATTATTACTAATGTTTAGGAACTATTAATAAACAGCATGTTTCTGGACGCCGTCGTTAAAAATTCACTAAACTTTAACTTTTCTCGGCTTACGCTGCCTAAACCGTTAGAGGTATAAAAAAATTATGTATTAAAGAATTGTAGATCTCAAAAAGTTCTACAGAAAAGTCCGCGATAGCATATATCTATCTTTAACGGGTTTTTTTACAATAACCACTTTTTTGTTTACAAAATGAATTAAATACCGCACGCTATTTGCGGCGTACTTTTATTGGTTTCAATATCAATCCTTATCCAAATAAATGCGTTTGTATATTATGTATGTAAATATATATCAAAATAAATTTAATGAAGAATAAAATTGTGCTGTACAGTATTTAAATTGGACTAATAGTTTAGAAGATATCGCCAACACAAACAATAAGGGTAACCGAAAAATCAGCTTACAAGCTACCGGGCTTAGAAATTTGGAATCTTGCATCGGTAGATTTCTGTTATTACGTAGATTACTACTAAGTTAATACTTTTGGTAATAGGTTGAAAAAAGGGCGAACGAAGTTTTAAACTTTCAAATTTCACACGGATGAAGTCGCGGGCAAAAGCTAGTTTTAAATAAACACATGTGTATAAACAATAGGTAAGGAATATCTTGTTCCATACGATAGCCTATAAACTGCACTTTTTAAGCTTTATTCACGCTACTAATCATGGGGACGAATAAATAGGAAAAAAATTGCTATGCGAGAAAAGGACACAACTAATAGCAGCAAAAACTAAGGTTGCCATGGTTATTTAAAGTCTCAGCAAATAGCAAGGGTGTACGTTGTAATTAATCATTTGAAATAAGGTAATTGTTATTGAAAGATGTACGGAATGCATTCCAAATTCACATTTATAGTATTATATTAGTACAAGTATGAAGTATGATATTGCGTATTTTTAAAGCTTCTACACCACATATTAACCTCTGTATCAATTTTCTAACAACTGTCCCATGACAGTCTTCTCAGTCTCAGTCAGGGACTTCTCCATAGAAGGTCCCTTTGGGTGTAAACACATAATTCGCAGAAAAACGACTTATTCGTCGAAGAGGTTTCACCGGATAGGTTGGAAATGTCGAAAACAAGATAAATCGCCATCTTACTAATCTTACTAATATTATAAATGTGAAAGTTTAGATGGATGGATGGACGGATGGATGTTTGTTAGAGTTTGTAGCTTAAACGGCTGAACGGATTTCGATGAAATTTGGTACAGATGTAGAGGACAGTCTGGAAGAACACATAAGCTACTTACTTTTGTTCTTTTTAATTCCACGCGGACGGAGACGCGGGCGAAAGCTAGTTATAAAATAAAACGATAATTATCTAAACTTTTATTACCGTATTAAAACTAATCAAATAATTTAATATAAATCCTTATGGCCTGATAGTGTCCAATATCCATTTAATGTACCAGGACACATCGGTATATACTCCGGGGAATAGTGAGCCGCATTTTGACGGCCCGTGAGAGACGATCCCGTACTGAATGTACTTGTACACATTGTCCACCTGCCCTGCCACCATCAGGGGACCGCCGGAATCTCCCCTGCACGAGTCTTTACCCAGCGCTCCCGCACAAATTATGGTCTTCGTGATATCATCTTTAGTGTTTCTGTAAATAGATTTGTCGGAAGTGATAATCGGTTGAGTACGATTAGAATCGATTCTTTGGCAAGAGTGAGTAGTCTATGTCACTCTGGCGGAACGTCAAACGGGCATCTTGTGAGGCACTATACCATAGAGCGTCATTAAGGTTGCACGTTAGCGATGGATCGCCGATAAAAATTAAAATCCTATTTAATCTTCGCCAAATGGCGACTTATTGTTAGTTAGTTGATTGTGGTAGATTAAGAAGTTACTAAATGAGTGTGATACGGACTGGAATTATATTACTGCATACCCACGCCCAATGGATCTAAGCTGATGCCGGTATGGAGATAACGGCGACAGAATAATAACTAGCTGTAGACATATTGCAAAGAAAGACGGAGGTAATCTCGAAAAACTAGTAATCATTTGAAAAGTAGATGGGAAAAAGTTGGTTTACCTGCCGTAGTACTGCTTGCAGTTGTCATTGGTATGTACAGGCACTTTAACTTTGAGCAGCACCGAGGTCTCTCTGTCCTCCTCGGTCAGCCCCCAGCCCGCCACCACGGCGTTCACGTTGTCGAGATTGCGTTCCCTCAAGATCGCCGTTGTAGGCAAACAGATCGTACCGTAGTTTCCTAACATAAATAATTAGTTCATTGAAATTTAAAAACGTTTCATAAAAATATTAATTTCAATTGGGTTTATAGCAGTTACTTACTGCGTGAGAGGTCGGCAGGTCTCTTTAATCTAAGTAGCGCAATATCGTGACGGACCAATGGCGGGCCTTGGTATGCCGGAAACATGATTTTCTCCGCAACCCCAATGTCCTGTAAATATGATAAAATAAATATGTAGCCATAGGTCAGAATATGATAAATGCAATTTCAATACTTTACAAGACAAGCAATTAAATTATTAAGAACTCTTGAAGGCACTATTAACATATGAAACACTCGACATGAAAAAAAATATATAACTAGCTAATATATAATAATTATATTTTAGTAATAATTATATTAATATTTTAGTAATCAACTTACTAATATGGAGGGCATTTTTATTTAAATAAGTTTTTTTTTATTTCAATTCAATTTATACGTAGCATATACACAACAGGCATTACTCAAGTTTATAAAAAAAGTGTTAATTGTACAGAGATTTCTTTAGAATGTATTTTTTTTTACCTGATAATGCGACTCGCATATGTCGGTGTCCTTTTCGCAATCAACTTTCGATGAATAATCGTGGTCTCCAATTCTGACGCCGGCAATCTTCTTCTCTTTGAGACAGTGAGCCGCCGTTAACACGTACAAGGAGTTTATCAGACTTCCCCCGCAAAGAAACTGTTTGCCTAACTCTGGATTTAATAAAATAAAAAAATTAATGGATTCGCCACAAACTCTACAATGCTTGATAATCTATTTATTAAGTCATTCTATTGAGGTCTATCAAGTAGTGTGCCGTTACCTACCCTAGTCAGAGTTTCTACATAAACACAAAGAGACTTCCCTAGTAACAATTCGAAACGAAACTACTGCATTCAATAATTAAATGGTTACTTAACAGTTCCTCAGTGTGAATTAAATATGAGTAATCTACGGGACTATACATACATAAGACTCTTTTGGACTATTAAAGTGGGGTTGTTAAACTTATTAGTAAAGTGTAAGTTCAACATACTTGTTTGATAAGATATGAGTACCATCCAGGGGAACTCGTACAGTTTAGCAACCTCGCCTCCGACAATCTGGCTGCCCTCTATTTCCCCGCACTCACTCGGTAGTAGATTCAGGTTCGGATGGTTGTCGATCTCTTCCTGGGAATCCGGAAACGCAGAGCAGCATACCTTTGTAACAACGAATTGTAAGATTTTATTGCTGGTAGATGGACTTTTTTAACCGCAACCTTTTATATCTATACTATTATAATAAAGCGTAAACACACAATTCTTTGTTGCCTAAGATGTCAGCAATTGCAGCATATTTTGAATAATTCTTTTTTTAATAAAAAGCCCTACACTTACGTCATGCTTTAGGCTATATATTTTCACGCCACTAAACTTAGGGGGTAAATATTTTGGATAAAAACCCTAATGTGGGAAAGAGACCATAAGTTGCTGCCAACATCAAGAAAGAAAGATTGCTAAGGTTTGTCATGTCATGTCATGTCATTTTGACATTTGCAATTGAGGATTTGACAAATGTAAACAATAAAATAAAGTTTATATAATTTCACGCGGATGAATCCGCACGCGAACAGCTAGTATAACATAAGGTAGCAAACGAGGAAGCGGCCTTGTACCTGTATCCGCCGAAATGACCAAGCGACAGCTGCTTATAGACATCCGCAATTCCAGACGCGTTGCCTACCCTTATTTGACAGATAAGGAGACGCAAATAAACATGATGTTTCTCCTTCCTGTGCGTCTCCTCCGCTGTCACATCCAAAAGGGTGGAATGGAAAAGGAACTAAAAGTAGGCCTCCGGCACCACACTCATCAGACGAAATGCGGAATTGCTCCCACTTCACGCCTGTCCTCTGTGTGATGTGTGATCGTGGTATTGCACCGGGCGAGCCGACCCATTCGTGCGAAGATGTTAAAGCGGGCTCTACCACTGTTAATTCATTTAAATTTATATGGTAACCTATATACAATACCATCTTCTTTCATCTAACCGCAACGGAGAGAACTTTGGTCTTGCGGAAGGACGTTATATACCTTTGTATTATTTACCGCATCTACCACTGGAAGTGCTCCAAAGAATTGATTAGAACAATTCCTGAAGTGATGTCTAGTTATCAGACTACTCGACAGACGCCAAGTATCATCGTTACCATCTTGATGACTGGCAATTCTCAACCTCGTGGTTTTCACGAAAATTTCTGCCTCACATAGCTCCGTTGTGCAATGGTCTGTCCTCGGCGGTCTTATCATTTGGTCAGAAGTCAGTCGGATAACTCACCTTTGGGATACCGTTCCTATAGTCGGAAGAACAAATGGAATTGTTGATCAGCTGCTGCGTTTGAGTGTTCTTGTGATTTGCGACTTGGTAGACTGCTGCCGGACACTCGCTTAGTAATTTGCAATCGTTGCACGTCCCTGGAAGCACGTTCCATCTTATAATGTTTGTAAAGGTTACTTAAAAGGAAGTCCCTACATCTGTATAACTTATAAAAACTATTGTTACACCAATAAATCTTTTTCCATTTTCATTTTTTATTTTAAAAGTGTGAGTTAAAGTAGATGCTGTGATTTCTTTTAATAACGATACTGTTAGAAAATTGACGCGCCGATAACAAACTGCCCATTACCACTGCTAGAAGCAGTTCGTATATATCGTTATGATTCGGGCTTATTAGAAGTAAGAGTAACATTGAAAAATCTCGTTGTGAATATCATGCAATAGTGGGGAAAGGACTAAATCATTTTATTATCATCATCATCATCAGTCTAAACCCTTCGCACGTATCCAGTGCACTCCCGTAACCTTCACCAGATCGATTTCGTAGTAAACATAAATGATGAAATGTATATTTGTAAAGATTGATGTTATGAAAGGTGATGCCAGCCATGCCTCAATTTAATCCGTGTTTCTAACCCGCATCTTTGAAAGCCTCAACACGGACAACCAATGATTTTAGCTTTACAAATAACTACTGGGCCGATTTTTTAAATTCTTTCACCATTAGAAAAGTAATTTATCTATGTGTGGCTATGTATTTTTTTTTAATTTTGCGCGGACGAATTCGCGAGCAACAGCTAGTAAGTAAATATACTTACGAGTAAGTACCGGTTATTATTTTCCTGTTACAGGTGTTTTTATCCTTATACATTTCAAGTAGCATTTACAAACTATGTACCTACGGTTTTGATTTCCTGGCGAGTGTGGGAATTTATTTCAATTCAATGTGAGCCATTGTTTATCTTGATTAAGGATAAAATTTATATTTTTTGTTAATTATTCAAAGAATATGAATCATACTAACTAATATTATAAATGCGAAAGTTTAGATGGATGGATGTTTCTTAGAGTTTGTAGCCTAAACAGCTGAACGAATGTAGATGTAGATGATAGTCTGGTAGAACAAATAGGCTACTATCTTTTGTTTTTTTTTGTCACACGCGGAAGGAGTCGCGAGCGAAAGCGAAATATGTTTTTATACTAATGGAAATGTTGATGTGACTTTAAAAAAAAAACAGTTTTTTAAAGAGTTTACAATACGTTTGTACGAATTTTGGAAGAGGAAAATAATGGTGAAAGAGGAAGCAATATAATTTAAACAATTGATATTTTTTAATGCAACATAACTTAAACAAGTATTGAAAAACAAAAACATAATCAACGTTAGTAAAAGAGCAGGTCGACTAAGGTTTTTGCATCATTTTCCTGGTCGCCTTGTCTTTATTCGTAAAACCGGTATAACTTGTTAAGCATCACACAACTTGATATATGAATTGTTTTCCGACGTTATAATTGTGTTTTGATTTTTGAATTAACATAATTTTTAAGCACCATACATGTTGTTATGCCGATATCAGAACAATGTTAAAAAAAAAAACTATTAAAAATATCAGTCAAATTAGTGTCATGGTGCAATTAAAAAGTTTAGAACACGTAGATTACGTTATTATTTTCTTTGTCTCAACTCTGAGAGATCGATAAAAATAAAATAAATGAAAATAATGTCATGGGGCAAGGTTATCCGGTGACTTTAAGCATTCCTATAAATACTTTTTAATCATATCATTCTTCATACTTATCATAGTCATAGTTATAATTTATTTATAATTATAAATTATAAATAAATAATATGTAAATATTTATAATTATAAATTATAAATAAATAAATAATAATAAATAATATCATAAATGCGAAAGTTTAGATGGATGAATGGATGTTTGTTAGAGTTTGTAGCCTAAACGGCTGAACGGATCTACATGAAATTTGGCACAGGTTTAGAGCATAGTCTGGAAGAACACATAGGCTACTTTTTATCCCGGGAATAGTTAAGGTTCCCGTGGAATTCATTAATTTAGCTTTTTTAATGTTTACTCGATCATTCTGCAACGGTTCAACATATCTTATTGAAATTTGGCACAGATATAAAACAAAGTCTGGAGTACACATGGGATAAGGTTCATCCCCGAGAAATGTCCGGTTACCGAGGGATACGTAGCTTTTTGTTATTTATATAGTTCCTATGTTTTCTGATACCACGCGGACGAAGTCGCGGGCAACAGCTAGTAATATAATAACGCATTCTAAAGCAAATAAAGCACGCTATACGAGGGTCGTGTGAGTTCAATTTACACTTTAATTAGTAGGTACTAAGGTATGCAATTTTTTATTACAATAAGAAAAACTGGTAAGTTGAATAATAAAATAAACAGAAGGATGAAGTAAAAATTCATTTGTTTTATAAAAAAAAAATATGACTTACTTGGAACTATTTGGCCACTTGCGGCCGCTACTATTAATAATAACAATATACGAGACATTTTTAAAATTGAATATTTTTCTTGTTTTCAAAGGTTAATCACGTTGTTCCTCCACGGAAACTCCGCGGCTACTGACGTACAGGCCACGGCTACCTTCATATTAATTATGTATGAATTTATATGCATGTATATAACGTTTAGTCATCATGTGGAATTAAAGCATTAGAACTGCAAATGAGCTAGCGTATTTTTTGGGTTTTAAATTTATTGTCTTATTGTTTGACCCATTAAGTTTATAAAGTCGGTGGCGCAGTAAGAGCGTTTCCCACGTAAAGGAAAATATTTTTATCCACTTTCGTAACCGGTAGGGTGAGTACACTTTTTTATTTTCCGGGCCATCAGTTAATATTACAAATACTATTTTTCCTTGACATTCCAGATAGAGTCTGTGTGGTGGCGACTAGAGTGGTCTCAGGCAAAGTAGTATCAGCGGTTTGGTATCCGGTATTGTGGAATTGACAGGTAAACCGCGATCAAACTTCAAATGTCAATAGATCGGTTAACGTTTGCACTACTAGTTATTTGGTCTTGAAATCGATAGCTGATCGTTTTAATATGGGAATTATGGCATGTAACTAGCAAAGTGTACTCACCCTGGCACAAAATTTTGACCGTTTTTTTTTTATTTTATTAGAAAAAACATAAATTGAACAAATACAATAAAAAAATGTTATAAGCGGTACAGAAACCCACAGGATTTAAGTGTAACCACTGGTCGCTTATTTTATAACATATAAAAAGTAATAAAGAATCTTGGACTATTTTACTCACAAATAACGTAGCTATTTAACGGTGAAAGAATTTGAAATCGGCCCAGCAGCCTCCGAGCCACTCTAATACACACAAAAACACAAATCTCTCCTCTTTATAATATTAGTATAGATTATTTTAATTTACATGATACATATTTGTTATTTAAACAGAGCCGATTTCTAATTAATTTTACATTTGGATGGTTTTTTAATTATTTGTTCGAGCACAACGCTGTCAAGGTCGTTGAGCAGCTGCGGCAGGAGATATTCCCAGTTGCGCTTACCATATGCGTTATTGTATTTAAGTTGGTTACGAAAGTGGAAAAAAATATTCCCCCTTTACAACTGGTTACCAAACAGAAAAAAGAATCTTTTTTCCTAACTGCTGAGGTAACTTTGGTTGAAAAAAGGAACGAGGGAATCATTTTTGGAGCCGGTGTTAATTGACTGGGACCATAATTTAAAAGTTCAGGTTCAATCCCTCCATGTATGTTTTTCGTTTTTCGAATTTCACATACATAAAATTGAATCGGCGAAGAAATTCAAAGATATGTGTTAAGTCAACCAAACCGCACTGGGTCTTGACCGCTAACCAATTTTTTTTTATTAAATTGTGAAATTAGTGAAACTATTTTAATTTTTTTAAGCTAGACAGTTGTAAGTGTAGCCTCCCAGCCCCTGAGTACCTACTTGAATAATGAGCTTATGATGATGAAAGTTTACTAGATAAAGCCAGCTTTATAGCTGGAATATCTAAACAATCGACTGTCGTACAAATGTTGTGCGATTGTCGATAGTTTCGCAGCCAATTCAACTGTTCAGTTGCACTATTAAAAATCGAGTAGTGTTCGCACCTCCATACAAGCTTATAGCAATCAAAACGAGACTAAACAGTTGTGCGATATTAGTCATAGGTGTGCGCACGCTCTTAGAATTAGGATAACTAGGTTTTAATGTATGATTCGAAATTAACAGAAATGCAAAAAGGACATTCCCTATAGAAATCGAATTATATTGATGACGAACTAAGACACAGAATGTGCGTAATTGTCAAGTCACACGTAATTATATGTAGCTATATATGTATAAGTAGAAGAAATAATATAGCTAATGTGTCATGCATGTACATGATGCAAAATGGAAATCCCAACCTGTATATTTTCTTTATAAATAATAGTAAAAGTTGTGTAAATATTCCTTAACTAGCTGTTCGCGTGCGGATTCATCCACGTGAAATTATAAAAACTTTATTGTATAGTTTACATTTGTCAAATTATCAATAGAAAATGTCTGAATGATGGCGTGAAAATATATAGCCTAAAGCCTGACGTAAGTGTGGGGCTTTTTATTAAAAAAAATTGTTATTCAAAAATATGCTGTAATTGCTGAGATCTTAGGCAACAAAGAAGTGTGTGTTTACGCTTTATTATAATAGTATAGATTACAATTTTAGATTTAAAATATTCGGCTATGTATTATTTTAATTGTTCTTGTTTTTTGTTTTAGTGTTACTGATTTACTAAAACATAAAAATAATGTATTTATATTAATGAAATTGCAATAAATTGAGCGGAAATTACTAATATTTTTAAGTCAAAGTTTTCTAGTTTATGAAAGTTGCTGTAAGTTTATAATATCATTTTTTTAATGAAAATGTGAAATTACTGAAACTATTTGAATTTTTAAGTCACTAGACAGTTGTAATTAAAATACAAAATTGTCGGCCAATCAAGATTTGGTTAAAAACTATAGAAATAAATGCTTTAGTGAAGAATATAAACAGGATAATTAAATTAATGATATAACGCTCGTTGGGGAATTCGTAACTGCAAAACAACTTATCACAACACAATAATTGCTATTTTTCCGTGTGAATTTAAGATTATAGTAACCTTGTACTCTTATTCAAGTGTTTTATTCTTAATTTTAAATCTTGAGTTATTTCTGTTCTATGTTGACAAACAAAAGGATTCTTTTAATAAGTTCTTCCTCGTAAACTACTTTTAAAAATTTACTATCTTCGGTGAACGCTGCTATTCTCTATTCTGACGTCTTTATTATTTAAGTTTTGTTTGTCAGAAAACCCAAAACTGATAGTGACCTTACTGAATTTAGTTATCTTTTGATGAATAATTTGACGTCAACAACTATTTACCACATATACACTTTTTACTAAATAAGGAACATTAATTTTCACGTTATTAAATTACCCTTATTAATAATTTGCTGATACAATACCCGATAACCTGAACTTCATGATAACCTCAGAAATTACCCTAAACACCTCTTAGTAAAACATACTTATTGTTCGCTGATGAGGAATTGCTATATTATTTTTAAAGGTTTCTATTTTATTTGAATTGCTATTTTAATTTTAAAGGTTTACATTAAACACTTCTTTATCAGTACTAAAGTAGAGTTTATAAATATATTGAATTCAATGTTATTCCAATAAGATAGTAGTAATCTTGACTGCTTTAACCTAGCCGTTTATTTTAATAGTAACTGGCCCCTAGAAAAAAGAGGTTAAAACATTCAATGTTAGAAATCATCGAAAGGAGAGACTGCACCGTTATTTGATTGGTCGTGACTTTTTATCTATGATGATTAAGGGCAACAGATAAAGTCTAATGCTCGCTTCACACAACAGACAACAATGTAAACCTTTGTTATAATCTGTAGATATAAGAAAGGCATTCACATTTTACATTTCACAGAGATTATAAGATTTATTGACCTCTACTTCTCATTATAAGTCTTCTTGACTTTTAATTTAAGCATTAATATATTGAATTCACTTTAATAATCTTCAATGTTAATTCTATCAAAGATCGATGTATTTTTTTAATGTGGCAACGTAGATTTAAAGATAAGAAGAACTTTCTCCAAACGTGTTAAAAGAAAAACATAAACAAGATATAAGAATTTTACACTTTTAGTGTTAAAGCATTAGCTATGCGTTCAATTTTTAAGTGCTTTTTAAACACTTTCCGTGAGACAAAAGTTGAAGGGCTTGAGACGTATACAAAAGCACCTCTTCTGCTCTCATGAGGGACAAATGAAGTTTTTGTCTGTTCAGTTTCAATAAAGAAAAAATCCAAATGTTATTTTCTGTTCGTTAAAGGTTCAACAAAAGAGTATTTTATTAAGTAGAGTGTGTAATCCGCGGTGTTCCACTTCATTAAAAATTGCCTTGTTTATTGCAACGGGACATACACCCCTTCCTAACAAATAAATAATTAAAGCAGGCACTACTAGGGCCCCCCTCGGGGGTATTAAAAAAAATTAGATATCAGTAAGTGGTTCAAATGAAAGAATAACATGAAACTAGCCTTCTATCACTAACCTACTTTTTTCAAACATTCACATTTATAAGCTGCATTGTATTGATTTTTACCCGACTGACAGAGAGGGTATTGTTATCCCGGGATATCTAAGTCTGTTTTAAGGTCTGGGTTTGTATGTCTGTAAATTGCATTGTGACGGCCTCCAGCCTAAACTTATTTGACGAGTGTGGTTATTCGGTTCGTCTGCTTCCCCGGAGTGTTAAAATGTATATTATATATACACTAGCTGTTCCCATGCGACTTCATCCGCATAAAATTATAAATTTTCATTTTATTGTTCACATTTGTCAAATTATCAATTGCAAATGTCAAAATGACATGACATGATGTCAAAATATGGCAATCTTGCTTCCTTGATGTTGGCAACAACTTATGGTCTCTTTCCCACATTAGGGTTTTTATCCAATTTATTTACCCCCTAAGTTTAATAGCGTGAAAATATATAGCCTAAAGCGTGACGTAAGTGTAGGGCTTTTTATTAAAAAAAAGAGTTATTCGAAAATATGCTGTAATTGCTGACATCTTAGGCAACAAAGAAGTGTGTGTTTACGCTTTATTATAATAGTATAGATTTACACATCTACACAAATCACCTACAGTCGACGTGTTTCCACTAATTTTAAAGAAACAGTTAGTTCAAATATCACTCGCCATAACTTTTACATTTCTATGTATTTTTTTCAATGTTTTCGCCTTTCGCCCGCGACTCCGTCCGCGCGGAATTAAAAAAAAGCAAGTAGCCTATGTGTTCTTCCAGACTATCCTCTACATCTATGCCAAATTTCATCGAGATCCCTTTAGCCGTTTAGGCTACAAACTCTAACAAACATCCATGCATCCATCTAAACTTTCACATTTATAATATTAGTATGATTAGAGTCACAGGGTTTTTTGGTTCAAAATTAAGGTTAGTTAATTCAGTTTTTTGGTAAAATAAGTTGATTTTATACGCCTAATTTATCGCAGCTGCCTTTCTCAAACATGGTTACATAATCTTGCATATTTTAAACATTGAAATACTTCTAAATACTTGATTAATTTTGCATAAAATGTCATTTAACTTTAACAACATTTACTTAAACAACATTTAACATTTAAAGATAAAGCTTTAAAAGCACCATTTAGTTTCCAATACATCGAATATTAATTCAAAACAACGCTCATAAGTGTATCTTGATTGAGATATGTAAATGTTGCATTGGTTTGCTGGGGCACATATTGTCGTCCCTTACTATCTGTTTGAAAAGAAAAAAGACAACAATACAAATGGCTATATAAACCCACAGTAACGCTTTCTCACAAGCTGGATAATTAACATGCCCCGAATAAGTTAGCGGCATTAACCTATCGTACATTACAGTAAAATTACATCGTATGACTTTTGTGAAGGAATAGAAAGAAATCAAACTTCAACCTATAAATACTGTATTACCACATAAAACATAGATAGATATAGATTAGTTAAACACGTGTTGAAACTCTGACCGCCGTGATTGATTTTGTAGACGTCACCGTTCTTGTAAATTTGATATCAATGTAGGTGTAATGACTAGATATTTTACCAATATATAGCTAATCGCACGCGGAGAAGTCCGCGCAGGATTAAATAAAACTCTGCAAATAGTTAGTATATTTTATAGACTGTCTACGTTTTAGGAGTGGTAGAGCCCGCTTTAACATCTTCGCACGAATAGGTCGGCTCGTCTGGTGTACCACGACCACACACAAAAGACAGGCGTGAAGTGGAAGCAATACCGCGTTTCATCTGATGAGTGTGGTGCCGAAGGCCCTTTTCCTTCCCGCCCTTTTTCTTATAATGAAAAGATGGGAAGAGAACGTGGACATGACGCTGGAGGAGACGCATAGGAAGGGATAATATCCTCTTTATGTGCGTTTCCTTCTCCGTCGATTAAGGGTAGGCAACGCATCCGCTATTGCGAATGTCTATGGGCAGCGGTCACTTCGCCAGTTTTGGCGGATTCCACCTTATGATATTGAAAAAATAGTTAAACCCGTTTTAAAACTCTGACTGCCGCTAATTGGTATTATGGAAGTCAATGTGAATGAAAATGAGATATCGAGGTAGGTGTAACAATTAGATATTCTACCAATATAGCTAATAGCAGGCAAGACCTCGGCGCGGGATTAAAAAAAACTTAGAAAGTAGTTAGTATGTTTTTCTGGTCTATGTTTTTTATCTGAGACATATTTTACTGACACATACTTAGACATACTTTACTTCTTACGGTGAAGGAAAACATCGTGATACAACCTGCACATATCGGCGAAGAAATTCAAAGATAAGTGTGAAGTCAACCAACCCGCACTGGGCCAGCGTGGTTGACTATGGCCTAGTCACCCCTTATTAGGGTAGGCTCCGAGCCCCTCGGTGGGGACGTATAGTGAGCTGGTGATGATGATGATGATATTTTACTGAAAAAAATACATCCAAACTTTAGCATTTATGATATTAGTATGCTGTGCTTTTACGTTTGAAGAATTGATTGTTATTTTTTACATAAATGGACACAAATATTTCCGTGGGTAATTCCAGAATAAGATAACATGTTCGGTTTTACCCATTGCAATGTTACATAATATTTTTCATAGATTTAACGAGGGTACAAATCGACGTCCTGGAAGGTTTGGTGACAGTTGTGTAAAGAAAATTGAAAGAAGGCATCGTGTTTAAAAATGTTGAAAATGTTTGTGACTATATTAATTTTGTCACTGTCTTTAACTATTATAAGCAGCTTAAGTAAGTGACATTATAGTTATTTTAATCTATTTATAATTATAATTAATAATATTGGCTGGTATTATTTATGTATTTCATTATTTATTATTTAAGTATGATTTATTATTATATAAGTATTTTATATAAATATAAATATAAAAATATGTTTATTTTATTTTATTTTATTTATATATAAAAGCCACCCGACGGAGACAAAATAACTTTAAAAAGAGAATAATAATATTATATTTTATATAATATGTTTTATTTTATTTTTTGTAACAAATCATGTAAAATACTCGTATATTATATATAAAAATAAGAAATTAAAGATATATGAAGATAATAATAATAAGCCTTTATTCAGATAACTAATTATTGTCACATTACATAAATTGAATTGAATATTGATACATTATATTAATTAAATTATTGTCACATACGAGTATGTTATATTCCTATACATTGTCTATTTTAAGTTATACCAATAACTTTAGTTTAAATAATAATTTCATAACCGAAAGGAAAAAAGGTAGTCTTTCCTTCGATTTAGCAGAGCTTTTAGTTTTATTTATTCATTACCGTAAATTAGTAAACATAGATCATATTTACAGATACTTGTGAAAATTGTATTCCTATAACTCAATGTGTGAGCGCATCACAATTAATAGCTCGTGATAGGAGTGAGAAAACAAGGCAGATTTTGATAAAAAATTTATGCGGATTCGATTCAAGTGTGTCACTACCTAAGGTAAGCTTTGAAATGGAAATGTTTTTTTTTGTGACTGAATGGCCACTGTTTGCCTTGAAGAGGCATTTACAGATTCACCGGGCTTGAGGTGGCCGAGCGCAGATGGCGCTTAGCCTAAACCTCGAATGGAAATGTGTTATTACACATTGGCACAGTCTCTTTTAGAGCTCGCGCATACCTTTGACTAAACTATCGCATAACTGTTTACTCTCGCTTTGATTCCTATGAGCTTATATGGAGGTGCGCACGCTACTCGATTTCACACTTCCTTTGTGAAGAGCAGGGTGGGGGAAGAGGCCACAAACATGAGAGGCAACATGCAAAAACTAGATGGCTATGGTTCCTACTAAACGTATCACAAGTTAAATGGAGGTTCTCAGTTTTTGCAAACGAATCTTCGCTCATAACCTTGATCACCTTGTTCATAGTAAAAATATACTTTACAGATTTGTTGTGATAATATAGACAATCAAGAAACAGGAGAGGTTCCAACAAATACACTATCTAATCATGATAATGTTAACCTTTTACCGACGCAGTGCGGTCACATAGTATCGCAAAGACTGCTAGGTGGATACCGCGTGTGGGATAATGAGATTCCTTGGGTCGTTCGTATCGCGTACAGAAACAGAGGTAAGACGTTATAAAAATACCCTTATTCTAAAGATATAGGTACTGACTTTGATACAAATGAATTGAACTTAAGGTGGCAATGAGTAATCTAAGCTCCTGCAGTACCTATGTCTACTTTAGGCCTCTAGAAGTACATACATACGAGTATGTATGGATAGATCTTTATTTAACTGCCTTCCAAAAGGAGGAGACTCTCAATTCGTTTCTTTGTTTTAACGTAATATGACAAAAGAACTACCCTTTTGTTTTTTTGTTTTATTTCGTTAACAAAAATCATTTTTACACTAAAACGGGGTCAATGTTATAAAGATGCTGTCCAATAACAGCACTCGGAAAAAGATGCTCACGATTTTTTTGGTTTAAATCCATTGTTATTCTTGAATAAAAAAATTAAATCGTTGTATTAATATTGCAGACTCGTATGCATTCCAATGCATGGGAACCTTGATTAATTCACGGTACGTATTGACCACAGCTGATTGTCTCATCGGCAGGCTTATCGTCGGCATACGAGTCGGTGGTCGTGCCCAAAGGCTGGGGCTAGATTATATAGATGATATTGGCGGACGTGACTTTCAGGTAATTAAGATGTTCATTTTCATGTATTGTATCCCCCAGATGTATTGACTTTACATTTCCCACAGGATATGCAGGTATCTGAACAGATCGCTCATCCAGAGTATACAAGCAGTTCGAGGACCTTAAACAATATTGGTCTTTTACGTCTTCAAAACGCAGTGGACTTATCTAAAGGTAAAACAAATCAGTTAACCTATGGGCATCACCAGCTGTTGATCTGGAGGGGGGAACTATCATTAATATAATTTTATTCGAAGTAGAGTCTCTAGTGAGAGGGCAGTCTCCGCCCCCTCCTTCGATGCCCATGGACAAGCCTTCTAGCATCTGGGGTGTCCCCTACCCATTGTTTCAAAGTTAATTGTACGAGTATAATAATATATCGTTTACTATTTTTAGACAACGCTGGTGTAATTTGCTTACCAGTTACGGATGAACACAGAGATAGGAATATTACGGGTCACACTGGTTCAGTATCATATTGGAACGAAAATGGAAGTGAATTTCAACTCAAATACCATACAACAATTTCTACTATCGAAGAATGTGATCTCTACGTAAATAAGTGAGTATTACGTGTACAAAAACATATTCATCTCTTTTTCTCCGTAGATGCATATATGTAGAAGAAGTAAGAGACGTGTCAGGATCAAGCCAAATGGAGATCCATGGTCTCTTCCTGATCCTCTGGGTTACGGGCGTGAGTTATGCCGTTGTATCTGATTGTCTCTTTTTCTTCAAAGGGTTTAAAGAGCATGACAATAAGTCAGGAGTTTAGACATTGAAAACCCACGCTTGTTTAATATTTTACGGCTACGTTGTTAATAAGTTATTCCATAACTAATCCATATTTATTCATTTAGCTTTAGTTTTTATTCTTTGATAAATAATAAGGAATACACATAGTTGGTGTACAATTCATCGCAGTTAATCTAAGGGTGGGTATTGACAGAGGTTCCGAGATGTAATGTAACGTATTTTACGGCGAAGATTCTTTTTTTTATATCAAAAGGTGGCAAACGAGCAAGCGGCCTCCTGAATCCACCAAGTCATGTCTTGCAGTCAATACGCGGCGGTACGGGGATACCAGCGGGCAACGAGTCGCTCTATAGGAATGTTACATTACAACTCGTAACGTCGGTCGGTACCAAGCTTTATATTTAAATCAATAAAAAAAACTTATTTAGTTTCAGGAATACAAATGATCGAAGAGGTTTGTTAAAGAACAGCATATGTACAAAACGAGTTAATAGCCACCGCTGTGAGTCCGTCCCTGGAGCGCCTCTGATGCTCCTAGGTTCATATCCCGACTCTTATTATTATCAATATGGTATTTTGATCACAGCAAAGACTGAATGCGGCCCAGAAATCTATACAGATGTTCGAAAATATATGACATGGATATTGGACACGATCAAGTCTTAGACTAACAGATTTCGATTTTCTACCCGTAAATTCCGCTGTAGCAGCCTTGTTGTTGTCACTTTTATTAAAATTGAAACAAAGGGATGTCAATACTTTTTATACGTGCTTTAATTGTGGAAACTCACAAATGACAGAATACTGAAAGGACATTTTAATATGTAACAGCTCGAACCCCAAATTCAGCTAAGCGAGCATGTTAAGATTCCTTCTAGTATTCGGCTGAATAATTAACTGCAATAAAACTGTAATTCATCATATGTCTTTTTAATTTAATGTAATTACTTATTTTTGACTAGCTGGTATTGTTAGAATTAATTGTCATGAAACCCGAAATAGGTTAACATACTATCATAATATCACACTTCATGCTTACTTCTATATCTATACTAACATTATAAAGAAGAAAGATTTGTATTTTTTGTATGTACTCGATTCACGAAAAAACTACTGGGCCGATTTCAAAAATTCTTTCACCATTAGAAAGGTAATATATCTGTGAGTAACATAGGCCAATATTTTTTACTTTTTTTAATTTCACGCGGGCGAAGTTGCAAACAACAGCTAGTATATTATAAATGCGAATTTTGGATGCATACCGTAAATTTTTAAATGGCAAGTGTCACAATTCAAATGCTTAAATGACCACTAAAACTCATGCTATTTGCTGAAAACTTTAAGTAACCATGGCAACCTTAGTTTTTGCTGTAATTAGTTTTTGATCGTTTCTCACAGTGCAATTTATTCCTATTGATTCATCCTATTCTCCGGAGTCCCAATTTTAGTCCCTTTTCCCTACCCACTGTTGTCTTATTATCTTAATACTAGCTGTTCCCGTGCGGCTTCGTCCGCATCAAATTATAAAAACTTTATTTTATTGTTTACATTTATCAAATTATCAATTGCAAATGTCAAAATAACATGACATGTTGACAAACTATGGCAATCTTGCTTCCTTGATGTACTGGCCCAATCCGCTAAGGGAGAGCCATAGACAAGAAACTGAACTGAACTGAACTTCCTTGATGTTGGCAGCAACTTATGGTCTCTTTGCCACATTAGGGTTTTAAACCAAAATATTTACCCCCTAAATTTAATGGCGTGAAAATATATAGCCTAAAGCGTGACGTAAGTGTAGGGCTTTTTATTAAAAAACGAATTATTAAAAAATATGCTGTAATTACTGACATCTTAGGCAACAAAGAAGTGTACGGTGTATTATAATAGTATAGATGATAAAGATAAAGGGTGAAGGGAATACTACTTTATTATCTATGCATATTAATGATTCAGTAGCCAAAATTTGTCATAAACTCGCGCCGGGTACTAAAACGATATAAATTGGTCGACGTATGTTGAAGCTAAAATGTGTTTGAAACACTATCTAAGATTTTTATGGTAAGGCCCACAGTATTTCAAAAACGATACATTTTCTCTCACGTGTAGACGGCCTAGATAAGAAATTGTATCTCTGTTCGTATGAACTGTTAAAAGTAAAGTAAAAAAGGGGTTAAAAAGCCAGAAAACAACCAAAAATCCGGGTTAATAACTAATTTGTTCAGTTAAGAGTGTCGAGAGCTTAAATTAAACCTGACGCCACCTCTCACCCTTCTTAACACAGACTAGTACTGTTTCGATGTAACTCAAGTGCAGTTTGCAATAAACATTACTTGCAGTAAATTGTTGAATGAGACAAAGGCGCCGCGGCGACGCCCTGGCTATTTACGGCCGCAGGAATTAGCAGCTATTGAGATTAACCCGCTCGGATAGTTGTTATAGCTTATTACCAGTACTTACAAGATATGAAATAATCTATTTCCAAGAATCTGGTATCAAATTAGCCGTTATTGATACGTGTCGATAAACATTGGTGTAGCTTTGTGTTAACTTCAATAGTGATTTAAGTTGTACTTAAGAAATGTTCGCGGATTATACATAATGTATAATAACAAAACAGCTTTTTTGACCGACTTCCCAAAAGAAGGAGGTACTCAATTCGTCTGTATGTTTTTTTTTTATGTTTATTTATTTATTAAATGTAAAAAAGCTGTTTTGTTATTAGAACTTATATAAATACTTTACGTATATTCCGCGAACATTTATTAAGTAAAACTTTAAAGTCTAGCCCAGTTAGAGAGGCGCTACTATCAGTTGATTCTGTTGGAAAATATGTATAACCTACATCCATAGAAAACTGCAAAAAAGAGGCCTAGTGAGTTATAATTTACTAATGTTTGCCGGCTCTAATAGCTTGTCGGTCTATTGATGCATCAAGTTTTCGGTGTTATCTGTCTCCAAGGGTCCATATTGCAATGTTATATAGCCTGCGTTACATCTGTCTAGTAGTTTTTGAGTTCATTTGTAACAGAAAAGTACAAATCTTTCCTCTTTGTTATTAGCGTGGGTAGATATTTATTTGAATAAGGCGTAAGAATATCTTCAGTGAAAGTGTAACCGTGAATCCAGACGCATTTCCTCTATTTGTGTTGCCTAATGCGGTATGAAACATCTCTATTGTGAGATTCGGGGTGTTGATGTTTATCATGAAACCTTAATTCTTTGTTTGATATGTCTTCACGCGTCGAGTGTGGCCGCGCGTTGATTGTTTGTATAACTATTTCTAATGCATTGCATTTAGTATGATGGTTGTAATCCAAAAATAGATGATGTTTGAATAAACTTTTTCCTCACGGTATGTAAAATCTTAAGTTTATATAAGTATAAAATTATATCCATAACTGACCTTATTTTTTAATTTAGATTAACTACTGCAAATGTCAAAATATTCTAAGATTGGATCACAACTGCCTTGAGTAAAGGTTTTTTTTACAGAAAAACATGTTGTTTTCTCTCTTCTATCAAAGAGAAGGAAATGATAAATGTTTTTCTACTGGGTTTACAGTAAAAACTTATGATGAGCTCTAGCAAAACCCTTTACTTTAAGTTTACTGAAAAATTGTCTAAAAGTTGCTTTGCCTCACGCATTAAGTTGGATGAATGATGAATTCTCGTGCTGAGATGCTGTTAAATGTTGCAAAAAAATGCCTTTAAAACCTATGTCGACATCAATACATCGTCATAAAATATATTTTTATACAACCGGTTCTTGACAACATTGTGATTGGTGTTACAAATTCAGTAAGTTACGGACCACCGCAGTGAGAGGACGTGTCATATTGAGATTTTCCCGCGCTTTTTTCGTTCAGAATTAACAACAGATAAAATATTCAAAAATATAAAATAAATCGTTCTTGTGTCTGTTTCGAAATATTTTTGTGACAAAGGTGATCTAACTTATAATAAGTGACTGTGATAATAAAATTATATAATATTAATATTTTAAGTGAATATTTATAGTTTTAAAAGTTGACAAAATAATAACCTCAAATTTGTACGGAATGTAAGTAAAATTAACATTAACTTGTGTATTTTCCCATTTTATTTAGACGTAGTACAAAATTTCGTTTCAATTTATTTGATTTAAAATCTTTCATATTTTGCTGTTGTACAGCCACTATAAGCAAAATGTCGTATCTCCTACATTGGTAGGCTAAATTGGATGCTATTAAAGATGAAGAGGTCAAAATTGACCACCAACCTAGAATTTTCCTCATTTAACACGTTCACTGCGTAACAGGCCGTTATCGGCCTGACGCGGTACTTAGCTGGTGCGGACAAAGAAAACTATGTCCCTCTCGCTAGTGCGAAACGATTATCTCAGGTTTTTTTACATTACATAAAATGTGTACATTATGTTTGCACATAGTTATAGCAATTTAATCTATCCTAGTGCTGGTGGGTCTAGAAAGACCTGCCACGCACTCGCGGAAATGTCATTGGGGGCGCATTTTGGCCCGTCGCAGCACCAGATGAAGAATTATGATTTTATTTACCGCAGTAAACGTGTTAATTAAGCATAATCTATAAGAGAAAGAGAGCTTTACTAATCACAATTCTATATTCAAAATATTTCAATGTAACATTTTACAAAAAAAATCCTGTTCGTTTAGATATTATGTAAATTAAAAGGATTGATTTCAGAATTACTAATATACAGTAGTAATAAAATATTGAAATATAGGCATTGAAATTTTCTATCTATTTAATATAACTGTTATTGAACTACTCCGTTTGGAGCCGTTAAGTTGTAAAAAACCGATCCGGATGTAAGATTAGTCACAGAGATCCGTGCAGTATCGTATCTGTTAGATCGTTCACGTCGGTTTCCATTGCAGAAAAAAATTAAAAATAAACGTTACTATCTCATTTCTTTTTAGAGATTTTAAAGAGAATTAGAGATAATATTTTTGTTTTATTTGAATATTTTGACAGTGGAAAAATCGTGTTGTTTAGACGAGTTTTATTTATATTTTGTTGAATTGTAATACAAACTTCAAAGTAACTAAAAGAATGATTTGGATTGTAATGTATTTTTTAGATACTTGTCAAAGAGATTCAATTATATAGAGGAGGACACTTCTCTTGGAACATCTTTGACATAATCATCACTAACGCTATTTGTTGATCATCAAAACCACATGTCAATGTAATTATTTATATTTAAATTTATTGCCAATAAGTGTCATTTAATAATATTTATTTTTGTATTATTGGTAAAACTCTGTATTTTTTTATTACATGTCAATACAAAGACAAAAGGTGGCACTAAACTAGACAACTATAGTACCTTTCAAAGAAAGTACCGTTGAAAAAATTTAGTTCACCACGCCTAGTCTATATATTTAAATGTCTTTGATTCTTGTTCTACTTGTATAATTAATGCCAAATAGGCACTTGATAGTTTATTTTGTAAGTATTAAAACGTATTGTTCCATACGTGGGTGTCTCTAATTTTTACACTGCATTAACAACATTTTTATAAAGTTTAATAGCCTCACATTAATCGCATCTACAAAAAAGATGTCCATTTAACTTGTCTCAACTAACACGTCTGCATTAATTCGACTCATCAAATAAACATGGCATATCTCTATAGTAAAGATAAAAAGTATTCAAAACAACCTCTGGACTACAACTGAAAGATAGGTTTATAGAAAAAAAACATCTATACTTCTATACTAATATAGTAAAGCGTAAACACACACTTCTTTGTTGCCTAAGATATCGGCAATTACAGCAAATTTTTGAATAATTCTTTTTTTAATAAAAAGCCCTACACTTACCTTACGCTTTAGGCTATATATTTTCACGCCATTAAACTTAGGGGTAAATATTTTGGATAAAAACTCTAATGTGGGAAAGAGACCATAAGTGCTGCCAACATCAAGGAATCAAGGTTGCCATGGTTTGACATCATGTCATTTTGACATTTGCAATTGATAATTTGACAAATGTAAACAATAAAATGAAATTTTCATAATTTTAAGCGGATGAAGTCGCATGGGAACAGCTAGTACATAAATGAAACCGAACTGTTAGATAGAGTTTTTTAATTATTTTGTTTTTTATAAACAGATTAAAAATAAACCGCAAGATTCTTACGAGAGACAGATTTATGATTACTTTTACATATTCAAAAGTATACAATTATAAAGAATACGAAGAGAGAAGACAGTAGCATGGATGGACCGTAGAATGCGCGTCTTTGGGGCGCTAATATTTTTAACAATCGTCTCTCCTGCGCTCGCTTTTGTCGCTGGAGCTGATGGTACGTTCTTTCTCTATATCTTTACTAATATTATAAAGAGGAAAAATTCATATTTTTGTATGTATTAAAATAACTCAAAAACTACTGGGCCAATTTCAAAAATTCTTTCATCAATAAAAAGCCACATTATCACTGAGTTATACAGGCTACATTTTTTACTTTTTTTAATTCCACGGGATGACGCAAGCAACAGCCAGTTATTTGTAATTCGAAAACTAGTGTTCCCGCTGATCATAGTAATGTGTGTTTAAACACGTTTTGATATAATAACATAAATCATTGAATTATTAACAGGTTCTATTGCATTGTAACTCTATTGTGCGCCCCCTGTGTCCTTGATGTGTTAGTGGTTAATTAACTCATTCAATGTTATCTCTTCTAAAAGGTCCAGTATTGTTTCAAGAGGCCTTGGAGAATGGAGTGTCAACGCTTATTTGTGACTCAAGCCCGGACAAGACGGAGGATGAAATCATGCTACTTGTATGGTACAAAGATAATGAGTCAATTTACAGGTAAAAAATCTGTATTATAAATGTTAAACTACTCGTATTGTAACAGAACTATAGTGAGTGACGTCATAAACGATGGAAGATAGATAGACAAGAAGATTGTAAAAGCAATTCAAAGATATTAGTTGACTTTAAGAGCGGGAACACAGCTTTGACTAAGCTATAGCACAATTGTTGTGCGATTGTCGATTGTTTCGCAGCCAATTCAACAGTTTAGTTGCACAACTAAAAATCGAGTTGTACGCACCTCCATATAAGCTCATAGGAATCAAAGCGAGACTAAGCAGTTGTGCTATAGTTTAGTCAAAGGTGTGAGTGCTTTAAAGATATATCATTGTTTTTATATAGTCGGATGTCAAACGTAAAAAGTTTTAATTTTTAGACCTTTTAAGGCAAGGGCTTCTGCTTTTATGATGTAATATTATTCAATGAAACTTGAGTTAACATATTCCATGTTTATTGATTTTATTTTGTATTCATGTGAAATGTGTTATTGCGTTATGTAAATTTCATACCTTCAGAGAGATAGAGACAGCGAATAGATAAAGATAAACATATTGTAAACAAGCTAATACTTATCTTAAATAAACTTTAATGAAAATGATTTCGTTGATGTCGTAGAGTTAAAAATTATTCCTTTAATATGTTTGGATAAAGTAAAAGATTTATGTTCTGGGCAGTTGAATCTAAATTGATTTTTTTTTGTAGTTACGACGCTCGCGTGGGAACAGAATGGTGTAACCTTAGTTTCAATGCCAGCGGTCGAGTCATCGCTAATATGTCTTCAAATCCTACGACACTGACCATCTCAGCTCTGAGAGATGATGATCAAGCCTTATATCATTGTAGAGTGGAATTTCTTTTGTCGCCAACAAGAAATACTGGCGTAAACTTAACTGTTATCGGTGACTATTTTTGTTGCTATGGTTACTTAGAATAAGAAACTAAAAATAAAAAAATTAAGTTGTCTTGGTGAAATAAATAATTTCAGTTTCTTTTCAGTACTTCCAAGTGAACCTTTCTTTCTGGACGAATTAGGTAACACCGTTACTAATAAAACTAGACCTTATTACGAAGGAGATACACTAGTATTGGCCTGCCTAGTTATTGGAGGTATTGTCATATTATTAATCTAAAATCTATATATAATAATATATTTTATGAGAAATCTCAAGTTTTAACTGTTTCTTCGGATGTCGAGTATTATTTAACAGTGGTAGAGGCTCCTTTAACATCTTCGCAAGAATGTGCTGGCTAGCCCTCAGCAATACCACGACCACATAGAAGACAGACATCAAGTGGAAGCAAATCCACGTTTCGTCTAATGAGTGTGCGTACCGAAAGCCTAATTAATTTAAATCAGGCATTAGACTCTTCCCCCTTTCCACCCTCTTCGTACTACGAAAGAGAGTTTTGGAAAGAAAGAGAGTAGGGGAAATCTCTTGTTTAAAGGTCAACGTATCTGTAAATGCGTACATCTATGGTCAGTGGTCGCTTCACTATTTTGGAAAGTCCGTTGGCTGCTTGTTCGTTTGTCACCTTATACTATAAAAATATCTAAGAATTCTCTTTCAGGACGACCACCGCCGAAAATAACTTGGTATTCCGGTAATACGTTAGTAGATGCAACTTATAGCGTAAGTGATATACCGAATGTACGACAAAACGAATTATATCTGCCGCTTACCCGTGACAATGCAGATACTCTATCTTGTAGAGCTACCAACACACATTTAGTGAAGCCATTAAAAGCTAATCTACAGATAGAATTATATTGTAAGTATATAGAAAAATGTTTAACATAATATCGACAGCTCCTATGAAAATAATCGTATCCCACAAATTTACCACCTTACATCTTGTTTTGTATTATAGTTTTTAAATTAACTTGATAAAAGTAATTGTTAGAAAGCCAAAGAACTGTAGTTTTAATATGTTTGATGCGTCTTTATTATCGTATGAAAGTTTAAAGTTTTGTCTTGCTAAAGCATATCGAACATAGTATAGTATAACTAGGAGCTATCGATATTTATATTTATATAATTCAAGTAAAGACTCGCTAATGTAATAAACAATACCATTAATAGAAGTTAATAAAAATTAAGTTACCTATGTCGTGCCACTTGTATTGAAACGTAATATAATTCTCGCTATTTATTTAAGTGAACATATATGTTATAATGCAAAAGTGTTGACAGTGTAAACCTACTCTAATCTTGCCAATGTTTTTAGTGCCTGCCAACAATATAACTGTTGAATGGGTACAAGGAACTTCAAACGGTATTCGATCAGGAGATAAAGTCGTAGTGCAGTGCATCGCATATGGTTCGTACCCGATTCCTGACTTAACATGGTTTCTGAACCATAAACGGCTAGCGCATCGTAGTAATCAGGTAGTTACCGGTTAGTTCTAACCTATATTTTGAATTCCAATCTGTTTTTATTCCAATATTGTTTCTTTTTTTCTTGTAAAATATTTATTGGCCTGTCCCACCACTGGCTGATAGAGGCTCAGATAACTTAAAAATGACGTTACGGTAATAAAATCCGATATCTGTCTAATAGTTGGATTGTCATCAGACAATTTACAATTTGGTGGGATAGGCCCTATGTCTAATAGGTTACCTTCTATATCGCAAGTAGAGATAGCAATACAAAATTGCGTAGTAAAATTAAAATCAACTTTTAGACATGGAATGAAACTCTTCAAGCTGTAACATCTCGTATAGAATTAACACCAAATAGATCGGACAATAATGGTACTATAACATGCGAAGCGAAAAACCCAGTAATGCCCGCTGGAAGAAATTCAAAATCTGCTGCCGTTAGATTGAACGTAACATGTAAGTAATATTTCCTTACTAAAGAATTTCATTGCGGTGATACTACTGTAGTCGTCAGATATATGGCTCCTAACTTCGCGAGAGTCGTTTCGCAAAACAGAATTTTAGATGTATCGGGATGTGGGACGCAGACGCAGCGCGCTGATCAGCTCGGGCAGCCAAGGTATTTGAAAAGAACTATACAATTTGTGATCTCTGTTTTGCTAAATAGACTGATGACAGACAGCAATAATTACAAGTGTCGCATAATTTTACGATTACTTTTCAGTTTTTTTTTAAATAATCATTTTTATTTACAGTCGCACCAGTAGTAAATGTAAGATTTGATGAAAAAAATGAAGTTATTGAACTTGACACATTAATATTGAAATGTAAGGTTGAGGCAAATCCACCAGCAAGTAAACTATTTTGGTATTACAATGTAGGTTACTTTAACATGTGTTTATTATAAAATTTGGTATACTTTAAATGTAGTTTGAAATATATTCAATCAGGATATAGAAATAAAAGAAGATGATATTCGAGGTATCCGGATTTCATCAAATGATTTAATTATCGATGAAGTACGACGAAGCAATTCTGGTCGATACTCCTGTGCAGCAAGAAATAACATCGGCGAAACAAAAGCGGATCCCACCAATATAAATGTTCTTTGTAAGTTGTCTCTTATACCAACATGTATCAAATATCTACAATACTGATCTTGATGCATATTCTGCCTCAAGGTAACAGAAAATGTTACATTTGACACTTACAATATGACTTACCAAAGCAAATTTTTTAGATCCACCAGCATGCACAAAAACAGGTATTATTATTAAGAAAGAAACTTTAATATGCAACGTAAAAGCCTTACCTCCTCCTGATACTTATTTGTGGCATATCAACCAAGTGGAATATGATGCCCAACATTTAACTACGGGATCAAATATATTATCTCTTGAACAAGTTGCTGGACCTTTTTCGGAAAGTCTAAACGTTAGCTGCGAAGCTGACAATGGTGTAGCGTCTCAAGACAAATCTTGTAATAAAGTCATCAAAATAGGACATCTAAAGCCACAACAGCCACAACAATGTGATCTTGCGTTTGAATACAAGGAGTTTCAAATAAGATGTCTACCAGGTAAAGTTAATCGTACATAAACAATTATACGGCGATACTTGTAATTTATGGTAAAGTCGAATGTTTCTAAATTTCTTTAACTTTTGCAGTTGAAAACGCCACGTATTATGAACTATCGTTGTGGAGATTATCGACGACGAATACATCGTTGGTGTTAGATCAAAAGCGATCTCTGGAAGTTGGTAACAGTTTAGCTCTCATGCAAAACGACGAGCCGTGGCTAGTTAGAGGGGAGCTGGGTCTGCTGAAGGTTGGCGACGAGGCTGGTGCAGCGGCGTGCAATAGATATGGATGCTCAGCAGCGCTGCTGTTGAGGCCTACGGAAGGTCTATTGAGTGCTGCTATACCACCCTGGTGGAAATGTATGTATACGTAATCATTATCAAAAACAAAAGAGTTCGTTTAAGAGCGGGTGCACACCTTTGACTAAATTATCGTACAATTGTGTGCGATTGTCGATTGTTTCGCAGCAACTAAAAATCGAATAGTGTGCGCTTCTCTAAGCTTATAGGAATCAAAGCGAGACTAAACAGTTGTACGATAGTTTATTTTCAGGTGTGCGCACGCTTTAAAAATTGTATGAAAAATAATATAGCGACGGAATACTAACTGACAAATTTTCTGATTTAAATAATTGTTTCTTCGCAGCCCATATCGTATTTTAGTTTCTACCCGTAGGTGCCTATGAGCTTAATTTCTCGTAGACACTATTAACATAGATTCATAATGTATAATTAAACTAGTTTTAGATTTTATAGCATTTAATTAAAATAAATTTACATTTGCAATTTTAAATGCCTAATAGACTTCATGGTCGGGAGATTCTAATTTTAAATTAAACGTAAAAAAACTGGCTAAACTAGAAGTACAATATGAGCATCTTTTCGAATGAAAATGTGTTGTTTATTTCAGTTTTTACCGAGAGAGACATTGGAATATCGATAGGCGTTCTCTTGTTGGTGGTGATGTTTGTCTGTTCGACGTTGTTGGCCGTACGCTTGGCCAGGAGGTCCCGGACGAAAGCGCCTGTGCCTGTTATACAAGTGTTGCAACTTGATGACGTCACCCGAGATTATCTCAGTCGAACCAGCGGTAAGTTATGTCACTGGACATTAGTACTTAGGAATAAGGTTTTTTTATCGATTCAAAAATGTTAATAATTTTGAAGCACCCTGTAATATTTTTAAATCTTATAAATTCAAGTTTGTTGTGTGAGAGACAGGAAAGGGGAAGGGATGGTAAGAACAATGATATAGTAACTTATTTTTGTGTAGCATTTGTCTATAGATATCCTATCCTTTACTAGATATCCATGGTCTTCCTCCGTGCAGTCTACGATCGAATAGCAGTGAATATTCTGATGACGACAGTCCGTCATTCGCGGATTGCCATTGTCCCCACATACAAGACTGGATACCCCCGCCCGACGTCACATTAACTTTACAAAGAGAAAGTGCCGTCTAGAAGTGTTTTAATTTTAATAATGTAATTTAGAAATTACTTCAGTGACATGTTTTTTTACATTCATCAGTATTAATGTTAAAATAATGGAACAGTTAAGAAATATAAAAAGCATTTATACTGAATTATTTGAAACGTAAGTTTATACAATTTTATGAAAACAATAAATGTATAATAGTATTTAAATAGTTAGTTGTTTTATTTGAACATGCTGTTGTCAGAGATATCCCAAAATGGGAACTAACCGCTTTAACATCTTCGCACGAATGGGCCGGCTCGCCCGGTGCAATACCACAACCACACAGAAAACAGGCGTAACAGGCGTGAAGTGGGAGCAATTCCGCGTCTCGTCTGATGAGTGTGGTGCCAGGGGCCCAACTTTGGTCCCTTTGCCTTACCACCCTTTTTCTTATGAGAAAGAATGGGAAGGGAAAGTGGATTTGACGGCGGAGGAGACGCATAGGAAAGGGAAATATCCTCTTGATGTGCGTCTCCTCTTCCGTTGATTAAGGGTAGGCAACGCATCTGCAATTGCGAATGTCTATCGGCAGCGGTCGCTTCGCCATTTTGGCGGATTCGTGCGGTCGCTTGCTCGTTTGCCACCTTATATTATAAAAAAAATCCACAAGTAGACTATAAAAATACTATAAAAGATAAAAACATGCTTACATAATTTTAAAGTTAACATATTCCGAAAATAAATTTAATATTCATTATAAACTTATTTAATATACACAAAATAAATTATAAAAACATCCACAGATTTTTAAATAATATTTCAAGGTCAATGAATCCTTATCTACTTTAACGAATATAATTTTAAACTTAGGTTTCCACTTTAGGAAATACTGATACTTCTTCCTTCTCCCTCTCAAAGACTTAGAAAAAGTGGGACAACACTAATTCGGTCAACAATAACATTTACTCGAAGCAACAATATTACTATTACAATTGTTGTGATAATTGAAATTATAAGTGAATAGCTTTCGCCCGCGACTCCGTCCGCGTGGATTTAAAAAAAACAAAACTAAGTAGCCTATGTGTTCTTACAGACTATCCTCTACGTCTATGCCAAATTTCATCGAGATCCCTTCAGCCGTTTAGGCTACAAACTCTAACAAACATCCATCCATCTAAACTTTCGCATTTATAATATTAGTATGATAACTAAGGGTTATTTTGGCCTTAGCTCTTAGAAAGCTTTTAAATTAAAGTTTTTAGTCATTTAATTTCGTTTTGATATTTAAAACAAATGTGAATTAATCACATTTGTTAAAATACTTGATTTCTTACGTGGGTCTGTAAATTTGAAAACTTCGCAACCGGTTCCACGTTGACTGAGCAACGTTTAGCTAGAAATCCATAATGTATGAACTTAAAGTACTCGTAGGTACAAGAATGTCTACAGTTATACGCATTTTAGCGGCACGAAACAAGTTGGCAAAACATTTACGAAACATAAATAATATTTAAACAAATTGCACAACAAATCGAGACACATAAAAATCTTAACCGCTAGGAATTTCTTATAAAATGTAAGTAAGAAGAAATGGATTGTTTAAGACAACAAACCGCTGTAATGATTTACAAAAAATAAATGAAAAATAACTATTTGTTCTCAAAACCGTATTAACTTATAAATACCTATCTACGTATACTACAATCTATGCTAATATTATAAAGAGAAAAGATTTGTATTTTTGTATGCATTGAAATAACTCAAAAACTACTAAGCCGATTTTAAATATTAGCCATCAATAAATAGCTACGTTGTCACTGAGTAACTTAAGCTATTTATTTATTTATTTATTTATTTAAAAGTACACCAACAGATAAGTTATAGAACAATCACATAAGAAATAAATTATAAGACACAAGAATGATAACAAATCAGTTATAGTATATAGGTATACAACATTGGTAGAAAAAAAAATACATTACGGTTAGGTTACAGAAAATGTGGAACAAACAAGATAAGAAAAAAAAGAAAAAAAAATTAGCTTAAACCAAGTCCTAAGTCTGCGCCTCTGAATGTGAGCATATTTGTTTTTTAAAATTATGTATGGAGGTGAAAAATATATCTGTGTTGTGCTTTTCGCTCTGCAATTCGTTGTACGTACGACATATCCGGGGGATGGGTGAGTTCAGGCCTAAGTTGGATTTATATAATTGTATAAAAAATAATTTGGATATTGGGTGCCTGGGAGGTCTCGGTGTACACCATACGATATACGATTGACTATTTCACAGCAGCTGATGTGACCCCTAACAATCTTAAACAAGAACATCAGATCGTTTGTGCGGCGTCTGTTACGTAGCGATTCCATTTTGAAAAACTTTAGCCTTTGCTCGTATGGACAGCGGTGGCTAATGCCCTGAGATATAAATGCTACATATTTAGTGAAACATCTCTGTACTCTCTCAATTCTTTGGGAATCGACTGAATAGAAAGGATTCCAGACAGTACTGGCATATTCCAGCTGGCTGCGCACTAGAGTATTGAACAGATTTATTCTTGTTTTGTTGAATTTAAAGTCGCGGGAGTTTCGTTTAATAAAACCTAAAAGTTGTGCCGACTGCTTCACTACAGTGTCCACGTGGCTCTTGAAATTAAGTGACTTATCAAATGTGACCCCTAAGTCCTTGATTACACTTACTTCCGTCAGAGTAGTATTGCCCAAGCTGTAGGTGAAGTTGGACGTTAGTTTTTTTTTGGAAAATTTTATATAAAAACATTTATTTACGTTTAAAGACATACTGTTTACATTGCACCACTCTTCTACACCTTTTAAGTCATTCTGGAGTAGGCTCCGATCATTATTACTAGTAACTTTGGTATAGATTTTTAAATCATCCGCAAATAATAGAACCTTACAATGTTTGATATGTGAAGTAATATCGTTAATGAATAACAAGAATAGGATGGGGCCTAGATGGGAGCCCTGGGGAACCCCCGAGTGCGCTACGTAGTTCTTGGAGGTGTAGCCACCGACCGCTACGAACTGAGAGCGGTTCTGTAAATAAGACGTAACCATCTAAGTAGTGAACCATGAATACCGACACCTTGTAATTTTGCAATTAGAAGAGAATGACTTACTTTGTCGAAAGCACTACTAAAATCGGTGTATATTGCATCAACTTCGCTCTTTCATCCAGTGCGTCGGCAATGTCGGTGGCATAAGTAACCAAGTTGGTCTGGGTTGATCGACCGGCTCTGAAGCCGTGTTGGCTGTCAGACAAAAGTGGTTCAAGGTAGTTTGTTAGTATAGGACACACCATAAGCTATGTTTATTAAATAAAATATTTCAGCTCGGACGGAGACGCGAGCAATAACTAGTTCGTTATAAAATGCATTCTCCAAATTGTTCTTACACTCGTTTTATTCTCGGAAGTACGCAATTTGTAATCTTTTATTTCTTAAAGGAGTTCGAAATGTGTTTGTTTATTTTGGTGCAGTTGCTTTGAGCTTCTAAGAGAAGCCATGACGAATGTCCACGTTAAAAACATTGAAAGACAAACGATTGAGGTACATAAGTTCTGTTGACCTAATAGTGTCGGGCTTTAGTATTTATAAGGTTCTTTGATGTTCTCGTATTTCAATTTGTACTAAATAAAGTTGATAACTCGTATGTCAAGCCCAAAACAAGCTGGATAGATTTGGTGCTAATGGATATCTGTGAGTGCCAAGTTTTGGATAATTATTTTTTAAATAAAAAGCCCTACACTTACGTCACGCTTTAGGCTATATATTTTCACGCCATTAAACTTAGGGGGTAAATATTTTGGATAAAAACCCTAATGTGGGAAAGAGACCATAAGTTGCTGCCAACATCAAGGAAGCAAGATTGCCGAGGTTTCTCATGTTATGTCATTTTTACATTTGCAATTGGTAATTTGACAAATGTAAACAATAAAATAAAATGTTCACAATTTCATGCGGATGACGCCGCACGGGAAACAGCTAGTAAGTAATAAATGACATCGTCAATCCATTTCTAATAATATAAGTTTTATTATCTTGTATATTATTAATTATTTTGGCCACACGCAGCCAGATAACCGTTTACTTTTAATTATTATTAATGTGATCGTAAAACGGCCTATAACAATATTTATGACAAAATCTTTCGCCTGCAGCGTTATTACTTTCTATTGATATTTAACTACTTTATTCCATAAACAGTTAAATTTGTTGTTTTCCGTTTATGGTTGTTTTATTTGTTGTCGTTTAATTAAAAAACACTAATATGACGTCATACCCTTCTTGCTGCCAAATTTACATACATTTACTTAGTGACGATATCTCATATACAGAACTAAGATACTCTCTTAGTGACTTAACTACTCTGGGTGCTGCAATTATTATATATAAATTTTCATCTAAATCTACAGCCATTCGTTCTTCTTAGGCGACTACGTGCAACATTTTAACATTAAGCGAGTGTTCGCACGGACGTGAAAACGCTAGGCGGTAGAAATGTGTCAAAATGCAACGTATGGGATTGTATGAAGCCGTTCATACGGAGGCGTTTTTCGACTTGGCGTATTTCTCTACGCGCACTGTTCCATTTTGGGCATTGGGCGTTAGCGTAAAAATAAAATGCAACATATGGAACTTCATACAAGTGTTCGCACGAGCGTAGGAGAAATCACGCGTTACGCTACACTACTTTCCAAAATTATTTAGACCATCCAATAATAAAAAATTTAAAAAAATCTGAGAATGAAAAAATATCGGTAGACTTTAAGCCCTAATATATAATGCGTGTTTTCTAGTCAAATGACATTAGATAACTACTGTAGAAATAATTTAGTAGTTATTCTATATTTTACTTGTTTTAATTTCACAATAGCTAAATTAAAACAAAATTGCAGCTTCAAAAATGAACATCATACAAACTAGGAAACATAATAAATTGTCTTTATAAAATATTTTTTTTTTGGGAATGTAGTCAAAATGTAGATGGACAAATATTTTTGGAGCCTAGTGTAATTGTTTTAACGCTCAACGCGCTGTCAGCCGTTCGCACGGACGTGAAAACGCTGGGCGATAAATAATGTGTCAAAATGGAACGTATGGGACTCTATGAAGCCGTTCATACGGAGGCGTTTTTCGACTTGGCGTATCTTGGTACGCCGCGATAAATTTTATTGGTCCATTTTAATAAAATACGCCGCGTTTGGCTGTCGAACATGTTTGTTTTGTGTTTACACCGATCAAAACAAGTTTGCGATCACTAGCTATAAAAATTGATCTGTTTTGTAACATATCTTTACATGTAAAAAATGTATGTAATGTCTTATAGGAAATTAAACCACATTTTTTTTCTTAAAGTAAAGCAATAATAAGTTATACTTGATAAGTTACATTTGAAAAACATATTAACTAGTGCTAGGGATCGCAAACTTTTAACAAGTGTACATATTGTACTATCATAGCTCTGTCGTGGGTTGTAGATCCCAAAGTTCTAAGTATAATAGCGGGGGGCAAAAGATGATCACCAATAAGATTTACTAATTATGTTATTGGATTGAATATACCATGTTATAAAGACTACGCAACCTATAACATTGCATTTAAAGTCCTGTTACATCCGGTGCAGTAGTTTCGGAGATTATCCATAACATACACGGACTTTCGGACACATTGATTTCTTGTCCTAGTAATTAACGCAATAAATACATTCAATACGAAACGATTTTTATATTAAATACTTTTCATTTTATACGAATTAACAAAGGAGCTTATTATAACTTTGGCAGACGTTCTATGACAATCAGTAATTGTTGTATGGGAGTTAGGATTTTATTAAACGGGACAGAAAAATATGTGGCAGCAGAACTTATAATGCACAGCTACAATAAAAATATCTTTTACGAATTTCGTTAATATTTCGATCATTAAACTATAGACTGACAAGGATGATATCAGGGGAGTGACAGGGGCAAACTATATCATTGAATAAAAATGTCCTATAGACAGTGGCGCAATCTCGTGGAGTGGAGAGGGCGACTTAACTTTGTAACCGGTCAGTTATAGTTTATCTAATAAGATTAGATTAGTTTGATAATTGACGCATATGTAGTATCGAATTAAATTTGTATGAAGGAAAATACCGTACTTAATAGACAGGTATCGTAGTGTCGAAACAACACGCATAGCGAACAATTATGAACTATCGATATTCGGTTTAAATAAAATTTATCGAACTTAACTAAAATTATTATTTTCTTATTAACTAATTTAGAGGACAATTCTAGTATTGATTATAGTGTAGAGAATTTAGCGATGACAATAATAATAGCGAAATCCAATTCGATTACGTACGGCTGTAGTAGTAATAAATATTTTTTTACTCTCATTATTTGTAATAGTTCTGCAGGTCATTATTAATTTGAGAAAACAGTGATTTTTTTAAATTCTTAAGTTATAACTATGAATCTATCGATTTCAGCTTCTATAAGAATAAAAGCTAAATCGATAAGATTCATGACTGATTTTACACAACCCATCCCTACTAAATTACAATGAATTGTCAAACTAATCCATCTTATTTAGACAACTATAAATAGCTACCATACTCTTTACTGCTTGACATGATAATGTCACATGTCAAAATTAATTAAATAAATAATGTAAATGAAACTAAAATGTCAGAAATTTTCTGATCGTATTTTCCTCTTTTCTATTAACTTGGTGTGTTTTTGGACCCTGATAATATAATAATTATCTCACTGTTATTTGGATATTTATCACGGACTCTGCCTTATATTCCTTACGTAACCAATGAATGTCATGGTGATAGCGTGACGTCATTGCGGTGTATTTTGTGTACTTTTCATATGTTATTAAATTAAAAACACGAATTGTATATGTTTTTAAAATAATAAATACGTGACTTGAAATAATTTTGCTAACAGTTGTTTTATTACATATTCGTTTCAAATTTAAGCGACCCAACCCCTAGCTGTAATATGTTTTATCCTACTGGAACCATCGCTTTCATGAAATTAACTCGACAAAAATTTTAATACTTTAACATACATAACTAAATTAAGTACCTAAATTGACCTTTGCAAATAAAAATAAAGTTTATCTTATAGTTTGTCTAAATAAGGATGACTAGTTTGGCAATTAACTTGAATTTTTTTTAGGGATTGGTGGTATAAAATCAAAGAGATTAAAAATATATATAGAGTAGGCATAGTTTACACTTCACTTGAAACATTTTTCACATAATCTCATTACCGTTGTCTATTGATAGATCCCCATAACCACATCTCAATATAATTAACTATATTTAAATTAATTGCCAGCAAGTGTCACTAAATCATATTTATATGTAATTTAATTTAATTGTTATTTTATTTTGTGATACTGTTTATTTTACAATAAAAGATGGAGCTTATAATTTTGTAAAATGTTTTATCAGATGTCAATACAAGGTTACGAGGCGGCATATTAAATTTGACAACTGATTCACATAGTACCTTCTAGAGAAAGTACCGATGAAAACATGCCTAGTCTTATATATTTCTTAAATGTCTTTGTGTAAAATCAAAAGCATATAGTTGGTTTGATTCCTACAATTTAAATCGTGCACCACTAGTTCCAGGACCCACGAGCCACGAGCCGCTACTGATTAATAGAAATCTAATAAATAAATTTTCTATAACTATATAATATGTAAACTTATTATATGTATCAAGTAGAACACTTTTTATCAATATTCGGGTGAAAATAAAATAAAACATTGCATGAGAGCTTTGTTAGTGCGTGTAGAAAAAACCTTTTTTTAAACATTAGCAAATGTTAGTTTTAAAGAAAATGTACTGTCTACTTTTAGTTTGCTCTCTAACTACGTGACTTCGGATTCAGTCGCCAGTTTTCGGGTCGGGCTAGTAATTTAACAGAAACAATTTACACGTCTTACTGACACGAGATACGATTCAAGAGTGGATTTTTTACGCTCGTACGAACACCTATCGTGTGGGCGTAAAAAGTCTGCTGACCTTGAATTCTACCGCGGCGTACAAAGTCTGCCCGTGCGAACGTACGCTAAGTGCGGGCGCACACCTTTGACTAAACTATCGCACAGCTGTTGTGCGATTGTCGATTGTTTCGCAGCCAATTCAACTGTTGGACAACTAAAAACCGAGTAATGTGCACACCTTCATATAAGCTCATAGGAAAGAGACTAAACAGTTGTGCGATAGTTTAGTTTCAGGTGTGCGCATGCTCTAAATATAGAATATACAAATCACCAGTGTAGCATAAATTATGTGCAATTTAGTTTTCCGAACCACAGAACAACGAGAAACAGATTTTAGCGCAAGGAATGTACCGCAGTTACACAAAGATGGCAATTTTCTTACAATTTACTGCGACGTGATTTACACTGGTTCTTAAAATCACCAGACTTGGCTGACGTACACGAGCCGTAATCTACCAACCGTAATGTGAAATCACTACTAAAATTTCTGCTGAACACCGATAGCTCTAAGGCGTCTGTACCGAGCAGTTCGTGTATGTCGGCCTTTAGTATTACGAAAGCTTAATGCAAATTTTTGGGGGGGGGGGGGGGGGTTTTTTGGTTTTTGTCTCGATGACTTAGATGCGATGTTTTGTAGAATGTTTTGAAATAAAAATATATACTTGTTTGAAAAATACACTGCACTTCGTATTAGTAAAGAAAATGTTAAAACAAATGAAATTTCTGTTATTATAATATTTAAAACAAATTCCTTTAAACTTGCTTTAACCTTATTCTAATCAACGGCACACTTTCTTCCGCTTAAACGATCTATTGTTATCCAAAACGACTACCGTCCATTGAGGCGATGTATTCAATAGTATCGTATGATCTTGCTTCAAAAATTACTTCATTCAAAGGTTCGTTATTACAACAATTATGTATGTAAGACGCTTACATGTAACCTTAGATGACCCTATTCTTCACGAAAAATAAGACCCGATCACAACAAACTTTCGTCTAGGGTCCGCACAGCGGGTACTCTTCCAGTCACAGCCGTCATATCTGAATTTACTCCCATCTTACTCATTGATTAAACCATCGCACAATTGTTTAGTCGCGCTTTGATTCCTATGAGCTTATATAGAGCGCAAACTGCTCAATTTTTTGTAGTGCAATTAAACAGTTAAATTGGCTGCGAAACAATCGGCTATCGCACAACAGTTGTGCGATAGTTTAGTCAAAGGTGTGCCACCGCTCTTAAGATAAAGGTAAACTTGTGCTTAGCTATGTCATTAACTTAACAAAGGCTTTCGTTACCAACGCTAATGACAAAGCAGGTGTCAAGGGCTCGGTGCCATTAAATTTCGATCTGGCAGCTAATATGATTCATTTCATGATGGATAGATTAAAGTCACAGATCATTTAGAAAGAACTCGTTTTCAGTCCGTATTCACTCGAATCAAAGCAATAACTCCGAGTCATAAATAACATCTAACAGCACAGTTAAATTGCTTCGTTTTACATTCAAATGCATACGAACGACTCTAGATTGAGTCATTTAAAAGCACCATTAACTTGAGCTTTGATTTCACTCAGCAACTGTTAACAGAATCTTTGTAATGGTTCTTAGGATAGTGATATGTGAAGAAACTTGAAGTAAACGTGTTTAACTGACGTGTAATTAAAATAGTTAAGTAGTGTTAAATTAATTTTAGCGCCAATAGCCTAATGGTTTGGGGTACGGACTACCGATCTTGAGGTCGAGGGTTCGAATCCCGCCATTCGACTATTGTCGTGAACCATATCCTAGCACAAGCCTAGAGCTTAGTTGGAATGGTTAAAGGAAATATCAGTAAATTAACGAAAATCTACTAATATTTTTATTATAAAAAAAATTAAATGATATTAATGCAATTTCCTGTATAATTAGATCTTAAAAGTACGATTGTCACTTGTTTTATCAATTTCTATGACGTCACGTGTACGTGGCCATTTCGATCTCCTTGGCAGTATATAACCTCTTTAGTGCTGTCAAAGATAGTTGAATAAGCCTGTTAAAAATACAGTTAGGTAAAAATTACCATTTTAATTTGTTTACTGATCCTTAAGAGTGCATTAGTTACGGTCAATGCGATTACTTTGTTTGCATGAATTTGAACTTATGAGTGGAAAGTTATTCAAACCAAAACATACAAGAACCGGGGATGCGCCTCACTGACATGACAAACAAACGCTCTGTACGGACTAAAAGCGCACGCCTCACACATTTTCACCAAATAAATATTAATCTCAATGTTTTATGATACTGAACACAATACAAATTACTATACTATAACTATAGTTAGTAACACTTTTAGTATGAGTCAAGAGGTTAAACAAATCTAAGTAGTTACTATCAAATTATTTGACAAACACGTAACATAAAAAATTGATTTTACAAGTCTATGCAAATACTAAATCTTCTTTAGGATGAAATCTTTACGTACATACAACAAAAACGTTACTTCAATGTGTATGCAATTCTCATATATCAGAAGTAAAATAATTTATTAAATCTGTTACACTATTATAAGTGCATGCATTTTTATTCAGAATGTAGTAAATACCAAAGAAAATTGTATTTTGTTGAGCACGAATATGACTTGTTCGCGAGAATTTACGTAAAATTTATTGTTCGAACGACGACAAAGTGGTGTATGGTAGTTTAGCACATGCTTCTAAACGTGGCCGTAAACTTTAACAGATGGATTGTTTCCTTTTCAGCGGGACTCCGACGTCGTTCCTTGAACGGGCGGGTATGTGGCGGTAAATCAAAATTTATTTAAACTCCGTAACATTGAAATACGCATAAACATTCTTTCACGTTGTTGAATACAAAATAATGGGATTTATTTAAAAAATAGCTGTTGCCAGCGACTCCGTCTGCACGAAATCAAAAAACTTAGTAGGCTATGTATTCTTCCAGAATATGTGCCACATATGTGCCTAATTTCATTGAAATTTGTTTAGCAGTTCGGGAGCTTACTTCTAACAAACATTCATCCATCCATCTAAACTTTCACTTTTATTATAGTAAGAAGTAAGGTAGACACTGTAGCGTCTAGGCGTATAGACCGACAAGTTATCTCGAATAGGCTCAAATTATGGTAACTAGCGCCCCTTTGTGCCATTTACTATGTCCCTATCACAGGTACATATATTTTAAACATATTTTCAGACAGAACCAACCGATAACAGCGCCTCTCTCATCAGACTGGACATTATTATACTATATTTCGTTAAATGAGTGAGAAGGAAGATATGACGTGGCAGAAGAAAGAAAGAGCGCAACACAAAGTCATAGATGAAAATCGATTGTACTGAAATACTTTTGTATACTCTTTGTAATTGTCATTTATTATGCCTAAGTATACATACGTAAGAGCGTACTATTAAAACAATAAATTCTTTTATGCTCAAAAATACAAGTAACGCGTTATAATTGGCCATACAATAGAGGAAATAATTATAGGTCGGAGTAATAGTTGCGTGTATGTTGCCTATTTGTGTCGACTAATCATTACTGTGTAATTTTTTCACACACAATTCTGTCATCTACAAGACTGAATGTGTAAAAATTACATAGTACTTTAGTTGATAACCTATTTTAGTAGCCATGGCAACTATAAGTTTTGCGGTAATATATACGTCATCGAAGCTAAATATATTTGTTAGCTGAACCCAGCATACGTTGTAATCTTGTAATGTCAACATAATCAAAAGTCTAAGGGCCTGTCCACTGGCTGATGGCTCAGATAGCTTAAAAATGACGTCACTGTCAGATAAGGTAACAAAATCGATATTTCCATTACATATTTTACACGTTGGATTGTTTTCAGACAATATACAATTTGGTGGGACCGACCCTTAAACGTTAAAAGTAGAAAACATTTTTATTTTATTTCTAATAATTTATTTATGCCATAAAAATTCTATAGGGACGTCAGAAGATCGCACGAAGAGAACATTGCATAGAGGACAAACAATAAACAGTGAACATTGTTTGTACGAAAATAAAACGAATTGAAAAACTAACCTTTGACTAAACTTTCGCACAACTATTTAGATTTTGATTCCTATGAGCTTATACGGAGGTACGCACACAACTCGATTTTTAGTTGTGCAACTAAACAGCACAACAGTTGTGCGATATTTTAGTCAAAGGTGTGCTCCCGTTTTAAATCATTCTGCCCTTTGCCTAATGACTTAAGAATAATACTAACTAGTTTAATGAGGTACAGCATTCTTTGAACAGAATGTTTATAAAACAGTCGACTTTACAGTTACCCTCGTAAGATAAACCGTCGATAATTAACACGGCATGCCTAACATTCTGTCACGGCATCTTAACAATTTCTTACTTCCACTACAAGGAAACCAAATAAACAAGAACTGTCACATTAACTATGAAAGAATAAACATATTAGATTGTTACAAAATACATTATTCTACGAAAACTGACTTATAAATAACACGTTATTGATCGGTTTACATTTTTCCACAAGACAAAAACAATGGAACGTAAAAGAGTATACAAAGGATGAAAGAAGCTCAGGACGAATGCGGTTAACCTTTCTGTACAAAATTAATTGTAGAGTTTAAAACCGACAGAGCGGAAAAGAATTTACGAAATCAATTCAATTTCATACACGTATTAAATTCTATAAGTAGAAAATATTTATTTACACTTTGGCATATTCCTACAAAATAATTTATTGTATAATAAAAGATATGATAAATATTGATTTTATAACATACGAATATTTTTTTTGCAAAATTTCAATTTAAAGCGATAAACATCTCGCTTAACATGTGATAATTGAGATCCAAAAGCTCTGCTGATGATCTTAATTCATGTCTTAATAGCTTTTAGCGCAGCTTCAAATGTTTACTGAGATGTCTTACGAAAGCCGAGTGGCGTCTAAACGCGGTCGCCGGCACCGCGACCCGAAATATTGACATTTGATCGAAAGCGTATGATAGAAAAAAAATCGTTACGTATTTGAAGTTTATGTTTTTCTTGTCTTAAGAATTAGGATTTGTTTTGAATTCTTTATTAATCAAAGAAGTGTTGATTTCAAGTAATCGTTAATTTTTATTTAACAATGTGGAATTTTCATTGATTTTCTTTATTCTTTTTAGTGTCGCGTGCAAATGGCCAGCTCAACCTCCTTTATAACCACTTTTATGCTACCAAGGAGGTATAATATGAATCTTTTTAGAAATAAAAGACGTATATCTTAAAATAGTTTTTTAAGAATGTATGTACTCTACTTTTATGTGCTATATTTTAAAATATTTGTTTCTATAATTTGAATTGAGGTCATCATATTTAGGTTTCCATCAATAAACACTTTACGCACACGTAGGATGCTTGTTTATGTGTTATAATCTGTTAATAAACTATTTACACTTCGCGTCTGCGAATATTTGCTTATCCTTCGGGTGTGAATTTAGCTAATGTTAACAGAAAACAAAGCAACTAAGCAATACATCGCCCACAGACAATTAAAATACAGTGTGTGAGATTTAACATAAGATTTATCTACTATGCCCTTTGTTTGCAAACGTAGAAATATCGTATGGAGAAATAGAATACTTCTACTTTATGCAGTATTTCTACTGCACTTTAATACAAAAAGTTCAGAACACGCGCACACCTTAAACTAAACTATCACACAACTGTTGTGTGATTGTCGATTGTTTCGCAGGCAAGTCAAGTTAATTGCACAACTAAAAATCGAGTAGTATGCGCATCTCCATATAAGCTTGTAGGAATCAAAGCGCGATTAAACAGTTGTGCGATAGTTTAGTCAAAGGTATGCGAGCGTTCTTACTATTGCTGTTGAAATAAAATTCCAATATTTAAAAAAAACTTGAGTCTTAAATATTGACTAATGCTAAAGGTCCTTTTATCAATCATCTTTTTATAGTCACATAACACAAAGATTGTGGATTTGATAAGCATATGATTTGAAGCTAATTTTCTATAGATTAGTAAGCAAATTATAATTTTTACTCTCGTCAACGTATAAGGTGTCATTACACCCGTGTTATTTTACGCTATACCAACTGAAGTAGCGAGCAACCGCATTCAATGGCGTACATTGTAATTTATTTTTTACCTCACTCTTCTCGGTAATGATGCGATCCGATTCATACGTGAGACGTATATAGGGTTGCCAACTTTAAAATACAAGGGACAGAGGCTGGCTGAAAAAATGGCAACGATTAGAGTCTTTCAACCGACGATAAACAATAACGTCGAAACTTGAGCCATACCCTTTTCCTTTCATGTGCCTTATTGTGAACTAAGTCATAAATGTCAAATCTGCACGCACCATGCAAACTCGAAGTGACAACCCTATATTATACGTAAGGCATATTACCTTTGCCTTGGGTGCCAACCGCTCCTTGATTCTATATTATTGAGTACAGTTTTAATTCTCACTTCATCTTTATAAATTCACTTCGAGTTGTTGATAATTATTATTGTTACTTATTGTTTATCTCATTATAAGTCTATAAAAATGTTTACGATAAAGCACTGAGAATTAAGCTTCATTGAGATTGTCACATCTATAATTAGTCAAGGTTTATACAGACATTTAAATAATATATAGACGAGGCATAGACAATTTTTTTTTCTCTGAAAGGTCAGTATCAGTTGTCAAGTTTAGTACGTCACCTTCCTTATATTGACACAATAATACATTTTACAAAATTATAATAAGCTCCATATAAACTGAACAGTGGTACAAAAATTAAACGCAATTAATATACTGACATCTAGTTTCGAGGATCTATCAATAGATAGTGTTAGTGATGATTATGTGAAAAATGTTTCAAGTGAAGTGTCCAACTATGCCTCCTCTATATATTTTAATCTCTATGGGTTTATATGACAAATTTCGTCTTACTTCGGAGTACTATCATAATCTAAACATACGTAGGAAGTCTCATTATCCTCACAGAGTCCGTTTTTTTATAATAATCATCTTAGATATCAAAACATTGTCTGTTTCCTTGAGCAATTTCAAACGCAAACTTTTTTATCTGCCTCAATTATTGAGTCAAGTCAAAAAGTCATGAGTACCGGACTTTTTGGTTTGTTTAGGTTCGTCATTAAGTAAGAACGTGTTAGAGTATCACATATATCGATGTTTAAGAAGCCTTATGTGAATGTAAAAATACTTTAAAATCAGAATGAAACCTTTGAGAAAATTCTAATGATAATAAACTTAACATTGATACCAAATATCTTCTGGCCAATACCATCTTCTTAAAACAAAGGAACATATCAAAGCAGCATTCATTAATTATTTTATAATTAAACAATTAATTAAATGTAAGATACCATAAAATAATCCCAAGTAGGGTTGGCGACATGCAGGCGGCCGGCCGAAAAAAATAGTGCCGAATACAAAAGTAGGTTTTTGAGACCCGAAAATACGAAATGAGTATATTAGAGGAAGTTTGAGAGTAGCCCCCGTAGAAGAGAAGGTAAGGAGTAAAAGGTTAGCATGGTATGGGCATGTTATGAGGAGGGATGAATCGCATGTTACAAGGAGAACGTTAGTTATGAGTGTGGAAGTGTACATTGGTAGAGGTAGGCGAAAAAGATGGATGGATTGTGTAAAAGGTGACATGATCAAAAAGGGAGTGATGACTAAGATGACGTATGATAGAGTTATGTGGAGGACAAAAACCTGTTGCGCCGACCCTACGGGAGTAGGATAAGGAGATGATGATGAATTAAATGTAAGATACCAACATTATGCTGTCTAATTAGCGGTAAAACGAGTAGCCGCCATATTAAATTCTTTAAGATCAATATCTAAGATTTATAAATCTCGCCAGCCTTGTAAGATGTAAAGAAAAGAGGATGTGAGATTTAAATCTTTAACATTTGTAATTTGACGGCTTGTCACTAGACAGTTAAAAATATACGTTTAAAATATGTATACGAGGTTCTAAATAGCTGCGTTTATTGCTAAACAAATGTTAGAAAATTGCTTTCACCTTTGAACGCATTTTCTTATCTATTGATTTGAATACGAAATCGACTAACAGAACAGAATATGTGTCAACAAGGTATTGCTATTCTGTTGGTTTTCACAGCAGAAACAAATATAGTTGTACAAAGTTGTCATCAGTCCACATGTTCCTCAACTAAGGGACCCCATAGTAGCGATTCTGAGTGCTGTATTTTAATACTTGCTTTCGCCCGCGAAACCGTCCGCGTGGCATTAAAAAAACAAAAGTGAGTAACCTATGTGTTCTTCCTGACTATCCTTTACGTCTATGCCAAATTCCACCGAGATCCGTTCAGCCGTTTAGGCTACAAACTCTAACAAACATTCATCCATCCATCTAAACTTTCCCATTTATACCTAATAGTAGTATGATTTATGTCATTACCTCGATGCAACTATCAGGTGTACGTAAGAATATTTGTTCTCACGGTCGACTGATTGTCAAGAATTGACCACCATGCCTTATTTGTCTTGTAAACTTGTCAACAATAATTCACTAGATTAGGCCACACATGAAGGTCACAGTAATGTCTGACCCACATCACAATTCACAACAGTTGTTACATCATCGTGTTCTGTATCACAACATGTTTCTTAAACCCTACACGGTTCTCTTCAAATATATTGGCGGCTCAAGGTTGTCGCCGCACAACGCAGTGAAGCCACCAAGATATATGAAAATTAGTAAATTTAAGAGAATAATCGTCTAATTTTAAGAGAGAAATAAACCTTTAACTTTTTTAAAATTTACTTTACTCTTTCAGAATGTATTGTGTTAGTTCTACTTTATAATAAAAAAAATGTTTAATCAGATCTGAAACGATAAAATTCTTTCACAAATATACTTAGCAATCGTGTCTCAACGTCAGTTAGGTTAAGTTGGTTTTGTTTCTCTATCTAACCAATCTAGGGAAGTTGGTATGTTGCTAGTCTTAAATATTCTTTAAGATACATTACTTATGAGAGTTCTGTGAAACCTAGTAAGGTCGTTTACCTTTTAAAAGTGTTGTAGGCAGCGCCGCGCGTCCTGGTATCTTCTCCCGTCAAGTTTGCTCAGTTATGCTTCATTGGCGACTGCTCAGCGATAATTATTGTTTGTTTAAGACTTTGCATTTCTTATTTTGATCTTAGTCATCCGGAAGACTTACTAGAAAGGAAACTGTCTTTGTAATATTTGGAATAGATAGCAAAATTAATAGCTTTAAAAATTGAACTTTTACATTTTAGTTACGGTAGGAAACTAGTCAGCAATCATAGCATATTTTTGAATAATTATTTTTTTAATAAAAAGCCCTTCACTTACGACACGCTTTAGGGTATATATTTTAACGTTATTAAACTTAAGGGGTAAAAAATTGTAAAAAAAACCTTCATGTGGGAAGGGGACCATAAACTACAAGCTGCTAACATTAATGAAGCATGGTAACGGTAATTTTGACATTTGCAATTGAGAATTTGAGAAATGTAAACAATAAAATAAAGATTTTATAATTTCATGCGGATGAAGCCGTACGGGAACAGCTAGTATTTAAAACAAATGCAAAAATACAGATCCTATCAAAGATATACCCAAACGAAATCTAGCACAGTAATAGATAAAAATAAGTTCGTTCAATTGGAAGGCACTCCTTATTTATCTAGTCAATTAAGGGCACGGACGTTTTGTGGGGCGCTATTTAAGACGTGTTGAAGAAATTGTATTATTTATGGGCTCATTAATTAACCGCCCGTAGTCTTGGGAGGTCCTGAACACACCGGTTTTTTTGTTCTCTCGAATTAACACGATCAATTTATCTCATAGTCATCGAATGACTTAACATGGTTATAAGTTATGGTTAGTCAAAAGGAATATTAAAAATCTACATAAAGTCTCTTTTTGAGTAAACTTTATTTATTTAATACTAGCTGTTGCCTGCGACTTCGTCCACGCAATATTAAGATAAAAAAGTAGCCTATAATATGGCTGTCTTTGTCAGCTACCCTCCAGTGAAAGTCCGGTCGAAATCGGCCCAGCCTTTTCGAAGATTACCCGGAACAAACGCGGCTTGCGGACAGATAAACAGACAGACAAAACATTTTTCAATGCGATTTTCGTTATCAGCAACGCAAATACAACATCTTCCCGAAATCTGGAGTTCTTTTGATATTACAAACAGACATTCCAATTTTATTACATGTATAGGCCCTAATCGGTAAATTAATGATGAACTTCCACTTTCTTATTAGTATGAAAACTACACACATATTATATTCTGCGCATCCATTGAACTAAAAACTAATATAAAACAGCAATACATAATATTAATATTTTAAAATGATACATACATTTTTTCTTCTTAAAGCCTGTCCCACTAAATTGTAAATTGTCTGATAAACAATCGAACGTATAAAATATGTGTTGGAAATTTCAGATTTTGTTCCCTTATCTGACAGTGACGTCATTTTTAAGCTATCTGAGCCTCTATCAGCCAGTGGTGGGAGAGGGCCTTAATCACGTAAACCCATGATTAAAATTTAAACGAAAATTAATTATACTAGGTCTCAGTAACTTAGGAAGATTCTCTGACGTTCAAGAGGCGTTATTGTTGTTACTAATTGCTTCATTCAAGATTTAACGAAGTCATCTGCATTATCTCCAATAGGCAAGGTTGTATCTCAGTATATTGTAAAAGCATTATGGCTTCCTGTTATACTTTGAAGCAACAGAACATTTACTTCGACAATGTACGCGATATGACGTGTACGAGTAATTTAGCACAAGGATCTGTACGTAGTTGTATGAAAATTAATGCAAAATTAAGTCTATTTTGTATTTGTTTATTTTTATTTAATACTAGCTTTCGCCCGCGACTCCGTCCGCGTGGAATTTAAAAAAAAACAAAAGTGAGTAGTCTATGTGTTCTTCCAGACTATCCTCTACATCTATACCAATTTTCATCGAAATCCGTTCAGCCGTTTAGGCTACAAACTCTAACAAACATCCATCCATCCATCCATCTAAACTTTCGCATTTATAATATTAGTATGATGTTTTAAGAACTTTTTAATATTATAAGGCGGCAAACGGCCAAGCTTTCACCTGAATTTATCGAAATAGCAAAGCTATCCTGCTCATACTGTCTTTACAGATGCGTTGCGTACCTTTAATCGACGGTATAGGGGACGCACAGAAACAGGATTTAACCCCTACCAATGCGTCCCCCCTCGACAAATCAAATTCCCTTTTACGAAAAGAGCTACTACTATTATAGCTAGAGATATCAAATTATTGGCAATAAACGCAGTCACAGTCAGTTATTAAAACCAATTACTTTGTAAACTGTCTAACAGTAACCGCAATTACTTTAATCGTCCGTTGGATTATAAACATATTGTAAATTTTATGAAAGCTGACATTTATATGGCGACCAGTTTCAAGAGCCAATACTAGTTCTTAGATGCTTATTCAGCGATAGGCTTATTTGACGCTAAATAAGAATCTTATCATATTCCAGAGTGAATATACTTTATTAATTACTAGCTTTCGCCCGCGACTTGAAGTTGACAAAGAACTTAAAGCGTTTTACTGTAAAATTTACTTTTAGCAGTTGCTATAAATTTTTTATAACAATTTCACAAGATGTAAGTGACAAATTATACAATAGTGGTGTGATACATCATTTTTATCAACGAAGAAACCAAAAACTTCACAGTAGTATTGATAAAAAGCGTTTGTATCGTGATCCACACACAATTGTACTGTCTAGTAAATGATTGAAAAGCTTTTGCGACATTATTGGTTTTCACTCTACAATGGTATGCTAACATATTGCCATCCCTCTTATACCCATTGAAAGAACAGAGAACACAATATTTCCCAACATATGGCAGTGGTATATACTATCAATTGTTTCTCTAAGGAGATCGATGTAGAGATAAATAAAATTAGACAGAAAATATTTTGACCATCGTCTTGCTTCATTTCATTTTATGGAAGTTTTCAGTGTGATTATATTTGGAAGTAAAATCAAAGTCTAGAGCTAAGTACAATATCATTTACTCAAAGATAAGTAATACTGGGTTGCTGAAATTTCCATTTATTTTAACATTAGCGAGTGATTCATTAGTGTTAGATTTAACTATGTTTCGGAAACGCATTTCAAGAAGTTATCGAACCAAAATACTAACGAATAGTTAAAGGTAGCTGGGGATCCGGACATAAAAACGTTACGTTAAACATAGATAAGTTATAAAGCCATAAGGACATCACAATCAACTTTATTATAGAGACTGAATGGATTTTATCTTTTATGAAATTAAAAGAAGCGAGCGCGGGTTATCATTTGTTAAGCGCCACTCCATTAGGGATAAAAAAAGATATAAAACAATCGAAACATTAATGATCTTAGTATCAATCGAATTTAATTCAATAAATTAAAAGATTAAAAGTTAGTTGTTTATTTCAAATTTTCTTTGAAGATTTTATATTCAGGATGTAGAGGTGATAAATTTATTTATGTTAGACTTTTATTAATTTTTAAGCTTGATTATTTTGTATTAATTAATTAACTTTATAGTATAGCCCGGTAAAGGATTTTTTATGGGATTATTTAATTACTAGCTGTTGCCCGCGACTCCGTCTGCGTTAAATTAATAAAAAAACAAAAGTGCTATGTTTTCTTCTAGATTATCCTCTACATCACTACCAAATTTCATTGTAATTCGTTCAGCCGTTTACGCTTAATACATTCATCCATCCATCTATCCATCTAAACTTTCGCATTTATAACATTAGTATGATTTACAACAAGAAAAAATATTGACGTTTACCTAAATAACTTTGTTTAAATGTATTTGATTAATGTTGTAAATCCCAACCGTTTTTTTTGCTTTTTAAATATTTTTTTGTATAGTTATATGTAATACAAAAAATCTCGTTTTTACGAAGTCAATGAATATATTATAAAAGAAAATTTATCTTACGTGGTGAACGTAAATCTTTCTCCTTTCCTCGTTGAATTTACTTAATGTCAAACAAAACAAACATGAGAACAAACTTCAAACATGAGCTAAGTTATAAAACTTTGATAGCAACAAGGTTCAATTGATTTTGATGTCCCCTTAAACAGGTTACATCTGCACCTGCGTTATAAAACAGAGGTAGTTAACTATCGAATACTTTTGAGATATCTTACTAAAGATTTCTATTAAGTAAACTCTCTAAGTACGTACTCAGGGTTGACTATTAAGGTCGCTAGATTTTGTCTGAGAAGTCTACAATGAAGAACTAATTTACAAGCTATACTTCTATACTAATAAAAGCAAGCCCAATCACAGTATCTTTTTGAATATTTTTTTCTTTAATAAAAACGCTCTACACTTACGACACGCGTTAGGCTATATATTTTCACGATGTTAAACGTAAGGGGGTAAATAAATTAGAAAAAGCCTTCATGTGGGAAAGGGACCATAAACTACAAGCTGCCAACATTAAGGAAGCAAGGTTATTATAGTAACGGTAATTTTGACATTTGCAATTGAAAATTTGATATATGTAAACAACAAAATAAAGTTTTTATAATTTCATGCGGATGAAGCCGCACGGGAACAGCTATGTATGGAATAAAGACTGATTAAGCAAACTTAATCATAAAACGTCATTGAATAAGGTGGTAAACTCTAAAGAACTATTTTTAATAAATTTGATTAATTTGGTCATTTATTACACTTCAGGATAAATTCTCACCAAAGAGTACTAATATATCAATATTGTTTCAATGCTAGAATGTTCTACGATATTATTTTGTTTTTAATAGGCCCTGAAAGAACTTTTTATCAGAATGAAGGCTACTCAATTTCCAGTAAACTCAACTTTGACCAAGTTAACTTCGTGGTCACTAAACTTTCTATTATATTTCCCTGATGTTAAAAATAATGCAATAAATCCTCCTTTAGTTTCTTAAACGTTAATCGTACTTATCTCGAAACGTTTCTATTTTGTTATACCTCAATTGCTTTTTAAATTGGAATTTTATTGCCGCTCCAAGGCAGTGTCGAGTATCATTACTTTAAAAGTATCCCCTTTGTCGGTACCGCATTTATACTGCCTGATATTGTTCCAATATATCGGTACAATATTATCATTAAATATTAACCAAAGTAAAAAGTACTTACAACTTATCTTACTAATATTATAAATGCGAAAGTTCAGATGGATGGATGTTTGTTAGAGTTTGTAGCCTACACAGCTGAACGGATCTCGATGAAATTTGGCTGAGACATAGAGGAAAGTCTGGAAAAACATATAGGCTCCTCACTTTTGTTTTTTCTTAATTCCACGCGGGGACTCGCGTGCGAATATTAGTGAAAATATATTAAAAATAATTTGTGTTATTTTTGTGGAACCCAATATTTGATTGATTTATACATTCTAGAGAAAAAAGACTTACTAATTTACATGTGAAATTAAGCAAATGATATTAACCAGGTAGGTATTTTTTTTAATTCAATTAAGAGTAATCCTCCGTCGCGCCCCCCACGGTGTAAAGTTTACAATTCTCCCCTACTGCGTCTAATACAAATGGTATTTTTTTAGTTAGATTATACAAATTCAAGTATTATAACTTTGGTACAAGAATTAATATTTTTATATACCTGGTAAGATTATGACCTGAAGAAATTCACAATTTCTATGTCACACTACGCAGAGAAATATATAGATAATATAGGACCAGATATAATATAGGATCCGTTCACTGAAGTGTAGAGCAGAGCAGAATTATATTGCAAATAAAATTGAGCTTTATAGGATTTAAATAAGATTTAATTTTACTTTACATTTGTTTTTACGCTTGCACGTGTTAAGAAAAGATATACAAAGTAAAATGAACCTTGTACCAATTGCATTAAGCTCAATTTTATTTGCGATAAAATCTGCTCTGCTCTACGCTTCAGTCTGAATGGAGAACTCGTTCCCATAGTTTAGGGTGACCATGGTGTTTTTGTACAGACTAATAAAAAATATTTGTGAATGGCGTAACTAAGTACCGGAATTTCGCAAATGAGTTTTTATAACTAACCGTTTATAATGACAATTGTGAAAAAGGTCAGGCGTAACTAGATTGATTTTACGGCAAAATGCAAAATAAAATCAACAGATGTTTTTGTTCAAACAAAAACTAGATCTTACAAAACGTTACTGGTACACGGAAATTGTAATCCTTTTCTTTTGTAAGAGTCATTTAATTAAAATAATATTGGCTATTTATAACTTAGCAACATCAAAAAAAAAATCTGTTACTAAAAATGTTTACTTACAATATTTAACTAAAGCTGCAAATAACTATTACGGTAATAAATGGCACTTTATTTGGATAGCCTATGAAATCTTAGGCCTTGTTTTCATTCTACTATATAAACTAAGGGTCGTTACACATAAATGTATTAATGCTAACGAACAATAGATGTAGTGACTCAACACCTTTACTTGCAAAGAATGATCTCGTAATAATTACTAGACCACAAAACTTAAATCTTACGTCTACGCATGTTTACAATGCGTTTAAATTACCGGAAATTTCCAAGTCACGTTCCACGATTAAGTCGTCATTACCAACAAAATAGAACCTGATGCGCTTTTGACCGAGCTTTCTAAGCGGTCATGACTTTTTAATGAGTTCCGACGCCCGTAGCATTGTGGTCAATACATTGTGCTTACTGGGTTGAAATTAAATGTTCGATATGTAATTGGGTTCTTTTTTTAATCCATGTTATCTGCCCCGGCTTCGCGGCTGCACATTTTTTTAAATATTTTATAACGATATAAAGATTTAGCCAGCGACTCCATCCGCATGGAATTAAACTAAAATAAGTAGCCTATGTGTTCTTTCAAACTATCCTCTACATCTATGCCAAATTTCATCAAGATCTGTTCAGTAGTTTAGGCTACAAACTCTAACAAACATCCATCCATCGATCGTTCCAAACTTTCGCATTATTATTTACTAGCTTGCGCCCGGGACTCCGTCCGCGTGGAATTAAAAAAAGAAGTGAGTAGCTTATGTGTTCTTCCAGACTATCCTCTACATCTATACCAAATTTCATCGAAATCTGTTCAGCCGTTTAGGCTACAAACTCCAACAAACATCCATCCATCGATCGTTCCAAACTTTCTCATTATTAGTTAAAAATAAGATATTAGTAGGATTAAATATTCAGAGTTCAGAGTAATAATTTAACATTAAAAAAGCAAGTAACTATTACTAGTTACGTACGTATCTTCTTTGTAGTTATCAACTCACAATAACATTGCGTCCCCAATTCACTTGGGTGAGGTTAATTGATGGCACTACAAACATTGCCTTCTCAGCACGCACTAACTGAAATGTAATAAAAAGGCAGTATGATAAATTAAGACTAAAGATAAATAATAAAATTCAATTGAAACTAAGAAAAGATGTAAGAAAAGCCATTTTCATGTCTCTAGACGATTGCTTTCAGTTGAATTGACACGTATCCTTGTCTCTTTTTTACAAAGATAATTTGAAATGTGGTAATGTCAATCAGTGATTTCTATAAATGAATAGGTCAATGGAAATTACAGCTTTTACTCGTTCAGATTTAAACGCGTCTGTATATGTTATTGATAGTTAATTCTATCTCTATTATTATAAATCACCACCACCACCACCGCGATCGTCAGCGTCAAAACGGCGATATTCAATTAGGCACAAAATACTACATCTTATAACTTGTTTATTTAAAAAGGTTAGTGGAGTCAACACTGTATTTTGACATCACATCCCTCATATCTTTTCAAGTAGATGTAAAGATTTATTCAAATTCTATTTCCCTTTTCAACAGTTTACAAGGTCTACAATCTATTTTCAAAGCCTCTTTGACGACCAGGTAATTGCTAGTTAACCCAAATACCGCAGCAGCGCGCACGCCATCCGTCACCGCTTGTCGAAACTAATTAAAAATGCGACAACGGGGAACGAAGATAGATTTTAAAGTTCATTAACTTCACTGAATTCACGGCCTATTATTATTAATGGCCCCTTTAAGTAGCTAATGAGGAATCTAGTGCCAATATCTATACATATAATAAAATTGTAGTGTCTGTATTTCGGGAAGATGATGTATTTGCGTTACTGATAACGAAAGTCGAATTTAAATGTTTTTTGTTTGTCTGTCTGTCTGTCTGTCCGCAAGCCACGTTTGTTCCGGGTAATCTCCGAAATGGCTGGGCCGATTTCGACCGGACTTTCACTGGAGAGTAGCTGACATAGACGGGCATATTATGGGCTACTTTTTTTATGGTAATATTGCGTGGACAAAGTGGCGGGCAACAGCTAGTTATTAATAGTTTAATATTAAGAATTTAATTTAAAATGTTTAATACAAACTGAAACAATAGACGATCACCTAAATTCACTGTAAATATTATCTATTCAATTGTAAGTCATTTTTATCTTCAGTATTAAATACTTTCGGTTTGTCTGTTATAATAAAGAAACTGGAAATTTATCAGTACCTAATAAAATTTTAATACCTTAAAATATATGGATCAAAGCTTTTAAAGTTAATCTCTTATATTTATTGTGGTCAATAAAATTGTGTTCACATTCATGAATTAAAGAAACTATCGATTTCTGATAAATTATGTATGAACTTTTAACTGTTCAATTCACTTACGAACTAATTGGTTCATATTTTAGAAGCAACTAATTATAGATACTGTGAGAAATACCACTATATCGGAGGAAACAAACAAATGTATGGATAATAAAATAATTGGAGAACTGAAACTATAAATCTAAGGTGTAAACTACTTTACAAATGCAATCACAAACTTTGATATGTTGTAACTTGAACTTTATAGAGGAAATAAAGCCAATTAGAGTGTAAAAGCTAATTAGATTAATTATTAAATACATTAATTGAGTTATAAATTTATGAATGCAGTAAGACTTGTTGTTTTTTGGCAGACTTAGGGCCTGTCCCACCAATTTGTAAATTGTCTGATAACAATCTAACGTGTAAACTACATGATGGAAATATCACATTTTGTGTCCTTATCTGACAGTGACGTCATTTAAGCTATCTGAGTCTCTATCAGCCAGTGGTGGGACAGGCCTTTACTCTTTCTTTCGACCCAGGAATAAATATGTTTGCGGAATATTTCTAGGATGATTATAAAATTGAAAAAGGAGAAAAAATTTCATTAACTCTTAGAAACAATCGGCAGATAGTAGCAATTGGTAGCAAACAATTTATGTTGCCGTCAATAAAAGATAACATCATTTTAATTAATTAATTATGTTATGATAACACTATCTACTTCCCAACATATCAATCATATTGATTTGATAAAATGAAACAAATCATGTTTTAAATCTATGAAATACTAGTTGTTGTAATACTGTTGCCCGCGACTTCGTCCGCGTGGTATTAGAAAACGTACTAACTATATAAATACCAAAAAGCTACGTATCCCTCGGGAACCGGACGTTTCTCGGGGAAGAACCTTATCCCATGCGTACTCCAGACTTTGTTTTATATCTGTGCCAAATTTCAATAAGATATGTTGAACCGTTGCAGAATGATCGAGTAAACATTAAAAAACTAAAATGAATTCCACGGGAACCGTAACTATTCCCAGGATAAAAGTAGCCTATGTGTTCTTCCAGACTATGCTCTAAACCTGTGCTAAATTTCATGGAGATCCGTTCATCCGTTTAGGCTACAAACGCTAACAAACATCCATCCATCCATCGTAACTCTCGCATTTATAATATTATATTAGTGAGATAGTAAGATATAATGAAGCATGTACGACATCGATCCAATGTGCATCCAGTAACATTTATTTTGACGTGGCCCTCACAAGGTGTGTTTCTTAAAGATTCTTTAGATAATATTAATAGCGTTATAATTTATCCCAAACGTAAGTAACTGATTAATTTTTGATTCTGTGATGCATCTCGCCGCCTGATGGATTAGCTCGTTTAACTGGAGCGTAATCTTAACTCGAAGATTCAAATAAAAAACTCGGAATCGTAAAGTTTGTTAAATGTTACTTGTGGTCTTTGTGTTGCCTTACCTTATTTTTTTTTCTTTTAATATTAAATGGGAAAAATGAGCAGCGAGAACACCGAGGTGGTCAACGACGCCCATGGAAATCCGCAACACCAGAGGAACTGATGATGTGTTGCCGGCCTTTGAGGAAATGATAGGCTCGCTTCTTGAAGCCAAATAATGATACGGAAAGCAATGCAGAGTTTCTACTTCGTCGTCTAGAAATCCTGGAAGACGGACGGACGGACGGACGGAAGATTATATCCACCCTCATAAGCCCAAAACCTAAAGATATCTTAGATCCGGCCAACTATCAGCTATTACCTCCTTTTTCTCTGAAATCGTGGAAACAACCATCAAATGCCAAATCATGGCACTTCGAAGAGCACCAGCTGCTAGCGGCCGTTAGTATGGTTTTCGTTTTAAAAAAAAACAGCAACGTAAAACACCATTCCGTACAGATTTCATAAATCAGTAAGTTCATTGATCTTTGATATTATAGTTTTATAACGACTTTACTATTAAACATTAATATATTCATAAATAAATAACTTCAGGAGCAGAGGGCTTCTAAAACTCCGAAAGTCACGACGGGTGGTGTTCTAGCGAGCGGCCGTCGCTAATTGAATTAAAGATAAATATTTCACTGTTCTGATGATAGATACTTTATAATCGTGAGGAAAGTTACTACTTATGTGCCGTACAAACGGGTTCGGGTCCCGCGGCACAACCTACCCTTGAACTACGATTGCACCGGAGGGCATAATATTGTAAACTGAGGGGAAATGGTACTTACCAGCTCGTTGACTTGCCTCACCTCCTGCAGGTGCCTGGTCTCAGTCAGTGTCAATCGAGTCAAAGTCTGGTTCTGTCAAGTCAATAGGCGCCACCGTGAAGATGCACCGCAAAGAATAGAAACGCGAAACCGAATTTAGCGACCCTGTTCGCTACCGAAATTGACACGCCCGTTGTGTCCTCGCGTTCTCAAGCAACCAACTTCTATATCCTATTCGCACACGTGTTCCCGACCGACTCGCTTGGCTGCTTGCTGACGACTCTTTCACCGCACACCTCTCCGCAGGCCCCGCGCCCGTCCGTAGCGGAGAGGGATTTTCCATCTACCCGCCCGTGCGGGAGAAATAAAATAGGCCCGGTTACCCTCACTAACCCGGGGCGCGAAATTTAAATTATGTTCGCCACCGAATGTGGCGAACTAGTACGATCTGTACCGAACAACTTAAATACTATTTAAATAGTGAAATATACTTAATGCATACATTACATTTTAAATTACCTTTCAATGTAAAATAATAAAATAAGTAAGCAACGAGCATATAACCCTACATCGATTTTTGAGCACAAGATATAAATTTCTCGTGCCAAAAAGTTGATCATGGACCATTTATAGGCTATGGAGAGTGTGAGCAGGAACTACACAATATACTCGTATTTCAGACGTTCAGACTAGCGCCGAAATCCATCCTTTTGTAGTTACGAACGATAAAGTTTGAGTCATCGTTCCTTACGCACTGGGAAGGATTGGAATAAGTTGTCAGCGTCGGTTTTCCCGTCCACATATGACGTAGGGACCTTCAAGAGAGGAGGGAATCAGTATTTATTAGGCTAGCATGTACCATCTTTCTTTAAATGGGATTGTGGTCAAGCGCTAGTAAAACGTTTTAATCATCTTTGATAATTGACCTTGCAGGTTTAAGAATAATCTTTTATCCGTAATAACTAATCAAATCTTATCCATTTCCTATCATCAGTTCTCATAAAGGAGAAATGACGAATCTTTTCTAACTAAATCTAATCTTGATCGAAGCTAGAATATCCATTCGCGATTTTTGACTCTCTTATCATTTTTATATCTTTGATTACTTCATTTTCATCGAGATACGGGAACGTATAAATTGTAACTGGGCCAGGCTTAAGAACAGTTATTAAAACATACGAGCTTGGGAAATGAAAATGCGTTCTTTTCTCGTACTTGTTTTTGCTGTTGTCGTGGTATCAATACCGATAAACATACCTGATCCAAGTGAATTAGTTTATTTAAATGAAGATCAATTTGAAGATTATCTCGATGTTTGGTTGAAATTGAAATATCAAAACATTAAACAGATTAGTCCCAGAAATGCGGGTAAGTTTTGTTCCTTTTAAGTGCTTAATTATTTGTCAAATAACAATTGTATTTGATTATCTTTTTTTACAGTTTGTTGAATTTCATAAACTGCTTCAGCTTCAATTATTGAATTAATAGTTAAGTGTTTATTTTTTTTAATTCTGTAAAAAATCATTGTTTTACTTATCTTAAAATTTTCACTTAGCATTAGACTAACTAGTCGTTTTCCCTTTAAATTTAGAGAATAATTAACCTTAAAATAAAGGACATAAATGTGATTTGAAACATGTCGTTTCGTTTGAACTTTTAAATTGTAATTTTGTAAGCCAGGTTGCACAATACAAGTTAATGGCGACCTCGGGCAACCGCAACCGGTGTACATTCACGACAATAATTATCTCGCACCGACTGGCAACACTGGACTAATACATCTCAGAACAGGAGAGGAGGTTACTATCGCTTGTGTCGGATCTGGGCAAAAAATTGTACATCCCAGTGTTACCAGTTCTGTAAACATTGGTGTAAGTTTTGACACATCATTTGTTGATCATTATTATAAACGAGTAAACGCTCTCGCTCCTAGCAATAGAGGAGATCAATATTCAACCAAAAGTTTCTGATCTCCTTATTGAAAGGACAATTAACATAACTGTAACTAGCGTAATTAACTTAAACACTCAGAGCTACTGATTCCGCCAGAATGGCGCGCTATTCCAATACGTCTGCATGACATTGACAGCTGTCAGATAGGGACGGGACGTATATGCCAATAATCTAGTGTTGTACCAATCCAGCGCAGTACTGATTTTCTTCGTAACATTATCTACAAACTCTTACCTATATCATATGAGCGATCTGGGAACTGTTCTAACATGTGTTTCCACAGACTGCAACATGCGTGAACGATACCCTCTTCTCCGGTAAAGGCTGGATAGATGGGGTGTGTGCATTTGGTGATCTCACTTGTTCCGCCCATTGTACTCACGAAGCTGTATTAACATCTGAGAGATGCTTTAACAACAATGTCGTAATTCGGTAAGTAATAAGTACAAGTGTTTCTTACAGCTAATAAGTGTAGCAAACAATTGGAACAAACTCTTCAGCGTTTCCGTTTAATAATGACTTCATACTAATATCAAATATATTTAGATTTTTGACTACATTGCAAATTGCTTTCAGATTCAGAGATCGATCTCTTGTTTAATTACTACTAAACATATAATAATACACAGTAAAAGTATACTATACTTAATTTTTTACAGAGTGGGTTTCACTGTAAACAATGTGTTTTACCCCCTTTACTGGTCTTGCTTTGATCAGAATCGTTTGGAAGTTCTATACGTATGGTATGAACAGAATCCTCCCAATGCCGTCAATCAGGTTGGCGTCGCTCGACCAAGCTGGAAGGGTATGATACATATTTTTATTATAGGGATTAGTACTTTAGTTTCACATACTTTAACATATTCTCCCAACCCAGTTGTTATCCAAATGTTGATAGGAAGCGATCGCCATAAGAAAAAATTGCTCATATACTTCTTTCTTGGTGTTCTGAAGCTAATCCATCGCTGATATCGCCTTGTTTCGAATAATCAATTTAGTTCATGAATCAGATTTCCAATGAAATTATCAAATATTATGTACAATAAAGATTATTTCAGCCGACACATTCTACCCTGGCGTTGATGTCAACAATCGTTACACTGTGGCGCAACAGAAAGTGACCATATCTAATTACGTGGGAAGTGATTTGGCGGAGAAATACGTCACCAACACGCAATATCTAGCTCGTGGTCATCTCGCTGCTAAAACTGATTTCATATACGCAACAGGACAACGGGCTACGTTCTATTTTATAAATTGTGCTCCTCAATGGCAACTCTTTAACGGCGGCAATTGGAATTTGCTCGAACAAGTGAGTGTAAAATTAAATTTATTCAAGGATAGGCCAATAGAAGTATATTGGAGGATAAGCGTCTTTAAATTGCAGTACGTTTGCCTACATTATGATGTCAGTATACTGCACCTGTTGGATGGTCTTTCACGATTCTAAGAAAGCGAACCCAACCGTTTTTATGACTTATGTCATTTCAAATACATTAGCTTGTTGACTTCCATGATTGCTTACAATTTTAAGAATTTATTGTATTTTATAATAATATTTTATTATTACAGAACCTTCGTACACGAATCGGTGAAGCTGGTTACAATACTATGGTTTATACCGGAACGTATGGAGTACTTCAGTTAAGAGACTCCAACAATCAACTTGTTGATATCTATCTACAGCGAGATAGCAATAACAATACTCAATTGCCGGTACCTTTGTATTATTATAAGGTAAGATATGAAGTAAAACATTTAAATTTTTTATTTTATTCTCATCTTCTTGAAATATGCAAATAATTTTATATTTTGTGACTCTATTAGCTTGTGATAAACAGGTCAAAAGTGCCATTTTTCGGTCATTTTACTTAATCGATTCGAATTCGAAGATTCGATCCTTTATTAATCCCTAATTAATTCATATAAAATGCTAGCTGTTGCTCGCGACTTAGCCCGCGTGAAATTAAAAATATATAGCCTATGTTACTCAGTGATAACGTAGCTTTTTAATGGTTAAAGAATTTTTGAAATCGGCCCTGTAGTTTTTGAGTTATTTCAATACATACAAAAGTACAAAAATATATATCGTTCCTCTTTATAATATTAGTATAGATATTTCTTTTCTTGATCTTGTAATATTTAATTGATATACTACGTTATTTTCAATACAGGTGGTCTACGATCAAGCAAATCGTCTTGGTACAGCTTTCGTCGGTATCAACAACCCTTACATCACTCTGGAAGAGGCTCGTTCCCTCACGTTCTGTAACGACCATTGTCGTAGCAATTCCTCTTTCTCCTGGCTCGGCTGGCAACCAGACCGCGTTGATAGAGGTTACAGCTTCTGCTGCAGTATTGACGACTTTAGAACATTTATTCCACATTTACCAACCTTTACTGTTACTGACTTACTTACGTAGGCAGTAGTAATGACCTATCTATTAGATGCTAATATTTAGCGCGAGCGCACATCTTTGACTAAACTATCGCACTACTGTTGTGCTTGTCAATTGTTTCGCAGCCCATTCAACTGTTTAGTTGCACAACTAAAAATCGAGTGGTGTGCGCACCATATAAGCTCATAGGAATCAAAGCTCGACTGAACAGTTGAACGATAGTTTAGTTTAGTCAAAGATGTACGCGCGCTTTAGAGGTATAAATTTAAAAATAATATAAATATTTTTCGAACAATTACCTTTTTATATTATTACTAGCTTTTGCTCGCTGACTCCGTCCGCGTGGTATTAAAAAAAAAACAAAACCAAGTAGCCTATGTGTTCTTCCACACTATCCTCTACAACTATGCCAAATTTCATTGAGATCCGTTCAGCAGTTTAGGCTACAAACTCTAACAAACATCCATCCATCCACCCATCCATCTAAACTTTCACATTTATAATATTAGTATGATTATCCTATGCCATTGAACCATGCAGACGATACCAGTGACCAAGTTATTAATAAAATTCCTTTGAATGCAAAAGATCCATTGGAATTTCCCATCACAAGTTGTTAATGACGCCGCTCACTTGTTCCATTTATAAATATTAACTTTATAGCCTTACTTTGCAGTATAGCTAACTAAAATTATTCTCAAATATGCCTGAAACTAATACAAATTCTAATAGATATTTTCGTACTGCGTCATAGCCTGTTGTATCTCTTTATTTTGCTGCCATCTTCGCTCATCTAGGCTAGGTAAATGTGTATATTATAGTCTATTTGTAAATTTGTTTGCATTACAAATTGCGAACAATTCACTATGTTGACTTCACTGTCAAATCACACTATTAAAATTATTCATGTGTGATATAGATTCTTGTTTACTTTACTATATTTTTTATTTAATTATCCGACTTTTAATTACCAGGTTTTATTTCAAGATGGACATAATAATTGACTAACACACACGCGTTGCTGATCCTGTCTTTAGTGTACTTATATACATATGCGGGAGCGTGTTCCGGCAAAGGAAATGGCACGTCTAAAATACTTACTTGATCAAAGGGTGTGTAAAATTAACAATTTTAGATTCCATTTTTTGATTGACCAGATTTAATTAAAAGATATTGCAAAAAATCCTACAGGTAATGAGACCACCTGCGAACATACTTTTAATATAAATTCCCATCTCCGTAGAGAATATAAATTGACTTTTAATGACGAAAAAAAACACCATTGTTTATGCATTATTTACTTAACTATGTATATTTAGATACCTTGGAAGGTACATAGACTGCTAATTAACATTTTTAAGGTCATTAATAGTTGGATAAAAATGAGCTGTTAAAGAGCATGCGCACACCTTTGAATAAACTATAACACAACTGCTTAGTCTCGCTTAGATTCCTATGAGCTTATATGGTGCGCACACTACTCGATTTTTAGTTGTACAACTAAACAGTTGATTTTTTTTATAACATAAGGTGGTAAATGAGCAACCGGCCACCTGAATCCGCCAAAATGGCGAAGCGACCGCTGCCCATAGACATCCGCAATTGCAGATGCGTTGCCTACCATTATCCGACGGAGGAGGAGACACACATAAAGAGGATATTTCCCCTTCCTATGCATCTCCTCTACCGTCAAATCCACTTCCCCTTCGCATCCTCTCGTTATAAGAAAAGGGTGGTAAAGAGATAGGGACTTAAATTAGGCCTCCGGCACCACACTCATCAGACGAAACACGGAATTGCTTCCATTTCACGCCTGTCTTCTGTGTGGTCGTGGTATTACACCGGTTTGGCTGCTAAACAATCGAGAATCGCATTGTTGTGTGATAGTTTAATCAAAGGTGTGCGTCGCTCCAACTATTTATTACCTGCTATCACCAATACAATCTTTCGTATGAATAATTGCTTATTATCTTCTTACTTTCAATATCTTGTATCGCTTTCATTTCTTTTAACTATAATAAGCTGTTAATGTTTCGTTGTTAGCGCATCGCTCTAGGCGTAGCCATTAAGGCCTATCCATAATGGCGTAAGTGCGGTGCGGAGATCGAGCATCCCTTCCATTATTCGATACAATTCAAATGTATAGTACTATGCAAATTGTATGGTAGCTCAGACCGTCGCTGAGGTTGCACTGAACACAAGAAGAAGTGGGATGACTCAAAGATATATATAAGGCAGGGGCATATTCTCCAACTACAGAAAGTCACTGGAAATCAATCAGCACAGCTAACCAAGAGCTGCTGTGGATTTTGAATTTCATATTACCAAGTTTACCATAATAAACTACAAGTTTTGTTGTAAATGGTATCTTATGTTTCATAATTGCCTCCTTTCGTGAGATGCTATCAATATAAATTACGTTTCGTCGGATGTATGGTGGCCAAAAGATGTTCCGCGAGTTTTTACTGCCGATACAATCGTGCAAAAACATTCATCCATTTCATTCAGCTTGAAACAAATGAGACAACATTATCATTTTGATCTTACTATGTAGTATTTCTTTTATTCACATTAAAATAATTTGAGTATAAAGTGTGTATAACAAGAGACTTGATTTAAAAATTCTAAAGGACTCTACCTTGTTTTTTTAATTTCCGCCGCTCATTTCAATTAGTTTTTTATACGTATTAATGACACACGGTCCAATGCCTTCGTTATCTAAACAAAACATCGACTGGGACACGCGTGTCAGAGCAATGAATGTGCGTGCCACTAACTGGTTTTTAATTTAGAATGATCTGTCAATTGCTCTATACATCGAATAGTGTCCGAGTAGTACGATCACCAAGGGATTTGTCATTCTAAATAGACGCTAAGGAACTATTAGAAGCGTTAAATGTCTCTGAGTGCGGCAGAAAGTACTGTGTGTAATTTTGTGTAATTCAATACTATATCAAATACTAGCTTACACCCGCGTCGCCGTACGCGTGGAATTAAAAAAAAAGTAGCCTAAGAGTTCTTCCAGACTATCCTCTACATCTATGCCAAATTTCAACGAAGTCCGTTAAGCAGTTTAGGCTACAAACACTAACAAACATCCATCCTTTTTTCAACTCAACTTTCAAGTTTTATATACCCGATTGAATGAAAAAATAAAATGAATTTAATGTTACAGCTAATCTATACCTTTTTTTTTTTTTTTTTTTTTTTTTTTTTTTTTTTAACGTAAATAAACCAGCGCTTGACCTCGACTCCACCTAAGTTAAGTGAAGACGCTGCCGAAGGATAGAGCGCGCTAGCTCAATAAGTATATCTACATCCATATATTATAACAAAATTGGAGTATCTGTAATATCAAGAGAAAAAGTCCAGATTTCGGGAAGATGATGTATTTGCGTTGCTGATAACGAAAATCGCATTAAAAAAAATTGTCTGTTTGTTTGTCCGCAAGCCGCGTTTGTTCCGGGTAACCTCCGAAACGGCTGGGCCGATTTCGACGCGACTTTCACTGGAGGGTAGCGGACATGGATAGGCATATTATAGTCTACTTTTTTTTAATTCCACGCAGACAAAGTCGCGGGCGAAAGCTAGTATTAGTATAAAAATAAAGAACTATTTATTTGTTTCAATACAAACATGTCAGTTAAACCTTGTGTAATGTCTTTAGTGAGTTGTCGCAAAACATTCTTTATGTCTACCAATAACAGATTACTTCGAATTAAAAACGAGTTATCTCATAACATTCAAAACATATGTTAAATTATGTTTTAGTCACACCATTAGTCGAGTCATGAGTAAAGTAAATCATTTGACTCGTAAATAAATGGCAACTCGAAGTGTGAATGAAGGCACTCATTACTTAGTAATCAATTATAACATTACTAAGTGATACATTATATTATAAAAAAATATGTTTTAAACTAGTATGAAATTACATATCAAGTAAAACCGTCCGTTTTATATTAAAAGTCACATAAACAACAAGCAAATCAAGTTTTATATACCCGTTTGTATGAAAAAATAAAATGAATTTAATGTTACAGGTCATCTATACCTTTTTTTTTTTTTTTTTTTTTTTTTTTTTTTTTTTTTAACGTAAATAAACCAGCGCTTGACCTCGACTCCACCTAAGTTAAGTGAAGACGCTGCCGAAGGATAGAGCGCGCTAGCTCAATAAGTATATCTACATCCATATATTATAACAAAATTGGAGTATCTGTAATATCAAGAGAAAAAGTCCAGATTTCGGGAAGATGATGTATTTGCGTTGCTGATAACGAAAATCGCATTAAAAAAAATTGTCTGTTTGTTTGTCCGCAAGCCGCGTTTGTTCCGGGTAACCTCCGAAACGGCTGGGCCGATTTCGACGCGACTTTCACTGGAGGGTAGCGGACATGGATAGGCATATTATAGTCTACTTTTTTTTAATTCCACGCAGACAAAGTCGCGGGCGAAGGCTAGTATTAGTATAAAAATAAAGAACTATTTATTTGTTGCAATACAAACATGTCAGTTAAACCTTGTGTAATGTCTTTAGTGAGTTGTCGCAAAACATTCTTTATGTCTACCAATAACAGATTACTTCGAATTAAAAACGAGTTATCTCATAACATTCAAAACATATGTTAAATTATGTTTTAGTCACACCATTAGTCGAGTCATGAGTAAAGTAAATCATTTGACTCGTAAATAAATGGCAACTCGAAGTGTGAATGAAGGCACTCATTACTTAGTAATCAATTATAACATTACTAAGTGATACATTATATTATAAAAAAATATGTTTTAAACTAGTATGAAATTACATATCAAGTAAAACCGTCCGTTTTATATTAAAAGTCACATAAACAACAAGCAAATCAAGTTTTATATACCCGTTTGTATGAAAAAATAAAATGAATTTAATGTTACAGGTCATCTATACCTTTTTTTTTTTTTTTTTTTTTAACGTAAATAAACCAGCGCTTGACCTCGACTCCACCTAAGTTAAGTGAAGACGCTGCCGAAGGATAGAGCGCGCTAGCTCAATAAGTATATCTACATCCATATATTATAACAAAATTGGAGTATCTGTAATATCAAGAGAAAAAGTCCAGATTTCGGGAAGATGATGTATTTGCGTTGCTGATAACGAAAATCGCATTTAAAAAAAATTGTCTGTTTGTCCGCAAGCCGCGTTTGTTCCGGGTAACCTCCGAAACGGCTGGGCCGATTTCGACGCGACTTTCACTGGAGGGTAGCGGACATGGATAGGCATATTATAGTCTACTTTTTTTTAATTGCCGCGCTGTATATGGCGTAACGGGTGGTCCAAATTTGCGCTTACGAAGTTTGCGGGCGACAGCTCGTTCTTAATAAACTTTTAATAGACACATGTCAAATACATTACAATAGGAATAAAAACCGTTTAAACCCACAATCAAAATTTGTTTTGACCTCCTGAGCTTGCGACGAGTCTCGTTATTACTGAGGTCAAAAGCCACTGGCCATGATCGCTGGAATTTATTTAAAAAAAAACAATAAGTAAACTATGATGAGAAGAGGTCAAACATCCACGTCTCAATATAACAAGCTCGTTGACAGTTACATTCTAATAAAGATAGTTATCGTTAGTAGAATCATCAAAATCTTACTTACTTTTACGATACCTATTGAGGTGGTCTACCTCTACAAAGCTTGTGGTCCGTCCGTTAAGAACCACCCTGCATAGAAATGAACAAATGTATTCTTCATAAAAAAAAATATAATGTCATAATAATTTGTATGGAAATTTTAACAATTCTAATTTAAATAGGCCTCTAGCGTTTTAAAATGTACAAGAGCTATTGCGTAACAATGTTCAAAATTGCTCAGACATAAAAGATCGGCAGTGAAAGCGAAAATACCTCTCAACGGGAGGCGACACGAACCCACTTAACATTTTGACTTCGCATATATTACTACGTCATTATTATAAGCAGAACTATTGCGTTTATACTATCTATGGCTATCAAGTTTTCTTATTCAAACTTACATCCCTTAAAAAATTATAGGAAATTATTTTGGATGGCCTAGAAAGTTAAAAAAGATTTTTTAAGTTCCTGTAAGGGAAATCGTGTTTCACGTCATATTTTACTAATTTAAAATGAAGTAGTAGTTGTCCATTGTTTGTCCACTATTACATAAAACTTCTTAATAAGACATCATAATAAATTAAAGAATTTATTTTAACTTAATAATACTTCATTCGATGTAAAGATGTTCACTAAACAGCGCTTTCTCTGTGCATGGTGAGAGTGACGTCAGGAGGCGGGTCATGTATGACTGGCAGGTGGCGCCACTGTGTCAAGCCAACTTCTTCTGTTTCCAAGTAGTCGCTACTACGGGAGCGCAGGCTGCAAGACGAACGCGCCTTCAAATCTGTCAAAGATAGCTTACGTCAAGTAAGCACACAACTTTGACTGAACTATCGCACAACTGTTTAGTCTCGGTTTGATTCCTATTAGCTTATATGATGGTGCGCACAATACTCGATTTTTAGTTATGCAACTAAACAGTTGAATTGGCTGCGAAACAATCAACAATCGCATAATTGTTGTGCGATATTTTAGTCAAAATTCTGCGCATGCTCTTAAGTCTGTGTTAGAGAGAAATAAAAATTTAGACTGAAAAAAAAATTCATGTCACTATTTCCACTTATGAGGAATATTCAGTTTTGGCTATCACTTAAATCTAAAGTTAGCTAAACGCAAAGAAAGACCATCCTATAATACAATTACATTAGTGTCAACGTTCAACATAATTCAACAATGATACCATAGTGTGTGTTGCGTGCGTTACAGATGAAATTTAAGATTAGCATTTTATTACAAGCAAAACCCTAAAAAGAACACTAGTATAAAATATATAATTTTAAACATTACCCCTTGTACTGTTCAGAAACTCTCGCGTAATATCATCGATGCCAACGACTTGTATGACAGGCACTGGTTGCTTGATGCGGGACCTCCTCGCCGCATAAACTGCTATAGCAGTTGATATAATAAATACTACAATTAGTAGGACACCTCCAATTATAATACCCACGTCTTTATCCAGGAAAGCTGTAAAATAATAGATAATAATTTAATTTATCCATGTGGCGATTTGAAAACACAAACAAAAGAAAAGTCAAACTTTAACGACGCGTCACGTTTCGTTACATGAGAGAGAAGAAAGATATCACATAGCTATTGAGAGAAAGAGAGAGATAGAATGTACATATGACGATGTATTAGATTAAACGTAAACTTCATCATGTAACATCATCAAAATATTGTGTTTCTAAACAAGATAAAGGAAAGTTTTCTTTTGTCTTTCTTTCGCATTTGAATTATTTTATCACTTCTATTAAAGTTAAGGTTACTTACAGTACCACCAAGGAACTTTCGCGTCGTTTAATAGTTTCTCAGTAGGTCTCAAGAGTAATATTTCCGAACAGCCATATCGATTACAAGCAGCTGTGCCCGCCTCGTCTCCATCACTAAGAGTCCCTAATCGACCTCCAATACGCCATCCTTCATCAGCATTTCGGATAAGAGCTTGTGCACCAAATCCCAACGCATTTTTACTATTGAGTATCAAAGATGCATTACTCTTTGACATCCGCCATACGGTGATTTCGTAATGTGTTGCATTTTCAACTAAAAGAAAAACAGTTAAAATTACTTAACATATTAAAAGTTATTAGTGCAAAGGATGTCACATTTTAACTTTTATTAACATTTATATTAGTGTCATCGAATATTTAATTATGCACTCTCAACCTTGGCATGAAAGAGGTTATACGCTGTCAAGGTAAGACTGGCCACATTCACGCGACGACGCCATGAAAAATAATAGATTAAAAAAAAACAAATGACAATCGGAGACGGAGAGTGTGAAAAAATTAAATGAGTTTAATAGGCAGACAAGTTTTTTTTTAATATTTCTATTGTGTGGTTGAGATTTAAATAACAAGTGATATTTGATTTGAAAAACAAGAACATGTAAGTAATGAAATTAATATATTAGAGGAAGTTTGAGAGTAGCCCCCGTAGTAGAGAAGGTAAGGAGTAAAAGGTTAGCATGGTATGGGCATGTTATGAGGAGGGATGAATCGCATGTTACAAGGAGAACGTTAGTTATGAGTGTGGAAGTGTACATCGGTAGAGGTAGACCTAGAAAGAGATGGATGGATTGTGTAAAAGGTGACATGATCAAAAAGGGAGTGATGACTGAGATGACGTATGATAGAGTTATGTGGAGGACAAAAACCTGTTGCGCCGACCTTACGGGAGTAGGAAAAGGAGATGATGATGATGTAAGTAATGAAATTATTAATTACCTGGAATACAGTGTATCAGGAACTGATTACTTTCGTACGATAAATCACATTGTCGTGGTGCCTGCGGTCTTAGATGTTTGAAACTTATTATCTTAGTACACGGATTATGTTGCTTTAAAATTCCATTCTTCGCTTCGCACGTAATGTTAGCCGTTTTTGTCAATGAGATCGTAACCATACTAAGTGGCATGGAAGGAGATTGTGTAGTTATGTTTTGGAACTCCGAATCTGTACGTACATGCCACTTAAATAAATTAGGATTAGGTACAGATTTTACATGACAGTTAATTATTTCATCCCTTAGGGATACTCCTTTAGTACACTCTGGTGGATCTGTAATATACAAAACTAATTAACATAGGTATCAGCATATATCGACAGTCATGCTTTATTAATACTTCTTTTGCCAGTGACTATCCACACGGAAATTAAAAAATACTTGTTTATTAGCCTCGTCCATCTAGACAATATTCTACATCTCTACATTTCATCTAGATTCATGAATCCATTCTGGAGATACCTAGGAACATCCATCCATCAACTTTCCGATCCGTTGACTAACCAATAACGTTGGCACGAGCCCTCAGTGAGAACAGGTATGAGATATCACTAGTTAAAATAATCATTTTAGTATATGAACAGAGTTACTTACAAAATACAGTAATTTCCACTTCTTCTGCTATTCCTTCGCCCATACTGCTTTTGGCAGAACAAGAATATAGTCCAGTATGTCTTCTCATAGCTTTTTTAAATATCAACGTATTTCCGAATATGTAATCATGCCAATCTTTATTTTCATTGATATTCGTATTCTTAAACAAAAATTAATACAATAGGATAGTATTTATTAAAGACTAGCTTTCGCCCGCGACTCCCTCCGCATGGAATTAAAAAAAAAACAATTAAGTAGTCTATGCATTCCTTCAAACTATCCTGTAAATCTATGCCAAATTTCATTGAGATCCGTTCAGCCGTTTAGGTTATAAACTCTAACAAACATCCATCCATCCAGTCATCTAAAAGTTCGCATTTATACGAGTAATATTAGTAAAATTATAATACAATACTTAATTGTGTTAAATACCACAGTTTCGAGTATTGTTTTTTTTAGTATTTTTAGCATAATCAAATACTTTATTAATCTATTGTATTATTAAATAATAATAAATCAAATTAATTCAACACTTACGTTAAAATACCACATAAATCTGCCAACGCGCGGATTCGCTTTGACTTCACATATTAATCGAAATGTATCATTCTCGATGACATCGTTTAATTTACCGGTTCCTACCGTTGACACTTCAACTATTGGAACATCTGGAAGATAAAATATTGTGTTTTGGAAGATTATAGTCAAAAGAATAGTTAGATAAATATTAAATTATTTAAACTTTCGTGAGATATTTTTATGACTACTTATTTTACGGCTTTTACTCACATCTATTTTTTCGGTGGTGGTAAAATAATTAGAGATAAATATTGTTTGCCAAATTGAGGTATTAGACCGGAATTATTCATAACTAGCTGTTGCTCGCGACTTCGCCCCCGTGAAATTAATAAATAAAGCCTATGTTGCTCACAGATAAATTACCTTTCTGACGGTGAAAGAAATTTTAAAATCGGCCCAGTAGTTTTTGAGTTATTTCAATACATACAAAAATACAAATCTTTCCTCTTTATAATATTAGTATAGATTAAAAAATAATTATAACCTAGCTAACTTAAAATGTATTCAGTATCAGTACATTACTGTTACTCTAGGGAAGAATTTAAATCTAATGACTATGTTTTAAAATAGTTCAAGCTTAGACTTTAACATCAAAGTTTAGACTATAATAAATCACAAATAATATGTGTAAAAATGTATGCAAGTCGAGTCAAAACAAAGTACAAAATAGTAATTAAAATACGTACTAACATGTGACATTCAATGTGATAACATCGGCTTTTGAATTCTTTCCCGGAGGTATGGCAGGGTTGGTGGTAACACACGCCAATGTTGCCCTATCGTCTTTCATCGTTGGTGTTAACTGAAGGTACGATTCCGCTGTCTTTGTCAGATTGTTCCAAGTCTACGGAGATTTAAAGATTTGAAAAAAAAACATTTTGAATTTGCTTTTCGCTAGTGGAAACTTACTGTAAAGCACACTTTTTCATTCGTAATACATTAATATAGATTGGTAAATAAGTACAGTCAGCTGCACAAATATTTATACAATTACAAAAAATCAAATCATACGCCTTCGGTTTCAAATGTATATATGCTTCCGTCCGGAAACCGTAAGTGTAAACATATTTATGCAGCTGACTGTACTAAATTGCTTTTATGCGCATGTTGTTGTCAACATCTATGTATAATATTATTTAAAAAAAAAAAAAAAAAAAAAAAAAAAAAAAAAAAAAAAAAAAAAAAAAAAAAAAAAAACATTTTGAATTTGCTTTTCGCTAGTGGAAACTTACTGTAAAGCACACTTTTTCATTCGTAATACATTAATATAGATTGGTAAATAAGTACAGTCAGCTGCACAAATATTTATACAATTACAAAAAATCAAATCATACGCCTTCGGTTTCAAATGTATATATGCTTCCGTCCGGAAACCGTAAATGTAAACATATTTATGCAGCTGACTGTACTAAATTGCTTTTATGCGCATGTTGTTGTCAACATCTATGTATAATATTATTTAAAAAAAAAAAAAAAAAAAAAAAAAAAAAACATTTTGAATTTGCTTTTCGCTAGTGGAAACTTACTGTAAAGCACACTTTTTCATTCGTAATACATTAATATAGATTGGTAAATAAGTACAGTCAGCTGCACAAATATTTATACAATTACAAAAAATCAAATCATACGCCTTCGGTTTCAAATGTATATATGCTTCCGTCCGGAAACCGTAAATGTAAACATATTTATGCAGCTGACTGTACTAAATTGCTTTTATGCGCATGTTGTTGTCAACATCTATGTATAATATTATTTAAAAAAAAGACAATAAACACCTGATTACTGTACTGTGTGAGGTGATTATCATTCAACCACCAGGCTATATCAGGTGACGGGTGTACTTCATATGCTTTACATTTTACAGCGTAAGTGTTGCCCGCTTGTAGGGTATTTCCTTGAATGTCTTGAAGCCAGTGTATCGAAACGTTATTGGCAGATACTATAACAAAAAAACAAAAAGTAAAAACGTGAAGGAGTTTAAAAAAAAAAAAAAAAACATTTTGAATTTGCTTTTCGCTAGTGGAAACTTACTGTAAAGCACACTTTTTCATTCGTAATACATTAATATAGATTGGTAAATAAGTACAGTCAGCTGCACAAATATTTATACAATTACAAAAAATCAAATCATACGCCTTCGGTTTCAAATGTATATATGCTTCCGTCCGGAAACCGTAAATGTAAACATATTTATGCAGCTGACTGTACTAAATTGCTTTTATGCGCATGTTGTTGTCAACATCTATGTATAATATTATTTAAAAAAAAAAAAAAAAAAAAAAAAAAAAAAAAAAAAAAAAAAAAAAAAAAAAAAAAAAAAAAAAAAAAAAAAAAAAAAAAAAAAAAAAAAAAAAAAAAAAAAAAAAAAAAAAAAAAAAAAAAAAAAAAAAAAAAAAACATTTTGAATTTGCTTTTCGCTAGTGGAAACTTACTGTAAAGCACACTTTTTCATTCGTAATACATTAATATAGATTGGTAAATAAGTACAGTCAGCTGCACAAATATTTATACAATTACAAAAAATCAAATCATACGCCTTCGGTTTCAAATGTATATATGCTTCCGTCCGGAAACCGTAAATGTAAACATATTTATGCAGCTGACTGTACTAAATTGCTTTTATGCGCATGTTGTTGTCAACATCTATGTATAATATTATTTAAAAAAAGACAATAAACACCTGATTACTGTACTGTGTGAGGTGATTATCATTCAACCACCAGGCTATATCAGGTGACGAAGAAATTTTAATTGGTGGGGATTTTAACGGGCACGTAGGTAGAACGAATGAAGGATATGAAAGAGTACACGGAGGGTGGGGCTTTGGGAGACGTAACAACGACGGTGAAAGGTTGTTACAAGCAGCGATGGCTTACGACCTCACCATCGTAAAATACATGTTTCCAAAAAAGAGAAAGTCACTTAATAACATACCATTGCGGCAGATTTAAAACACAAATTGATTACCTCCTAGTTCAGAAATCCAGTGTAATCAAGGTTAAAAATTCGAAAGTGATACCTAGTGAGGTCGTAGCCCCACAACATAAACTGCTTGTTTCGGACCTAATAATAAAGCACCAAGTTTGTGAACTTAAAAGAAAGCCCCAGCCCAAAATTAAATGGTATTTGCTTGAGAGGGAAGACTGCAGGGAAAAGTTTCGAGAGAGAGTGGTAGATAAAATGATTGAGATGGATGTTGATATGGGTAGTAAATCGGTTAATGAATGTTGGAATGAGATTGCTACCTCTATACGGTGTGCTGCTAAGGATGTTTTAGGGGAAACGAAAGGCGTAGGAAAGCTAGATAAGGATACATGGTGGTGGAATGACGAAGTACAAAAGGCAGTTAAAGAAAAGAAGGAAGCATTTAGGGCGTGGAAAATGAGATGAATGAAAATATGCAAGAGTTTAGAAGGAGAATGTATGAGGAAGCAAGAAAAATTGCTAGAAGGTCAGTTGCGGTGGCTAAGGCCGCAGTGCAGAATAAACTGTACCAGGAACTGGACACACCGCAAGGACAAAAAGACCTTTACAGGCTAGCAAAAGCGAGAGAGAAGAATGGGAGAGATATTATGCACGTAAAATGTATGAAGGATGAAAATGGTAAAATTTTATTGAAAGATGGAGATATAAAAGAGCGATGGAAGGAATATTTCAGAAATTTAATGAATGAGGAGAATGATTGGAATGGTGTTGTACCGAGAACACCGGTCAACATGGCGATGGTAAATGAGATCAGTATGGATGAGGTTAAAATTGCAGTGCGAGATATGAAGAATGGAAAAGCGGTGGGGCCTGATGGCATACCCGTTGAAGTATGGAAGGTTTTGAAAGAAGATGGTATAAAGTGGCTGATTCTATTCTTCGATAAGTTGTTGCAGGAAGAGTCGGTCCCTGATGAATGGTGTACCAGTACATTGGTACCTATTTTTAAAAATAAAGGTGATATTCAGAATTGCACAACTATCGAGGAATAAAACTCATGTCACATACTATGAAAATTTGGGAGAAGGTGATAGACAGACGGATAAGAGAAGAGAGTGAGGTATCACAGAACCAATTCGGGTTTAGCCAGGTCGAGGTACAACGGATGCCATATTCGCGTTACGCCAGCTTGGTGAAAAATACAGACGTGTCCATAAGAACTTGCATATGGTGTTCGTTGACCTTGAAAAGGCATACGACCGAGTCCCCGGAAGGTTCTGTGGTGGGCGATGAAAGAAAGACAAGTGCCTGGGAAGTACGTGCGACTCGTGAGTGCTATGTACGAAAGAGCGAACACTCACGTCAGGTCTGAAGCCGGAGTAACCGACAAGTTCAGTGTGGCTGTGGGCCTGCACCAGGGATCGGCTTTAAGCCCTTATCTCTTCCTCCTGGTTATCGACGCGTTAACCGTGGAGATCCAGGAGGAAGCACCCTGGTGTATGCTGTTCGCCGACGACATTGTTCTTGTCGGGGAAGATGCGCTTGAGGTCCAGAGTAGACTGGAGAGATGGCGGGATAAACTGGAGACAGCCGGCCTGAAGATAAGCAGAGCGAAAACGGAGCAGCTATTCTGCGACTTCGGGGGCTTATCTAGTTTTATCCCGATTGCCTTGGATGGCGCCCATCTTCCAGTTTGCTCCGACTTCCGGTACCTCGGCTCATTAATCCAAAGCGACGGCGATATTGACCGTGACGTGAGAAATAGAATAAAAGCGGGATGGATGAAATGGCGACATGTTACAGGTGTAATATGCGACCCGCATATTCCCCTTAAAATAAAGGGGAAAATTTACAAAACCGTCATAAGACCTGTCATGATGTATGGATCTGAATGTTGGGCAGTAAAAGGGACGGATGAAAGGAGAATACATGTGGCGGAAATGCGAATGTTAAGATGGATGTGTGGGGTAACACGATTGGATAAGATACGAAATGAGTATATTAGAGGAAGTTTGAGAGTAGCCCCAGTGGTTGAGAAAATAAGGAGTAAAAGGTTAGAGTGGTATGGGCATGTTATGAGAAGGGATGAATCGCATGTAACAAGACGGACGTTAGTTATGAATGTGGAGGGGTACACCGGTAGAGGTAGACCTAGAAAGAGATGGATGGATTGCGTGAAAGGTGACATGATCAAGAAGGGAGTGATGACTGAGATGACGGATGATAGAGTGCTTTGGAGGACGAAAACCTGGTGCGCCGACCCTACGGGAGTAGGATAAGGCAGGGGAGATGATGATGATGATGATTTGTATTTTAAATTTTAATAAGCTAAAGTTCGATATTGTAATTGATTTTAAAATAAGGAAAACAAAGTCCTTAGATTCACTACACCAGGGCTAGAACACGGAGCGGGAAGTGGCCGCCCAAAAAAAGCCTCTTTTAAATAATAAAGTTAGGTTTATTTTCTAAAAACGTTTGTTAAATCACCTTACCAATAATAGTGAGGTTGATACCAGTATATCTGGTAGGGGTGAGTAGAAATTCAACCCTGCAGTGGTACAAAGCCTCATCATCTGCTCTCAGAGATCTAATGTACAGTGGAGTAGGACGTTTACTTAAATCTGTGCTTACTCTACCGCTAGTATTAAACGTTTGACTGGACCATTCAATGTTACTTCGAGCGTCGTAGCTAAAAAAAGAGTGAAAACTTCGATAATCTTTTACTTTACAAGTTTAGTATGTACTTTATATGAATTTTACAATACAACTTAATTTTTCAAACAAAGCGTATTTTTGAACATTATTATGTTTCGTGTTCGAACTCTATCTCCAATGTAAAATGTTATTACTAACTTTAATTCATTATTTTTATATCTAGTACCTATTTCCACTTAGCGGCTAGCCGCGCGATACTTGTTATAGACTACCCGCCTTAATGACAATAAAGACGCAGCTCCATGAAGTGCGGAATATCGCCAAGTGGAAATTGTATCTAAGCTAAGCAAAAAACATACATTTAATATAATATAAGTGGATATAGAAGAAACTGGTTTTTCCTGTAACATCAGAAATATTCTGATAATAACATAGATTTTATAAAGGATATAATCAATCAATATTATATTTATGGACTAATTTTGTTTTAAGAACAATTAAAATAAAATAATTGACTGGAATTAATAATACTTAATTTTACTATAAAACTCATAGGAATACGATTTTAATTGCCCAAATAAGATGCCTGGAATTTAGAAGAATAAAGATTATTATTGCAATAATTAGTTACTAGCTAGTTTTTAAATGTTATTTATTTTACCTGTAAATAGATTCATCTCCTTTGTACCAGACAAGTAGGGAAAGTTCGTCATCACTTATACCAGAAGTATCACAGTATAGAGTTATGTTGTCATCTTCTAAAGCTTCTTGGTGTAATAAAGGTCCTAATATAGCAAAAATAATAGTCAATAGTAATATTTAGAGCGCGCGCACACTTTTGACTAAATTATAGCACAACTGTTTAGTCGCGCTTTGATTTCTATTTTTAGTTTTGTAACTAAACAGTTGAATTGTCTGCGAACAACCGACAATCGTTGTGCGATAGTGTGGTCTAAGGTGTGCGTCCGTTCTAATAGAGAGTTCAACATTTTATCTGCTGCTACCACCACATTACAGTTTATAGGAGTCATGTCTGCAGTGACGGCTGAGGATGCCAAAAAGACAACAACAAGATTTTGTTTATAAGGAAGATATTTACAGTACCCACTTACGCTTTGACTAAGATTTTTTAAAAACGTTTTTGTGCAATTAACTACCAATACTACTAACTTACTTACCATCAATTCCGATTATGAAAGCGTAGATAGACGACAAAACTAATATAAAATATATTAGCGCCTGAAAGACGCTCATTCTATGGCCCATCCATTACACTATCATTTCAAGTAATTCATTTTTAAATCGTAGTAATGAGTTTGAATTAAATGTAAAAAGTATAAAATCTTATTCCTCGTAATTTCCCAATTTCTTTTGTAATTCCGTCAACTAAAACATTAAAATCAACTTTGATATTCACTTCACTTATTTAAAACATTTTAAAATCAATCATTTGTTAAACACTTCATGATCACTTTTAGATTTCACGCTTTTTCTTTCGACATAAATCCAACATTGAAATAATAGCACTAAACATTTTTACAACACGCAAAGTTAGTTCGATACGCAGCATCAACTTGGAGCAACAGACGTGCTTCCTCTGACAAAAACGTTTTTGGACTGAGTTAATAATGAGCCGAAAATGTCTGAACGTAAACGTGTTCCAGTGGCCACGGTGACGACCTCTGTTGGTCGTATTTTCCACTAAAGCTAGGGCTGACATCTCTTCAGGTTTGGTCAAAATTCTCCGGGTCGAATGATGTTAAAAGTGGGTGTTATTTTGTTCGTCCGCCAAGGACTTAAGTCGCCTGTCTACGAGTCTACGTTTATTAAAAGCTGCCAGCCCTACTCTGTATCCGGTTGATTGCTTTTTAAGGAAAATTCTTTCTATGGAATATAATAACACTGTCGTAATAAATAATTGCACAAACGAAAACTAGGGTTGCTACAAAAAATTATAATATTGACAGTACAGCCTTTTTGTAAAACGTTGTTTTTAAACCCTTATTGTATCTAGTTATAAATAAATGTATTGTACGGTCTTAAAAATGATTGGTATTTTTCTATTTATCGAAGTAAATACACTCTTATTACTTTTATCGATTTATTTTACACCATTCTTCGTATTTAAGTAAAGTGGGTTAAAGTAGAGCTTAATATAAGCTCGCCACAACTATAATCACATCCCTAATTTACCAATGAATCTAATTATTGTTATTAATTGAGAATTTACAATGAAATATCGACTAATAACTAGTTTGAAAAACACCTAAAAATGTCTAATGGATATTAAATATTGCGAATTTTAAAATATCGCATCAATCAGTTTTATTGTCAGTTTTAATAATTCACCGTGACCGGTGACCGCCCACATTAGCATTAGAAAAACTCTGATGACTTCATGAGTCATGGCTAAAAAATTTCCTAAGCTTTAATCTGAGTTTATCGAGTATCTGTCAGACGTCAATCAAATTCAATCGGAGCTTTACAGTTCTTAAGTACTAAAATTTTTCGGTCGAAAAGTGTCCTCGTATAAATAAATGGTATAGATTTATGATTTTTAAAACTATTTTATTTTTATCCAACTACCAAAAGGAATAGGTTCTCAATTCGTCTATGCGTTTTAACCAATCCGGTAATAATAACGAAGTAACGGCTCGTGCCGAGGCTCCTGAGGGAGCCCTCGAGCTTAGTAACTCATAAACGAGGTTTAGGCTAAGCGCCATCTGCGCTCAGCCACCTCAAGCCCGGTGAATCTGTAAATGCCTCCTCAAGGCAAACAGTGGCCATTCAGTCACAAAAAAATGCGTTTTAATTTACAGAAAAAAAATTTTTGTATCTACATTTTAAAACTTTACGGTTGAGTAACTTCCATCACTCTCTCTCTCTGCTTGAATAAAATGAGATAGCAATTGGTTTTCGTGCGATAGTGGCAACGCACTAATATTCCCTGATACTTGTAGTTCGTAAATATAAATATGTTAACATGCAAGCAATAAATCGTTGACAGCTGCACGTATCCGAGATTTTAAGATAAACTAATAGTTAAAATCAATTCAATGTCGTGTTTTGGAAAATTAATGAAAACATTTACTTTTTCCATACGACACCTCTTGATTATCTTAATGATTTATCTGCATGGATTTATTCGTATACGCAGATATCTCAATCAAATTTCTATCCTTTTTCCTTTCTCCTCCAACTTTTTTTTCGTTATTTTATTTGCAAGTGTCATGTTCAATTAATTTATTCATCTGTGAATATTTAAATTCTATTATGGATTTCCTTAAAGTGTGTAAGTCCTTAGTACATGATATTTCATTAGTTCCTTGAATTAGCACTTCCAGGGAGCAATTAGTATTGCTTATCTGTATTGGTTCATACATCATTGGTTTAAACAACGGCGCCACGAAGACGGAATAATTAGCAACATCTCAATTAAGGAAATGTATATAAGAATCAGAGTTATTTATATATGGACTTATATTTCAATTAAATGCAACATTACAATATAAGTATAAAGTTGTTTTTGTCCATAAAGCTCATTTTGTTTTTGGACCACAACGACATCTGTTTTTTACTGTCTTTTACACAATCAGTCTTTTTTTAACATCGCTTTAGTGTCTTTTAAGAAATATAGATGGCGCTACATAAACTGAACCGCTGAACGCTTTTAACAAGAAAAAAATTCTGCTATTGTGAAAGATAACAAACTAAAATTATTGACATTGTAGTTATACATGTTTGATGCAAGTTATCATAAAAAATACCATACTTATCTTGTTAGGTTAGGTTAGATTAAGTATAAGTATAGGTTAGGTTAACACAACTTGAAAGTCTTATGATAGTATTGCCAGTATTCGTTTTTATTTTTCCACAACTACTTTTAGGACAATGTACCGTAATGTATAATCCAGTTTTATAGGATCTTATGTATGAGTTTTTGTTTTTGAATTACCGAATAATGTAACTCTTTATTCTAACACTATTATAGGTATCTCTTATAACTTTGTTGAAGACATGTTTTGTCATTAAAAATCACTTTGACACTTCATCATTATTTTGACTACGGCATAGTTTAAGACCAATATTTTTGCTTTGCGAGCTTAATTAATTTTTTAATTTTGGTAATCTTTCAGAAAATTAATTATTCACAGCATATTATCGTTTATAAAAGGTATTTTTTGACAATTTATTTTGAAACTCATATATGGCAATACCTACAAGTTAATCCGTCTACCAACCCGAGCAAAACCGAGCCTGAGTTTCTACCAAATACCACTGTGCAAGTTCACGACAACAAAGTGTATTTTGTTTGTGTAGTGCATTATAAAATGACCTAAATTGTGATCAGTGAAACTATTTTGTGAACATTTCGTAAACAAATCAAAATAATAAGATCGTGAAAAGCGATATGATACTCTCCTTGGCAGTGTTCTAAGATTGTGCTCATATCGCGAAGTTTCATAATATTTGACAATTTATTTTGAAACTCATATATGGCAATACCTACAAGTTAATCCGTCTACCAACCCGAGCAAAACCGAGCCTGAGTTTCTACCAAATACCACTGTGCAAGTTCACGACAACAAAGTGTATTTTGTTTGTGTAGTGCATTATAAAATGACCTAAATTGTGATCAGTGAAACTATTTTGTGAACATTTCGTAAACAAATCAAAATAATAAGATCGTGAAAAGCGATATGATACTCTCCTTGGCAGTGTTCTAAGATGTGCTCAAAAAAAAAAAAAAAAAAAAAAAAAAAAAAAAAAAAAAAAAAAAAAAAAAAAAAAAAAAAAAAAAAAAAAAAAAAAAAAAAAAAAAAAAAAAAAAAAAAAAAAAAAAAAAAAAAAAAAAAAAAAAAAAAAAAAAAAAAAAAAAAAAAAAAAAAAAAAAAAAAAAAAAAAAAAAAAAAAAAAAAAAAAAAAAAAAAAAAATATATTTGTTGACCAACTACCCAAAAGAATGAGGTACTCAATTACAAATGAATAATCTTTAACTTTGGTGTTGTTTCTTCACGGCTGAATTTATTTCATACTAGCTGTTCCCGTGCGACTTCATCCGCATAAAATTATGAAAACTTTATTTTATTGTTAACTTGTGTCAAATTATTAATTGCAAATGTCAAAATGACATGACGATGACAAACCATGGCAACCTTGCTTCCTTGATGTTGGCAGCAACTTATGATCTCTTTCCCACATAAGGGTTTTTATCCAAAATATTTACCCCTTAAGTTTAATGGCGTGAAAATATATAGCCTAGAGTGTGACGTAAGTGTAGGGCTTTTTATTAAAAGAAAGAATTATCCAAAAATATGCTGTAATTGCTGACAACAAAGAAGTGTGTGTTTACGCATTATTATAATAGTATAGATCTATATTATATTTCTTTATTCATTCGGGATGTATTAAACCTTAAAAGTAAAACATACTAACAAAATGTCCATTTATGCTTGGTGTGAATTCATTTGTCTTAGCTGTAAGATTTTACATTAAAAGTTGGTATAAAAAAATATATTTGTTGACCAACTACCCAAAAGAATGAGGTACTCAATTACAAATGAATAATCTTTAACTTTGGTGTTGTTTCTTCACGACTGAATTTATTTCATACTAGCTGTTCCCGTGCGACTTCATCCGCATAAAATTATGAAAACTTTATTTTATTGTTTACATTTGTCAAAATTATTAATTGCAAATGTCAAAATGACATGACGATGACAAACCATGGCAACCTTGCTTCCTTGATGTTGGCAGCAACTTATGATCTCTTTCCCACATAAGGGTTTTTATCCAAAATATTTACCCCTTAAGTTTAATGGCGTGAAAATATATAGCCTAGAGTGTGACGTAAGTGTAGGGCTTTTTATTAAAAGAAAGAATTATTCAAAAATATGCTGTAAATGCTGACAACAAAGAAGTGTGTGTTTACGCATTATTATAATAGTATAGATCTATATTATATTTCTTTATTCATTTGGGATGTATTTAACCTTAAAAATAAGACATACTAACAAAATGTCCATTTATGCTTGGTGTGAATTCATTTGTCTTAGCTGTAAAATTTTACATTATAAATTGGTATAAATTAAATTAAAAAAATATATTCATTGACTGACTTCTGACGACGACTTAAGTACCTCATTTTTTTGGGAAGTCGGTAAACAAATAATCTTTAACTTTGGTGTTGTTTCTTCACGACTGAATTTATTTCATATTAACATTTTCGTAATCATGTTGAAAAACTAATTTTTGCAATTCAGATTGTCTAAGGCTAAGACTAATCAATATGAAAAATAACAAGAATCATTGTTACTAATAAAATAAAATTCGTCTTTCATATTAATTGTTGGTTGGACTTTATTGTCAGTAGCAAGTGTTCCAAAGTCCAACATGAGTTTGTTAGTGATTTTGATGATAATTGATGTTGGACTTTGTAACGTAAATCATGTACTTTTATATTAAAAAGGAAAATATATCAACTTGAAAAATGTTATTGCTGTGTAAACTGCTGTCTTGTATCTTTCAGATAATGATTTTTCTAGAAAATACCATAATGAATGATATCTAAAAAATAGGGCTATATTTACAAATCTTATGGTATTAATCTTTTAGCTACCCAAATAAATAATTTTATAGTGTTTTATTATAGACTAGCTGTTGCCCGCGACTTCGTCCACGCAATATTAAGATAAAAGCCTATAATATGCCCGTCTATGTCAGCTACCCTTCAGTGAAAGACCAGTCTAAATTGGCCCAACCGTTTCGGAGATTATCCGGAACAAACGCGGCTTGCGGACAGAGAGACAGACAAAAAAAATTTAAATGTGATTTTCGTTATCAGCAACGCAAATACTCATCTTCCCGAATTCTAGATTTTTTCTTTTGATATTACAAACAGACACTCTAATTTTATTATATGTATAGATTAAGGAACTCATTTTCCTCTTAGCTTAAGAAGGTTATACACACTATCAATCATTATACTGAGAAGTATATTTTCTTCATTTTTTTACAAGCCTACTCTTATCACGTAAGCAATTTTTATTATCAATAGGTGTGTCATAAATATGCGCCTTTTATACATACTGAGCAAAGATTTTTGTCGCCGGCGAGTGTTTATCTTTCTTAACTGAATTTTTGAAGCAGATTTTTTAAAATAAAGTATAATGTAAAAATATATGTGCATTCAAATTTGTTCTAATATTGTCGTGTAGTTATTTGTTATGGCGGTTTAATGCTGGTTTACTATAGGTGTATAGTTCTGTGGATGTGAAATTTCACGTGGCTAATAAGATCACAGACTAAATTTACAAACTTCTAATAATTTTAGTGACACATTGAGAAGAGATTGCAAGTTGGAATTGTCTGTCCCGTGATTTTAATGCATCGCTGAGCGACGGACGGCACATAATTTGTTGAATTGCGGAATATTTACTTGCTCAGCCTTTGATTTCTATAACTACGAATAGACATTATTCATTTTTATTGAAATCTAAAAATGAAACTAAATATAGTAAGTTTTACTACAATTGGATATATCTAATCTCACCTTACTAATATTATATGACAAAGTTTAGATGAACGAATATTTAGAAGGTGTTACAGAACGGTTCAACGGATATCGCTAATTGGAACAGATGTAGACAATATAGTCTCGAACACATAAGCTACTATGTATAAGCAGATAAGTTGTAGAGCTAGTAATAGTGATATAATATAATAATTAAATTTTAATACAGATTGTGTAGATAATGCGTCATGAAACGCACTCGACGATATCGTGATCTAGTTTGTGCTAGAAGTGAAAAAGTGATCTATTACGGTTCTCCTTGACCGCGAAGCTTGTCTTGATAGTCATTTAAAATTAATTCAACCCGAGTTACAATCGCTCCATCATAGTCAATGTTAACATAGATCATCTATATTTATATCTATACTCTATACTCTATTATAAAGAGAGAAGTTTTGTATTTTTGTATGTATCGAAATAACTCAAAAACTACTGGGCCGATTTTAAAAATTCTTTCACCATTAGAAAGGTAATTTATCTGTGAGTAACATACGCTATATTTATTATTATTTTTAAATTTCACGCTGGCGAAGTCGCGAGCAACAGTTAGTTTGAGATAAAACCACAGACATCACAATAACAGTTATTTATTTCCTTTGTTAATATCTCTTTAAAATTATGTACCAATACGAAATAGGGGACTTTACACGACTTTTGACTAAGCGAAAATTAAAGACGGCTCAACTTACGCGAGTTTAGCCGTATTTAATTTTCGCTTAAGATAATTTATCACGATAATTTTAAGAATTTAATTGACTTTTGACTATATACGTGTTTTTTCGACTTTCAACACTATTGGAAATATAATTCTTATATTTATGTTATAGATTTATGTTATAGATTTTTTTATCGTATTTGTTTTATAAAAAAGATATTTATTGTACATGAAACTTATTTACACGAATACCTAGTTTTATCGGTATCGTTAAAATGATATGTTAATACGTATATCAATTTCCATATTTTCATACTCACTGGGTTCTGAATTGTAATAAACATTGATGTTTAATTCTTGTTCTTCATCATCTCCCCTGCCTTATCCTACTCCCGTAGGGTCGGCGCACCAGGTTGTCGTCCTCCAAAGCACTCTATCATCCGTCATCTCAGTCATCACTCCCTTCTTGATCATGTCACCTTTCACGCAATCCATCCATCTTTTTCTAGGTCTACCTCTACCGGTGTACCCCTCCACATTCATAACTAACGTCCGTCTTGTTACATGCGATTCATCCCTTCTCATAACATGCCCATACCACTCTGACCTTTTACTCCTTATTTTCTCAACCACTGGGGCTACTCTCAAACTTCCTCTAATATACTCATTTCGTATCTTATCCAATCGTGTCAATTCTTGTTCTTACGTAACCAAATGTTTCCCAGCCTACTTCGCGAAATGGGTCATTGGAAATAGCTTTACTCTAATAGCTGGCTAAATTATATAGATCGTAATTTTCATTAAACATACAATTGATATAAAACATATAATACAACAACATTTTATTTGTTATCGCTAGAAAGCGTGACATTAATGTAGTTTTTATATATTTTTAACATGTAAATGTGGTTTATAATCATACTAATATTATAAATGCGAAAGTTTAGATGGATGGATGGATGGATGTTTCTTAGAGTTTGTAGTCTAAAGGCTAGCCTAAGAGGCTGAACGGATTTCGATGAAATTTGGCATAGGTGTAGAGGATAGTCTGGAAGAACAAATAGGCTACTCATTTTTTTTTAAATTCTACGCGGACGGAGTCGCGGGCGAAAGCTAGTAAGTTAATATGTAAGGAAAATATCAATATATAAATAAATAGATATCATACTTCTTACTAATATTATAAATGCGAAAGTTTAGATGGATGGATGTTTGTTAGAGTTTGTAGCCTAAACTGCTGAGCGGATTTCGATGAAATTTGCTTTACATGTAGATGATAGTCTGGAAGAACACTTAGGCTACTCGCTTTTGATTCTTTTAATACTATGCGGACGGAGTCACAGGCGAAAGCTAGTATTTACATAAAATGTGAGAATAGTGCAGTATTACTATGTATAGATATAATAATCCAATTTTGCAAATTCATTTAAATATAGTATTGATTAATCATGCTGAATTATCTTTTTTTCTTCAAATGACAAAATGTCGACTGTTTCAAGTCCAGTAATCGGTTTTTCAATAACAGATAAAAAATAAATTTATTCAAAAATATTTCGAAGGGCTTTTAAGGAAGTTACAGTAAGGAAACTAAAAAGCAAGTTCTTGTCGACTTGCCGAATAACAATAAAAAGACGAATATAGTTTTTGTTAAAATCCCAGGTAGAAGATTTTATGGTCAGTTTTGTTATGGGGTCATTATGTGAGATGCGGTCGCTCAATACATATATTATTAAGATGTTTTTAGTTCCTTTATAATTTTTGAAATCCTTGGAGTTTTTGTAATTCTACAAAGTTTGTGATGGCGCAGGTTTCTCTTCCAAACTGTGGAATTCCTAAACATACGAGTATATTATAAAGTTACATTTCATTAGTAGCGAGAATAATAAATAAATTAAATGTTTTCAGTTAAACTACTTTTAACATCACCGTTACACATCCCATAGTTAGCTACTAGACTTGTATGTCGCCGTACTTGTAGATAAACGATCAAACTATACCGACTGTGAGTGCCTTATTAAAATATGAGTACCGGTTTCCAGCTGCCGTATCGGACTTTGACCCAGAATAATAACTAGTACTGATCAATTGTATTAACTACTTATTTATAAAACACTAGCTGTTGCTCGCGACTTCGTCCGCTTCAACCGAATTCAAACCCATAGTGTCATCACTGATAACGTAGCTTTTTAATGGTGAAAGAATGTTTGAAATCGGCCGAGTAGTTTTTGAGTTATTTCAATATATACAAAGATGAAGTTATAGATAATTTACAGTTTTTTTAGCTAGATAGTAATAACGCACGTTCATCCACTATCATCCACTCAGCAGTCGAAAGACAGAAGAATAGTTTACTAGGAGGAATAATTCTGGCCCAATCCGCTAAGGGAGAGCCATAGACAAGAAACTGAACTGAACTGAACTGAGGAATAATTTAGAAGATAAACAAAACAATAGCGTTCCATTTTCAAAGGAATAAAACATTCATTTGTTATCTTGGTTGTTTAAAAATTTATGGGTCGTTATTGTTGCAGTTTTTGTTTGAGAGCGTAAAGTACTTAATTGTTTCATTTTAAACAAATGATACCTAATTGTAAATTATCAAAATATGTGATAACCCTTCTGCGACAATAACTTAAGACCCGGTTTAATCAATACAAACGACGGCCTTCTAAATACCGAGAACCTAATAGTAATATGTTTTCAAAAAAAATCCTCGACCCATTTTTGGAAATTTCTTACAACGTTTTTGGTAAAATCATTTTGTACATCATAGTAAATCAAAAACTCGAATCCAAGGTTATATAATTGTAAACCAATTTATCATATTCCTACATTAAAGGATTTAAATATTTAAATTCTTCTTCTAAAATAAAACTAAATATACAATCTGGCAATGCTTAATACTTTAATCGCTTTATCTGTCATTTTGTCTTTCAAAGAGAAAAACGATCCACAATAGAATGCTACCCATTAGCTATGGCGATTCACTTCAGAAGAATGTTGACCCGTAAGCTGATTTGGTAATACGTACAATCAGGGAAGCTGGCGGTGTTCCATCTAAAAAACAATCGTTTGAAAATTTGTAACGAGACGCGGAAGATAAATCAATACAATGCAGCTTATAAATGTCTGTACGAAAAGAAGTCGGTTAGTGATACAAGGCTAGTTTCTTGTTATTATCCCTTTATTTCAACTACTCCCAGATATCTAATTATTTGAAGGAGTACCATTTGTCGTTGCAATGAACAAAGCAGTTTTTCCTAAAGTGGCATATCGGATTTCCGCAACTGTACATAGTAATGGTAAAATTTTAATTTAATTGCATCGTCATTTCTTGTTTATTGTGCACGGGTAACCTATATTTCGGTCATTACTTTTTCACGTGTTTTGACTACTATAATGTAATTGTATACCAAATATCGCATGTCTGTTTACACCGAACATTTTCACAAAGCAAATAATGTTTAACCAAATATTTATGATTTAATGTAACGTGACATTATCCTTTAATAGATGATTTTGTTCGAACAGTAATAATTATCGCATTATTAGCTTTTGTATGCGTATTAAAAAAAACAGAAGTAACATATGTGTCTCTCCAGACTATTTACATCTATGCCTGATTACATAGAGATCCGTTTAGCAATTTAGGCTTCAAACTCTAACAAACATCTATCTATCTAAACTTTCACATTTATAAGATTAGTAACATTTTAAATACAGTCACGTTAATTAAATTTGATGTCTATATTTCTTGGTCATTACACATAGATTCAATTTATGTGAAAAACTCTTTAGACAGTTAGTAATTGTTGGTTGAACAACAATTTATATTTGGTCGTCGTTTATGCCCTTTGTTTAAAAGGAAATAAAAAAGCAAGTTACGCAAAACAAACTGGTCAGTCGAGATATGGCTATTTTAATATATACGGTCACTGTCGGGGTACCGTTATCTATGTAGTTTGAAACCAGGTACAAATTTTTATCTTCGAAGTAGATAACTCGTTTATAACGACCAGAATGTTTCCTTTGATTGTGTAATACGTATGGTGTATTTGCATTTTAAATGCTACAAGTTCCTATGCTTCAAAATATGTTTGTTTTGATTAATCAGTATACATATGTGTGGTATTAAGAACCTTTACTACGTTTATCAATTTAAACTCTGTGTTGCTATTATAAAATAAACTACCAACGCATTGTTAATTGATAACGTAATAGATAAAAAATAAAGTGTCATTTATTTTCCCCCAAAAATACAATTATCTCGTTCATATCCGGCATTCGAATTGTTCACTTATTTACTTACTAGCTTTCGCCCGCGACACCGTCCGCGTGGAATTAAAAAAAACAAAAGTGAGTAGCCTGTGTGTTCTTCCAGACTATCCTCTACGTCTATGCCAAATTTCATCGAGATCCGTTCAGCCGTTTAGGCTACAAACTCTAACGAACATCCATCCATCCATCTAAACTTTCACATTTATAATATTAGTAAGAAGTAAGATTTAAAGTAGACGTGTATGTTGACGTAATAGAATTATCACAAGCTGAAACTGTAAACGTGAGTTACCATAGACGCAACATTCGTATAAAATATATCGTTATCTCATGATATTTAAAGAGAATGAAAGAGCCAACGATATGTATTTCAACGAGTGGTTAGACCGTGCAAATCCACGGTAAAGAGATGCACTTTGTATGACGTGTTTACAATACCGTTATCAACGATGTATTCGCTCTTTAATATTGATAAACCGTCACTTTTGCGTTGAATATCTAATGCCAATATTATTTATTATTATTAACTATGATATAAATATCTTTTAACACTTTCATTGCCGTAGCATAGATTTAATCTTTTGCACAAATGTTCGGCTCCATTGGTGTAATACCACAACCAAACAGAAGCCAGGCGTGTAGTGAAAGCTAGTATTTCGTCTGATGAGTGTGCGTGCCGGAGGCTTAAGGGGTGGATTTGGTAGAGGATGGGACGATTAGGAAGAGAAAATATCCACTTTCTGTTCTTCCCTTCCTTTGTGGATTAAAGATAGGCAACGTATCTGCTAATGTAAATGTACTTGAGCAACATATCGATCACTTATTTGCTATTAAAAAAACTATTTTAATATCTTAATATGCTCTTGAAGCGCGATTTAGCGGCATTTAATGTGTTAAATTGTTGATGTTTGATACAAAAGACGGTTTAATATTTTTGTTTCATAAGAAAGTATTCGAGCCGTTATCTCAGTGGTCTAGACATTGGTAACAAATTTTTAATTGTCTCGATTTATAACCGCTGACGCTTTAAATTCTAATATACTTATGAGATTATTTTTTTTTTCTATCTTAATACATCTGAGTGTATCTTATGTATCCAACCTACTAATTTATGTTGGGTTTATTGCTTTTTAAGGGCATTTGAAATCGAATTACGTTAAAAATATACAATTTTTTGGTCTTTAAATGTCACATTAAAATAATAACCCTGTTTTCCTTGGACTGTTTGTTACTTTGTTTTTAAGTATTTTAAATATCTTTTTTAATGGGTTTATGTAAACTTATTCCGTATAATTCTTCTCATTCTTATGGCTAAGAAAGTCAATTCACGGCAATGTAAATAGTCGGTTATTGCCTTACATGACATTTTTAATACTTAAGTTAGTCTCTTGGTATCGGAATGCACTTGTCAGATATTAAATGTGATTAATATTTAACCGGTTTTGTTAATTTAGGTACAGCGTCCAAGAAACCAACGAAACAGCATTTTTGGAAAGTTTTATAAATTGCGTATATATATATATATTTTTTTTTTATTGAACGGCTATGCGCCGTCCACTTGCTTTCCTCGGACAAGGAGTCTGAGTTCGTTTTTATCTTTTTTCTTACATTTACTTTTTTTTTTTAAATTGCGTATATTAAATCGTATGCAGTTTGATGTGCGTGTGAAAATAACTCGCTGGTTTTCTTATTAGCTAGATTTTGAACTGGATTTAACTAAGGAATAGTTGATTTTAAAATATTGCTTAATAAGAAGACAGTTCCCTGTCCTTCCATTTAAAAAAAAGTCGTACAACTTATTTAAGACAGTTAATAAAAACAACAGAAATTTTATCGCAGTAAATTAGACTTTATTAAGTAATTTAAGCCATTACGGAACAATAAAGCTTATATAATGGACAATGTCTCGTATTAATTATTGGACGTAATGTTTTCATTGCTTGGTTCCGCCCAGTCTATAACTTTTCTTTGTATACAATTTCTTATTGCATTATCCTCCAATAACTTGTACATATAGTAATTATATACGAAAGAGATGGATGGAATGCGTGAAAGGTGACATGATCAAGGGAGTGATGATTGAGATTACTAATGATAGAGTTATTTGGAAGACGAAAACCTGGTGCGCCGACTCTACGGGTGTAGCTATTTATTGGTTAAAGAATTTTTGAAATCGGCCCAGTAGTTTTTGAGTTTTTTCAATATACAAAAATACAAATCTTTCCTCTTTATTATATTAGTAAAGATAGATCGTCTGGCTGCATTAAATTGAAATATTTATTTTAGAGATGCAGTTGTAATATCTAGTTTAGAAGCACCTTATTTCCTTATTGACTTGTTTTGTCTGGTAATATTGAAATTTGTGTCTAAAAGTCCCTGAAGTCTTAAAACGAATATAACGTACAAATAATAATTTTCCTCCTTTATTTCGCAGTATTAAACCGCGTGATTTGTATATTCGAAACGATCTACGTCATGGCGCCGAGTTCAGTAGCCCCTTTAATTAATATGGAAGGTCTCGTCAGTCCGGTTGTTTTTGTGCTGCCAACACTGTCGTATACGATGGCAAAATAAGAAATGATGTAATTGAACTTAGTACTTGTATTACATGAGATTTTTTTATTTTATTTTAAAAGGCTACCGAACAAGCCACCTGATTCTACTATAATTAAAGTAATGACAATCCCCAACCTATTCAACAAGTTAAAGGGTAGCAGATGCGTTTTCTACCTTTAAACAGAGAAGGGGACGTAGAAAAAAAAGATATATGAACATTTTACGCTTTCCCTCCCCTGCCAAATCCTTGAATGTGACGTCATTCAGATATAAAGATTTATTATCCGATATGTAATCATTTTATCTGACCTCTTGGTCTCAACGTAAGATTGAACGGAAACGTACTATCGGGGAATTAGACGGTGTTCAACCATAAAAGCTACAGTCGTTTGAACGTTTTGTAGGCATTGAGACGATGACAAAACCGTGAAATGTGTTTGTACGAAAAAAGGTCGATAACGTATGAGATGCTTTTTATTATCCCATTCCGTTGTTTGCGCTTCTTCTACCTAATTGGTTATTTATATGCAGAGACGGAGTATCAAAGTGTACCATCGAGGAGTTACCTGACTGTACAAAGCATGACGTATATTTGAAGACGTATTTCACCTTTGATGAACTGATCTCATGTCGTAAATTTACTATATAATTAACTGGCAAAATAATACTCGAGTCAAAATTGGTTGTCTTGAGTAAGATGTAAATATATGTCAAATTCAGATTATTTTTTTATCTATAAATTTCAAAGTTCAAGTATCACTGATGAACTGGTTTGTTATAATACTAAAATTAATTACTGTATAATGATTACGAACAAATACAATACAACATTTCTAGGTATTTATTGTCTTAATTGTACAATCTAGTCCATCAGAACGCAATATAGAACTAGAAGATATTCTAGATGTTGATTCAGATATTTACAAAGAACACATTTACATAATTTCTAACATGGCGATACATCTATCTAGTCTTTATTCTAAAACCTTTCATTTTTTACCAGCGCCACCTGGTGTCATGATCAGAATATCGTAACAATGAACTGTGTTATCATCAAAAATATAATCAACCTTTTTCGCAACACGCGTGGTATTGCTGTTTGAGATAAGAGCATCTGCTATCAGTCGGCCGTGGATAATGTAGTCAGATGGTCTATTTTATAGTTGCGTAAGTTAACTATCGAACATGTTGGTTAACGGCGACCGTATACCTTACCAGTGCCCTGTGGTCGGTAACTACGAGGATATGCAATGGATGGGACAGTGCCCGATGGCAAGTCAGTGGTCGAAACCGGAGACCATGTGTAGTTACGTGTATGGTTATAACGAACCTTATTTTAAGTTACCTAACCAGCGTATTAATGATTATGCGTGTGATTATGTTCAGCAATATTATGGTGGTCAAGTGCAAGCAGTGTACCCACAGACTTTGAATTTACCCTGTCAGGGGCAGCAATGGGACTACAGTACGATGTGTTATGATGTGGACGGACAACCCTGTCAGTATACAAATGTTGTTGATCTAGAGGATTTTATGTAAGTCTACACATACATTTTATGACCAACAAAAATCTCACGCGTTATCCTTGAAAACAGAGAACATAATAAATGTCAATATAGTTTTCAATCCAGTCGAAGACCTCAGTTACTTTGTTACTAATGTTTGTAAGGATGGTGGTATAAATGTATGTTACCACACTTTGATCAGATATAGATTATAGTCTAAAATATCGGATAGGCTAAGAACATTTTTTAAAATTCTATGCGGACGTAGTCGTTGTAGTGAAATGAATAAATGTACTGATACACGTTTTGATAACATAATTGAAATAAAACCGATAATCCAATCAACCTCAGATGCCCTTAAAATGCTAATCGTAGCATCTGTCAAAGAACAATTTTTTTACAGTAAAAGGTGGCAATCGAATAAGCGCCCAATTGGATTCGTTAAAACAACGAAATGACCGTTTGACATACACATCTACGTTTGCAGATCCTTTGCTTATTTTGATCGGCAGGGGAGGCGATGCACAGAACGGTTATTTCACCTTCCTGGATTTCTGCCACAATCCACATTTCCCTTCCCATTCCTTCCTTATAAGAAATGTGGGAACAGGAAGAGAATACAAATTAAGCCTCCACATACAATAAGACGGAAGACGGAATCGCTTCCACTTGAATCCTGTTATTTTTGTTGTCGTGGTATAACTATTATTATATTTCCCTGGACATTTTTAAAAGAAATATTTGTTTAGTATTTGACAACCCATTTTTACTGATGAACGATATAAATAGCTGATGCAGAACGCCGTCGTAGTGAGTAAAATCCAGAAGCACAGCTAGTTGTATTCGTAGAAAAGGTCGTTAATAATAAGATGTTTGTTAAATACACAGCATCTTAAAACGTTAAGTTAAAGTAGCTATATTTGATTACATTAGTATTAAATTTAACGCTTCGCTGACGCAAAACATTGTTACGCGCGTAAAATATACGAAAACAGTATTTATAAAGACTTTATTCTTGAACCCATTTTATAACTTGCATATTTATCATTCATTCAATTATTTTCCAAGATTTAAAAAATTATGATAGCGAAAAAAAATATACTTTTTTTATTGGATTAATTAAGATAAGGTCATTAATTTTTATCTTTACTTGTTTGTCGGACTGTACTTGTATGCTTTGATGAGACATCCGCGGTTTCACAACTTGTTTAGGTGTAGTAGGCAAAAGCGTTTCTACTCGTAATAACCAACACTCTACCTGCATGGATATTTCGCACATGAATTGTAATTTTTTTCTGGGAAAACGGAAGGGGACGGGAACTCTTTAATGCTTGTAATGTTGTAGTAATCATACTTCATACTATCATACTAATATTATAAATGCGAAAGTTTAGATGGATGGATGGATTTTTGTTAGAGTTTGTACCCTAAACGGCGGAACGGATTTTGATGAAATTTGGTACATATGTTGAGGATAGTCTGGAAGGACTCATAGGCTACTCACTTTTGTTTTTTTTTAAACCCTTAAATGCATGATTTTTTTATTTAATTATGAAATAATTATTTCAGTATAGGTTTATAGTCACAGATTAAGTAAAAAATAATTAAAAAATACTTGGTTTCAATAAAAACTATATTTTTGTTTGTAGACTTTTGGCAAAAATATGCATTTAAGGGTTAATTATACGCGGACGGAGTCGCGGGCAAAAGCTAGTATTCTATATTGAAGGGTTAATAAATTGACTTGGCCCCGGTCGCTTTTATCTGAACGTGACTATATTATCAGACGTACTGTTATGAAAATATTATTTTATCAATAATCTTTGCACGGTAGCTATATGTATGAGATAAATTTAAAAGACATAATACATAAAGACGCATCCAAATACGGACAGATAAAATGGGCTGTTATGTTAAGCTAAGCACTTTACATATCTACATGTCTTGATACACCGTGTACGACTAAATATAGGAAATACTAGCGTTGCACTCCAGCTTCGCTTGTCAATGTATATGCGTATATATTTTCTGTCATATCCATACCCTTACCGTTATATTAAAATGTAGGTAACTAGTTTTCGCTTGCGACTCCGTCCGCGTGGACTTAAAAAAACAAAAGTAGCCTATGTGTTCTTCCAGACAATCCTCTAACATCTATGCCAAAATTCATCCAGAACCGTTGAGCCGTTTAGGGGAAAAACTGTAACAAACATACATCCATCCATCTAAACTTTCGCATTTATAATATTAGTAAGATTTTTTGCTTTGCTTTATTATGCAATAAGGCTGCCCTTTCGCAGTTCTTGTCTTAGCTTAGTTTAAGACATGTATTGTAATTATTGTGCAAAATAATTAAGTAAATAAAAAGCAACTAATAAGATGTAAATCAGATCTGTTTAGCCTATCTGCGGTTTACCATCTCTGTAAACTCTGTATACTTACTCGTTGTATGATTTTATGTTTGTCGCTCAAAAAGTCATATATTTTAATCATAATTGTCGCAACGTATGATGAGAATTGTTTATTCTTATTGTGATAATTTTTGTCTATTCATCAATACGATGTGATTTTTTTTGTCTTTTTTTGTGACCTCGAGTATAGTACGCATTATGTATACGTATGACATCTACATTTTCAAATAGTAATTGATGCAAGTTATTTTTAATTTGCAATTTGATAGCAGATAATAATTTAATTTAAAATCAGCTGTTGGGTGAGTCATATTACATTTGTTGATTTTAGTAACAATATGTTAGTATCTTAAGATCAAATGATAATTTTATCATGATTAATGTTTTGTACCGCAACAAAAACCTATATATTTGTAACGAAAGTTGAACTCGAATTAAAGTTTTTTTTTTCTACAGGGGGGTTTGTCGCGAAGCGACGATAACGCCCCATAAGTCTAAAACCAACAAAAAACATTTCTCTAATTACTTTCTTAAACAGATGTTGGCCATCTTAAACCCCATCCCGGCTTCGTCCGTAGACGGGTATCCAGGATAGTGTTTAAGTGACCGACATTACATCCATAAACAAGTAATTAAGCCTAAAACGCTCGTTCCGAACACACTCCAATACAATATGCTAAAGTTATCTTATAACTAGCTGTTCGCCTGCGGCTTCGTCCGCGTGAAATGATAAAAACTATATTTTATTTACATTTGTCAAATTCTCAATTGCAAATGTCAAAATTACCGTTACCATAATAATCTTGCTTCCTTAATGTTGGCAGCTTGTAGTTTATGGTCCCTTTTTCACATCAACGTTTTTTCTTATTTATTTACTCCTTAAGTTTAATAGCATTAAAATATAAAGCTTAAAGCATGACGTAAGTTTAGGGCTTTTTATTAAAGAAAGAATTATTTAAAATTATGCTGAGACTGCTGACATCCTACGCCACAAAGCAGTTTGTGTTTACGCTTTATTATATTAGTATTGAAGTATAGAATTGCTATTAACATTTCAAGTTGTGGTGCAAAAATTGTATATAATAGTTGTGATGTTTCCAAGAGTATTTTATCTTAAGACTATTTTATCCTTGGCTTCCTTTAGACTTTAACTGACACAAGCAATGAAGATAAATTTGTTTCTAACTCGCGAATGATTACAATCTCTTGTCACTATGTGATTTATCTTTGATCATGTTACAACAATGTTGTTATTACGAAATGAAGATTATACAGCAACCGATAGCTCCCTAGTTATAGTTGAGGACTTTTACTCAATATTTTTTTATTGGTTCTTTATCTTAATAAAATTACTTGATTGGAATTTTGTCTAATGTATGCAACAGGCCTAGTAGACATCTTGGATTTTTTAAACAAAAAACAATTTTGGCTAGATCTATTGGGTGATCTGTTTAGCTTGTTTAGCTTTAGGCTAAAAACCTGTGTCAGATTTTTAGCCTTTTTGCAGGCTATAATGAAAATCCATAACCCTAAACCATCAACATAAACAACCATTTTGAAGATTTATTTTTATCACAATACTTTGTTAGCGACAGTAAATAAAGGGGTGGCTCTTGTATCATAAATGCATAAATGCACGTGCTAGACACATATCGTTTTGTAAAATCCACACATTCTCTTAATTGTTTTATGCATCTTTTCATTAATTATTTGGACCTTTGCCAGCCTCGTGTTTATCAGCTGATCGGGACCACGTGAGGTTTCCAGTAACCTTGTGACCGTTAGCACTTTACTGTGTTTTATTCCTGTAGTCTGGGAAGTATTTCTATTCACAGTTGAGTGAGTCATACAAAATACAAAGTATTGTGGGAATGCCATCCTCAACCACTTCCTTAAATGTCTCTTTTGGATGGCATTAAAATAGTTATTCTTTTGTAATGCATAAAAGTTGGACAACTACGTACTGTATCTACATGAATAAATCTTAAATTCTTACGTCTTTCTCGTACTATATAAATTATAGTTAGTACTATCAAAGGTACACACTACTCTCTTTTCTTGTACTTAGAACTGTGTTCGTTCTTCTCGATTGAACAATTTTCAGTCCACCCTCTCTTATGCCATCCTCGTTACTTTTATACCACAGGACGTCCACTATCTTTTTATCAGTTTGTGCATATTAGTTGTGTCGTATCATGCCCCAACATTACCTCTCCTGTTCTGTAATATTTTTAATATTGAGTTATTTTACTTTAGCACTTCCTGACTTGTACTTCTGTCGACCTTTTCTACTTTCCCATCATTTGTCAACATATTTCAAACCATTTCTCTGCCGTTTTCTGTACAAGACTTATTAATCCTAATGAGGAAAAATATACTTTAAGGAACTTGATTAGGTTTATTATTTTAATAATGATAATCGTTTATTTACTAAGAATAAGAAATGAAGTTGTAAGTGCATACAATACTGATAACCTCGCTACTCCGGCGCGACTTAATGATGACTTAAGCATTACGTTATCGTCTCCAGTTAATTTGTGTATATGATTGCTATAATTATTGAATATGTTTGTTACAAACTCGTATGTTATATAATCATGATCTTTTAATGTAGAATTGTTAGAAAATGATTAATCCCTACTGCTTATTGTAAATAGTATGTGGAGGATAAATTTAGCGGAAGAGGAGGGGACACAGGAAGGGAAGATATCCTTGTTTTGTTCGTCCCCTCCGTCAATTAAAGGTACCGACAAGCTGTATTTAAAGATCGGGAGCTTGTTAGTTAATTTATTTCTAGTAAAATTAATGTCCCCGTTTTAATAAACCAAGTTGGATTTCTATTACAAAGGCAAAACTTCTTTGACAAAATAAATTCATCTGAAATTGTTTCTCTTTGCGACTCGACTTTATGCTGACAGTTTTGAAAAATATGGACCGCCGCAGACATATCTGGTATCCTTGTTTGACTATACTTCGTTTATTTTTACTTTCCTCATATTACACTTTATCATCAGGCTGCTTTGTTGTTCAAATAATTTGTGTATTTTCTACGAATATGTCAAAATTCTATCAATAATACAGAATTTTGGCTAATTCCAATTAACGGAAGTCTATAGCCGAAATTATATTTCGAACCACTGTCCGAATCGGTCACTATCAATGATAACGTCAAAGATAACTTATCATGCACAAGTGAAAACGTTATTGGATCGTTGTGATTGGGATTTGGTTTTGAGCTAAAAATTCTAGAAATCATGTTGACATGCAAACTTGCAACTACGAGTATGAAGTCTCATACCCGAAACGCCTTTACTAAAACATTGATTGTTTCAGTTTATTGAATGATAATGTGGGGGGTGACAAAATCACTTATATATCTATATCTATCCTTCTATACTAATATTTAATAATATAATAAAGTGTAAACACACTTCTTAGTTTTGTAGGATGTCAGCAATCACAGTATATTTTTGAAATATTCTTTTTTTAATAAAAACGCTATGTATTTTCACGCTATTAAACTTAGGGTGTAAATAATTTGAAAAAAATCGGTAATGCGGGAAAGGTACAAAACTACAAGCAATAGCATCAAAGAATTAAGGTTGCCATGGTAACGGTTGTTAACCAATGTCAAAGGCCTTCTTGTCATTTGAGCATTTGCAATAGAAAATTTCATAAATGGAAACAATAAAAAAAATGATAACTTCATGCGGATGAAGCCGCTCGGGAACAGCAAGTATTTTATATTAGATCAAGGCAGAATCTTCTAATTGGTCTCCACGTTGGCGACAACGAACCTTTGTCTGATGAATATTAGGCATCTGGTCCTAACTACGCATAAGACCAAGAGGTCACTAATCAAATTATATTTGTGTCAAACGACAAATAGATTAATTAAATGCTAATGGATTTATAATAGTGTTCGTAGCAAAACATAGAGCTAACGATTGAGGAAAACAAATGAATCCGGTTTAGTACTTGCTCGTATAAGGCTGCAAAGTTTAAATAAACGTAGACCCGAACACTGGCAGTTGAAAAAACGACGCCCACCCCCTTTTATCCGGCAATTTGACCGAACCGACTACAAGAGATGATTAATAGGTGTTATAAGAGATGTAACGTTTTTCGTTGGATACAATGAGTTAGTGACTTCACACCACACCTTATTACCCGAAGCCATAAATCAATATGCACCATGCAAACTTGAAGAATTCGGATCAAAACCATAGAGGTGGCAGCCCTATTATTAAGTAGGAAGGAAATGTACTAGACCTATAGTCATCGATCAAAATGTATTTAAATTAAAACATAAATCCTTGTGTTGTACAGAGTTTAATTTATGTGTGCAATAGTAAATTACATCTATAATGGTTATAATAGTAGGAACATTTACAATATTACGGATACGAAATGACCGTAGTGATTGAGAGTGACTGTATTTACTGATTTTATACTGAACTTTAAAAAGTTTGTAAATCTTGATATAAAACTAAAGATCCAATACTCGTATCACTCATATCAGGTTCTTCCTATTAAATTGAAATATGTAGAGATAGAATCACCGAAAGAGGCAGGCCTAAAAAGAGATGGACGGATTGCATGAACGATGACATGATCAAGAAGGAACGACTGAAATGAAGGATATGGAGCACCAAAACATGACGCACCGACCCTACATAAGAACAGAGAGATGAAAATTAGACCTACCTTTTATAACGCATGTATTTCTTAAAGTTTTTAGAATCGTTGCTGATTCTGCAATTCTTTTTAACATATTAAACGATTGATAATAAAAATATAAGTTCATTGATACTAAAATTGTCCTGCGATCTAAAACCACGGCTATCGCAATCGTTAATCAAATATTACACTACCAAAAGAGAAACCATGTCCTTCTATGTAAATGATTGCGTCATCAGTTATACCGAATTGTCGATACAAAATGCTTTCCAAATTTAAATTCAATATACATTTGTAAACCCCCATTCTAACGGGCGGTTTTATAACGTTCGTTAAAAAATGCATTTCTAAGTATCTGTGCATACAGCAGCGCTATTAAAGCTCGACGTTTTTTTATCGCGCAGTGTTCTTTTGAGAGTTTAGCGAACCGAAAAGCGTCCGTGCGAATGGGGGCTAAATGTCGACTTTCAATGCACCATCAGTACAATATAATTTATTATCTCACTTACTTTAAAGGGAATGTGAGGGATGACATATGCGTGTTTACATTTCCTTCCAAATACATACAAAAATATGATATCGTTCTCATCCTCATTGTCCTCAAATGTCCATCTCTAAGGATATTGAATTATGAAGTTAAATTCACAGGTATCACAATTAGGTTAGTTCTCTATGTCTTTGTTCTTCAAAAGGCGATACAAAAATTGCATTTATTTCACAGAAAGACAATGATGCTAACAATTCGATACATTTGTATAACAGATTTTGCAGTTAGCGATATTTTATTAGCAAACGAGGCCAGAATGTGTGTAGAGAGAAGCTGGCGGTAGCTATCAATAACGAACGGACATACAAATTGGCGGGCGCGCGTCACACCTCCTTCAATTGACGGGAACGCGATTAATTTTGCAATCATCGTCAATTGTTGAGCTCGATCGTGCACATACATAGAAACTACACCATCCTGCACCTGAACATCACTTTTTTAGTATTATTGACACATACAATGTGTTTAATTTATTTTACACAACCTGGCCTTAATTTCCTAAGCAACCTTAAACACAAGTTTACTGATAAAATTTCCTTTAGCAGTTTGATTTTTTTGGTGAAATATTTTAACTTTTTCTTTCGTAAATTCTACGAGGAAACTGCGATCAATTGAATTTAATTCGCATCCCATTAGTTAAGATTCCTAGAAGCGTTACCGACTCGTAAACTAAGAACGACGCAGATATTTCTGTATTATTCCATTATCTTACTTTCTCTAAAATCTCTATTAGTATGTGTATGCTAATTTTATTGAGTGGCCATTTGTTTTGTTGACTTTGTGTATGCTTTTAGTTTTTGTTTGCACCTGCTTAATTTGGTAATACAAGTTTTGTAGATTTTATATCCATATTTATCTGACGGCGGAAAATATTAATAAATAGCCTTTGTCCGCGACTTCGACTTTGCAGAATTACAAAATAACTTATAATCAGTTGCCTTTTCTTCTTCTACACTATGTTCTTTCATCGAGATCCATTGAGCCGTTCTGGAGATAGATACCTTCTAAGAAACATCAATCCATTCTTTTATATAATAATTCTCATTTATAATATTAGTAAGATTGTCGTATAGGTTAAAATCGGACTTCATTTTATTATAAATATATTAATGGAGTACTTTAAAAATATCAGAATTACTATTTTTTTTTATTTTCGGAATGTTTTTAATGCATATTGCATTTAGTTTTAATGAAATGTTAGGATAGTAAATGGTAAGAAATATCACAAACGTATTTTAAATATAGAAGTAGAAGTCTATTTAAATACAGTTTTCACGAAAAACAAGTTGATTTACGAGTTAATTAGCAAAGCAGTCCCGAGTTAATGACTGCAAATTACATTGGTTACTCGATCGTAACTAGTTTTTTCTCTACGTTCGGAAAGTAGGATAGATGTTCGATAAATTTTTCCTCAGTGCGTTGCATTCGTTGACTACTGCCGTCCTTATCTACGGCACCGAAATTCATTTTTAACGTTCTAAATAACCGTGGATGTCTACTGCCAAAACACCCGTACGAACATATTGACATCCCTTTCTTTTATCTTAAAATAACTGAGATAAATATATGGTTCACTGTAAACTTAAACGTGTTTTACAGTAATGGGAATGTACGGTGTCGGAATTAACGTATTTTTTTTTTACATTTAATTGGTGCTGTGTCTTATCAATTCGAAAATTTTATCTGTCGTTTGCGAATTGTTTTTGCGAATTATTATATATGGAAAATACTATTTTATTCCAACCGTAATAGAATTAGTATTCAACCAAGAAACTTTCATTGCCAGAGTTAAACCCGAGGACTTCCGGATATTCAGTATCCTGCAACCTTGACACGATTTATTTTAATTAAAAAAACGTTACATTTATTTTACTTTGTTCGACAATAAAATCCTACTGTGATAGTAAGATAGACTAGATATTATTTTTAAAAAAGTGGGATTTCAAGACATGGTAACACGCAAGTCTTTGAATTATTGTTCATCAGATCGTGCGACAATGCCTTGTTTATTTTATAGTAAGTTTCCATACCCGAAACATCTACATAAGAACAATACGGTGTGGAAACTCACGCTTAATCTTGTCACAAATTACATGTCTCAGTTATTCTAGAAGATTCTAGTCATCATTGTGTAACAGGTTTAGAGTATAATCGTGACGTAGGTGTCTAGATTCTTAGTACAATTTTTAATCAGGTCACGTCTATGTTGTGCGTCAATAGTAATGGAATAGCCCATTCAAATACAATGCTATAGCACTTTAATCCTAAATGTCCCTGCTATTGTTACATTGTAGCTAATTTAATAATTATTTTAAGTTAAATAATCATACTTCATACTAGTATTATAAATGCGAATATTTAGATAGATGGATGGATGGATGTTTGTTAGAGTATGTAGCCTAAACGGCTGAACGGATCTCGATGAAATTTGGCATAGACGTAAAGGATAGTAGTCTGGAAGAACACATAGGGTACTCACTTTTGTTTTCTTTTAATTCCACGCGGACGAAGTCGCGGGCGAAAGCTAGTATGTTATAATATAAAAATAATTATTTTAAGTATTTTGGTGCTCATAGTGGTCGTAAAAAAAACAAACATCGAAAGATGCCGGCTCCAGTTGTTGATAAAACATGAACGGTAATTTAAAATCACTTTTGTGACGCACTTGTCAAATACTATTTGGAGCAAGTGATAAAATATGGCGACTGCCGTTAACGACAAATTAATAGCAATTAACATTATGAACAGTTTTGTTATATTTGTGTGGCATTCGGTATAGAGCTAGCCCTTGCTGCGATCGTCTATATTTTATTTATTGATTAAAGTCTCTGTGTATATGTGCTCTGTGAAGTTGTCTATATTTCATCATAATGTGTGTACTGGGATCACCTATTATAGAACATTGCAGTTTTAAACTGCATTCTGTGACTAAAAGGTGTGTAATGTGTCAAATTTCTTTCTAGACCTGACAACAAGATAATACATATTCTAATTTTTTATCTATACTTCTATACTCTATACTAATATAATAAAGCGTAAACACACACTACTTCGTGGCGTAGGATGTCAGCAATCACAGCAGATTTTCGAATAATTCCATTTTTAATAAAAAGCTCTATACTTATGACATGCTTTAGGCTATATATTTTCACGTTATTAAACTTAGGGGTAAATAGATCGGAAAAAACCTTCATGTGGGAAGGGACCATAGACTACAAGCTGCCAACATTAAGGAAGCAAAGTTATTATGGTAACGGTAATTTTGACATTTGCAATTTAGAATTTGACAAATGTAAATAATTAATAAATTATAATTACATGCGGATGAAGCCGCACGGGAATAGCTAGTGTAATATAATGAATGCTTTTAGATAGGTAAAAATAATTATAAAACTAGCTCGAATCATGATTATTACGCTCAAAATATAGTAAGATAGGCAGTTTAGTTTATTAGATACTTCAAGGCTATCTGAACTGCTAATGATAATAATCATATGTTTGTTACTTTTTGGTCAATCGTAAGTTTTATTGATATGGTCAGTACCCGAATTTAGATATTGTTTAATACGTCACAAGTATAGATAATATCGAAATGATGATTCGTAACTTCTAACGACAAGTTAGACTTTGGTCAATTAAAAATAATTTTGTAATTGATAATATGCGTGTTTCCGACCGTTTAATTAGTTTAAAATATCTATGCCAATAATGTAATAATGTAACGAAATATAAAACAAAAGTTTGGTCACAAATCTGTACTTATAAGAAAATCATGTAAATTATTCGTTACCGTCTTTTAATCTCAGTGAGTAAAATGACATTTCAAGTGTGCAGGCTTTTTGAACTTAAATATTTATGTACACAGATGTCACACTACCGGAAAAACATAAAAATTAATGTTGTTTTATTACCTATACTTAATTTCAATTTATTTATTTTATTTTTCTTTACCACAACACTTCGCGAGTGCTACCGGTAACACGTCACGTGACGTCACGTAATCTTGTAAGTTATGTAATAAGTTATCGTAAAAATTTTTTAAAGTTCTTTAAAACTTAATATTCAAATTAAGCATATACATATAACCAAATGCAAAACATATTTTACTGTGTATAATTCTAAACAACAAAACTAGTCATAGGTTTATTAATAATGTTTATGCATTCTTCACTAAAATGCTTTAAAAATAGAGTGTTTCGGTCATTTATTAAATTAATTTCAGCGTCTAATAGAGGTGAAAGATACGGTTTGAAAAAACAGCATCACAGTTACAACATTGCACAAATAATGCTGACAACAATATTTTGGAATTTGACATTAGCATGTGTCAATTTACTCGCTGTCATTAAAACCAGGGTTTAAAGAGTTCTACGCCTATTCTGGATTCTTACCCTACACACGCTACGATGTGTATGACAATATTAACCATACAGGCATAGTCGATCTTACTAATATTATAAATGCGAAAGTTTAGATGGATGGATGGATGTTTGTAGCCTAAACGGCTGAACGGATACCGATGAAATTTGGTATAGATGTAAAGGTTAGTCTGGAAGAACACATAGGCTACTCACTTTTGTTTTTTTTTATTCCACGCGGACGGAGTCGCGGGCGAAAGCTAGTATTTCATATTACACATAAATCTACAGTTTTGTCAAACACACGCTACGTTTTACCTGTAGCTTTTGTCAGATCAAGCTATACATAACCTAACGTGGGTGGCTATTGTAACACTATAGATACTTAAGTCTTTTTTCTGTCTACAGGAATAATGAGAAGAGGAAGGAGAAGTCTCGTGTGGCGGCGCGCTGCCGGCGCACCAAGGAGATGCAGATCTTTGCGGAGCTGACTGCCGCGTTGCCTGCAAAGAAGGAGGAGGTGGAACAGCTTGACAAGGCGTCAGTGATGCGCCTTGCCATCTCCTACCTGCGTGTCCGAGATGTTGTGTCTATGTGTAAGTATTAACGTGTTATAAATCGTTAGCATGTTAGAAACTAGGGTAATAATAGAGTTATTGGAAGGAAGTGTAGGAAAGGATTGAACTGATCAAATCAGATCAGTGATCAGACTTGAAATAGAGCTGTTTTATGTTTTGCTGCTTCTGATTTTCCCCAATAACCTTGTCAATCGGTCTTATTTTTTTACTATTTCTTGTCTTCTTTAAGTAACTGGAATATGTTCAAATTCCATTGAAATTTGATACGAATTTAAATTACACATAGTGACCATCTGTGAAGAATAGTCTTAGTAATGAAACCATACAAGGGTACTGACACAACATTTATTTTCGTTATAAAGCCCAAGTCCCCACGTTAATTGGCCTTCGACACAACAATCAAATGACGTAGGCCCAAGCATTACTGAGGCGCCGTCCTTGCCACTATGTTTATCACCTTTTTGTTTACACTTTATTTAGAATTAGGAACCGAAATTAAACAAATTAATTGATAATTAACAAATAAATAAACTTTGCTATGCTTTATTTAAGCAGTTTATAGACCGGCACAGTTATCTGGTCCGTCAGGCATAAGTAAAGCTAAATTATGATTGCTCACTGGCGCCCCATATCAATGTAAAAAAGTGTCACAAGATGTCATGACATCGTTTTTATCTTTCATGTAATTTCCTAGCCCCATGGGGGTTTTACATATTTTATAACAGAACTAATCGCGATAGCAACGCCGATCTTAGCGGGCCAGATGTCTTTACTTACTTACTTACTGCGTTGGCGCAGCGACCCAAAGTGGGTCTTTGGTTGACTATATTTATTTAAGGCTAAATTATTGCAATGTCAGAGTGATAATCGTGTTTGCAGTTGAAAATTTAAAGAAATATCGGCCTCGGGAAATGTTTTTGTTAAAAGATGTATAGGAGCTAAATCGCTGTCAACAATCGATATAATAAGAATCTAAAAATGTATTGTTGCATACAAATGTAATAAGTTTCTGATCAAACCCACGCTTTTCTTGATAAATGACATTTAAACAATGTATTTTATCAAAAATGATTAATTATTTTCTACTAAGATTCTGTTATCCAAAAGGCTAATAACTTTTTTAATCTTATACAAGAACATTTTGTTATATGTGTAATTAAGCCATAGTTACTGCAAATTAACGATTTATTACGAATTTCATTAGATAAGATTATCTACAGCACGTAATATGGCCAGTGGAAAACATCATTCTTGTTTTAGTATTCCCTATCAAATGATTTATAAAAAAACTTATTGTAAATAAGTTTTTTTACTCGTCTGACGAAAAGAGGTAATGTTTCGCGCGTATGTGTGAGGGTCTAGAGCAGTGATTCCTGAAGTGGACCCCCTGGGGTCGGCGAGAATAAACTTTGGGAACCACTGGTCTGATGCCTAAACGACTGAACTAATTTGTCGAATGAAATCATCGATTTGTCTTATTCCCCGGAGGTACGAGTAATTAGATAAAATAAAATTTCATGTATTACATTGATACAAAACCTACAGGGGACGTGACAGACATGTAAAACTGCAAAGGATTTCCGACCTCTGTATCGTATTTGAATACCAAATCGATAAAATGTATCCACAAATGGAATAAAAAACGTATAAATGTGAAATGATAATCCTCATACAATCCTTTATCTTTGTATTTCACAGCAACATTGTATTTGATGACGTAAGCGGCTTAAAATGATGGCTGTCAGTAGATAAAATGTAAAAATATCAGATGTCATTAAGCGAATGATTGAATCGGAATGGTTACTGTTACTTTTGATCCTAGAATGCTACTTTAATTCCTAGTCTGCAGTAGTAGTAATTTAGTCGACTAGCAAGTTTAGTAACTAAAATGTGACCGAACCACTAAGTTTTAGTCGAGTAGATTAGTCATATAGACGAGAGTATTTCAGCTACTATACAGGATGTCCGGGAAAGACGTGAAAAATGGACTATCACAATCGGAAACATGACGATTTGAACCAACTTACCTCTATCCGAAATTGCTTTGTTTAGGCGCTAGAGGACTCTAAAATTTGCTAACTATTTTATTAATGACTAGCCTAATGCAAACTAGGCATAATAGACAGATCTACTAGTCGATCGTAAGATCAATCCATTTTCATATTTTCAATTTTTACCAATATCATGACACATATCATATGTTTTATTCACCTTCTAAATCAAATAAACAAAAAAATATTTCCACATCTGCAATAACTTTTAAAATCAGCTACAGCTCTTTGCATTTCAAAACAAACATCGTCTGAAATAAATAGCACCGATCGGGAACTGCTCGTAATAACGCACACATAAACAGCCATATTTATGCACTACGTTAATCTCTCACACACACAAACGTATACTTTGTAAGCTCCTACAACTAACCGTGTGTTTCCACTGATAGAGTCGCTACACAAAAATATTTTGCTATCTCAGTTTTTACCAAGGTAATGAGAGAGTTTAGAATATTTTTGATTGATACAAGTTATACTGCAGTAGCAAGCAGGAGTTCTCACGTTATAGTGGACGTTGCCTTGCTGAAACGGCCCTAAAACATCTCATTTTATTCACACAGAATGAGAGATATGGCAGTATCTTTTAGGATAAATGTTGTTGCTATGTAAACCCACGGTTACAATAAAAAAACGAGCGTCATAAGCTTATAAGTTGTCACATTACGTGTGGACAGTGCGTTATATTTAAACTGACATTCTGTTGCACAGGGCCATATTATCAAAGCAGGTCAATGACCGCGACATGCCGTTGCATAATCACTTCACTATTTTTCCTCGCCTATTGTTCAAGCTTGTTGAGCTATTTTTTAATATCCACGCATAAATCAGAGCGGTTTATTAAATTGATATTATGATTCATACTTTAAAGAGTTAAATAAAAACATTTAAAGTATTTTTAACCTACTTATATTGCTCTGTCTTTATTTATTAAATAATAACGATGTTTTACGTTTGTCTATCAAATGACAGGCATAGAGACTTACTTACTTTTTGAAAAGATAGATAAAGATTTATAATCCTTACTGCATTTGCATTATTTAACACGATGACTGCCACCGACTTGGCCTACAAGTTCACTAGTGTCGTAGTGGCATCGAATGTGTTAGTAGTTAACAATAATCTGTAATTTGCTTACAGTAAATATTAGTACACTAACGTTTGTCGATAATACAAACCCACAAATAAGTACATTAAATAATTTGTAATGTCTGTAGATTTTATTTTCTACTAGCTTCCGCCCGCGACTCCGTCGGAGTGGTATGAATAAAAACAAAATAAAGTAGTATATGTGTTCTTCCAGACTATCTAGATCTATGCCAAATTTCATCCAGATCCGTTCAGCCTTTTAGGCACAAACTCTAACAAACATCCATCCATCCAAACTTTCGCATTTATAATAATAGTAAGAAGTAAGATAACAAACTACGATTATTAAAGTTCATGTCTATTATTCGAATGAAACCATAACCTATAAGTGGTTTTTAGTATCGACGGTTCTTTGATAAACCTTGTTTGGAGTGGTTAAATGCATTGTTACAATTCTTTTTCTTTTACATACATTTCTATTCTTTATAAACATAAAAACCGTAGCACAAAGTTAAATTAATTCTCGTAACTTAAATAGTATTGTAGAAATGGACTTCATTGTTATGTTTCTACTATTTACATTGTCAAAATTACACTTTCTTGTACAAATGTTCTTCAATGCTTAGAACTCGCACTTCAACAGTTTCTACAAACAAGATCTCTGCTAGATAATGTCTTGTAGTTTAGTTAAACCCAGTTCAAAGGTTTCCCTGATGTACCAGTTTGTTGAAACTACGCAACTTTAAGATAAAGGACTTCTTAGAATAATGTTATCAAACTGTTAACACAAATTGTTTCGTAGAAAATGCGATATATTGCCAAGATTTACTTTGTTTCATTTATCAAAGGCCAGGAAAGGTTACCATTGTATGGATATAATTAAAAAAAATGTATCAAATGCGCATGAGTCAAAAAAATGATGCTCTTCTTAATAGCAGTTTAATACTAAGTAATGAGACTATTTGTAAGATAATTTTTAAATTTCCTCCTTTATTTTAATCAATTCTTATAATGTTTTACTTTGGTTTTACATTATTTTCGTTAATTCATTAATAGTCTATGAATATTTTTAAATATATCTGCTGTTATCTACTGAATCGTGATTAAGATTTAATCTTTTTTTCTTAACAATTAGTATTGTATAATGAAACGTTAATTTACAATAATCTAGTATTATTTTTCACCTTCTACGGTTTACTGTTCTTATTTAATGCCCTAATTACATACTGTTTCATTTATATTTTTTTGTTCATTGTGCAACAAATACAACACGATATATAAATAAAAGATAACTTCGTTAGTTCGTCCTATTACACATGGACTTCAGTTATTATATGCCACTTAAAAGTATGTCCCATTCTTCAAAGCATTTCTCCCTTAAAGAAGTTTCTGAAAAATCGAGTAAGATATTTCCCACATACGCAAATCGCAGTATTTTAAGATTTGGATGGTAGAATGATAATATTATGGTTAATTTAATAAATTAGTGCGTCGTTGATCAGTAATAAAGCAGTCTTCAAGGAGGTAAATAATGAGTATTAATAATATTGTCCACTCATTGCCGTCTGGAATTATAATTCTTCTGTGACGTGTTTGATACAAAACATTTTTTTTTATATAATATAAGGTGGCAAACGAGCAAGCGGCCACCTGAATCCACCGAAATAGAAAGCGACCGCTGCCCATAAACATCCGCAATTGCAGATGCGTTGCCTACCCTTAACGGAGGAGGAGACGCACATAAAGAGGACATTTCCCCTTCCTATGCGTCTCCTCCACCTTCAAATCCACTTTTCCTTCCCATCCTTTCCTCTTAAGAAAAGGGTGGAAAGGGAAAGGGACTAAAATTAGGCCTCCGGCACCACACTCATCAGACGAAACGCGGAATTGCTTCCACTTCACGCCTGTCTTCTGTGTGTCGTGGTATTACACCGGGCGAGCCGGCAAATTCGTGCGAAGATGTTAAAGCGGGCTCTACCACTGGTAATTGTACTACCACATGTAATTCTTCCATTCATCTTATGCTGTTGCTTAAGTTCCCAATTGTTTTATCGTTACCTAGTAGTTCATTACTGTTAGGTTTTTAGGTTGTAAATATCAACGTAGTAAAACTCAAGTTACGTAGTTCGGAAACTCATTTTATGAAGTCATTGAACCAAAAACATTAAGGACTGGGTTAATGTATCTGGGAAAATTGGCTATTAATGTATTTATTTTAACTCTCAAAAAACCCATCTGGTATGTTATGATTCGATTTATCAGCCTATATTTATGAAGCCATTAAAATTTATACGAAAGACATAAATATTTACTTAGTCACGACATATTAAATGCACAATTAAACTGTATATCTTTGTTCGCTGTACATAGTTGCTTTGTGTTTTTTATTTTATTGCAATTAAATTAAATAAAAAGTATTTTTTGACATCTGATTTCTTTTGCTTCCGATTGCGATTTGATCACATCATATTCTTCTTTTGGTGTCATCTCCAACGAAGGTTGACTATCATCATGGCAAATTGAACTCACAGCAGCACTAAAATATAGAACGCGTATTTTTGTTGTACCATTGGCGACAATTTTTAAGCCACGTTGTTCTTCTTCCTGGACTTCTTTTGCCTAGTATCTACATCATATAGCAACATCTGTCTTTAAGCCCTAATAAATCATAGTTTTAAGTAAGTAATGTTGACTTGAAGATATATTAACACAACATACTTTATTCGCTGTATAACAATAATATGTATTAGCACAAGGATTTATTTTCGAATACAATTGGGTTTTCCTTGCGACTGGTGCGACCGCAAAACGTCTACATTAGAAACTTTGGCACGCTTCGCCACTGCCTGATGAATTGTTGATTATGTTAAGCTGTTTTGACTAACATTTGGACACAATGCTATGGAACTGATTTGCGATTTAAATTGATTGACGATATCAACTTCAATTATGCTATTCAGGGGCTGGCACGAAAATTTAAAAGAAAGTATTCGTAATGTTTATCAGTCCGATTTGTGAGGATTTATTTCAATGGACTGACTTATTTTAAAAACATTTAATTTTGTACTTATTTTGTATAAATTTCTTTATATACTAGTCTTAAAATTGTTCACTAATTATTTACACGTGTATATTTTTTTCCTTTTTCTATTCGATTTTTCCCATTAATGTATGCATATATGTATTTCCCTAGAATAATATTGACACCTAATCTTACGAAATGACGTCATTTTATTCCAACTGCATTCTATTATTGCTGCAACAGTAAAAAGTTGCCTTTCGATTATTATAATTTTAAATTTAAGTTATTTTCTGCCCTTTGCGGCTATGTAACAAAATAAATAAGAAATCTAATGTAGAATTAATAAAAAAGTGAATTAATAGATATTAACTAAACATTTTATAATTTTCAGTGCCAGAAGGCAACACGGAGCCGCCAAAGTTGCAAAGCCCGAAAGGTCTAGAAGAAATCCAGTCGGAGTTATCATACATGCAGGCGCTTGACGGCTTTGTTCTGGTGCTGTCTCAACAGGGAGACATCGTCTACTGCAGCGAGAACATTGCTGAACATCTTGGAGTATCACAGGTGAGACTGAAGACTGATACAAACATTACTTAATTATCAGCCAATGACGAACTTTGCTAGTCCAACAGTGCTAAGTGACTATTATTTTTTTTTATATACCATAAGGTGGCAAACGAGCAAGCGGCCACCCATATCCGCCATAATGGCGAAGCGACCGCTGCCCATAGACATTCGCAATAGCGGATGCGTTGCCTACCCTTGATCGACGGAGGAGGAGACGCACATAAAGAGGATATATCCCCTTCCTATGCGTCTCCTGCACCATCAAATCCACGTTCCCTTCCCATGCTTTTCTAGCAAATCTAGCAAATCAAGTTTAGTTCGGAAGGTCCGGTCACATAAATATTACTTACTGTGTTGTACTCAGAGTCATGGTCACCAAGGAACTTCTTTTATTGTAGATTCAATAAAAGAAACCGGCATTACTCACTCAAGTAACAAACGAATTTGCCAATTAAACTAATTGCGTTGATATCAATTACAATTTGATAAAAACATATGAATATAATTTTTTTAAAGAAAACTAGGTTTGGTCCGCGACACCTGGAGAAAACAATAGCAAGTAGCCTATTGTTCTTCCTGACCATGTTCTGCATCTAGGCTAAATTTCATCGAGATCCGTTCAGCAGTTTAGGCTACAAACACTAACAAACATCTATCTATCTAAACTTTCACGTTTATAATATTAGTAAGATATACAAAAAGAGGTGGTAATAACCTTAGTAACATTTATCTATAAATTGTTGCTACGTGTTTTAAATTTGCAAATAATGTTATAAAATGTTCTTCAAAAAATATTCCAATGTACAATTGATAAAATGTATCTTTGACTGATTTCTGACATTCAACGTAATGATTATGAAGTATGTATCATTTTTTTACAAATTATCGGATATATCTGCCTCTTAAGCTTAAGGGACAGATCTACAAGTCCATCATTAGACCTGTCGTATTGTATGGATCTGAATGTTGGGCCACCAAAGTTGCGGATGAAAGGAGATTGCATGTGGCTGAGATGCGTATGTTAAGATGGATGTGTGGTGTGACAAGAATGGATAAAGTTAAGAATGTGTATATTAGAGGAAGTTTGAAAGTAGCGCCAGTGGTGGAGAAATTGAGAAGCAAAAGGTTAGCGTGGTATGGACATGTTATGCGACGAGACGATGGGGACATAAACCAGAAAGTGTTAAGAATGAATGTGGATGGCTACAAAGGAAGAGGAAGACCGAAGAAAGTATGGATGGATTGTGTGAAAGAGGATATGCTCAAGAAAGGAGTGGATTCAGATATGACGGCTGATAGAGATGTATGGAAGAGCAGCACATACTGTGCCGACCCTCCATAAGGGATAAGGGCAAGTTGATGATGATCGGATATATTGTTCAACGGATTGTAGAACATTAGATAAGACTAGCTTTTGCCCGCGACTTCGTCCGCGTGGTATTAGAAAACATACGAACTATATAAATAACAAAAAGCTACGTATCCCTCGGGAACCAGACATTTCTCGGGGATGAACCTTATCCCATGTATACTCCAGACTTTGTTTTATATCCGTGCCAAATTTCAATTAGATACGTTGAACCGTTGCAAAATGATCGAGTAAACATTAAAAAACTAAATTAATGAATCCCACGGAAACCGTAACTATTCCCGGGATAAAAAGTAGCCTATGTGTTCTTCCAGACTATGCTCTAAACCTGTCCCAAATTTTATGAAGATCCGTTCAGCCGTTTAGACTACAAACGCTAACAAACATCCATCCATCCATCGTAACTTTCGCATTTATAATATCTATATGATTATGTATTCAAAAATACAAAAATTATAAGTGGGGGTGGGCCCCAGGATCTTTATAAAGACAAAAGATGTAAAAGGAAAAAAGTAAATAAACGAGATAACTAATTAAACAACAAAAACAGACACAACAATATTTACTTTTAATTTAAAGATGCAAACGAACAAGCGCTCCTTTCGTTACGCTAAAAGAGCAAAGAAACCGCTGACCATAACCATCTCCAATAAGTTGTCCATGCGTTGTCTACTTCAAATGAATAGAGGACGTACAGATGGTATTTTCCCTTTCTATACGTCCCATCCCCTACCCAACTACTTCCTCGTCAAATCCTATCCTTATTAGCAAAAGATGGTTCAGATCCACATTTCTACATATCTAATTGGTTACTCTTCTTTCCTGGTATGTTATAAGTCTTGCAAAGCGCATAACGTGAATATTTCTCAACGTATAGAAAATACAGAATTAGCATGCAACCAAAATAAACTGAACCGAAATGTTTTCTAAACAAGCTGTTACAACACGATCTGAAACGATCAACAATGTTATACGATTAACAGGTGTCGATATAAAATTAGTTTTCCAAATTTAAAATTAGTGAAATAAGTTCGATATTACAAAAACTCTCATTTTACTTTGAGTACACCTTTGACTAAACTATCGCACTCTTTAGTCACGCTTAGATTCCTTTGAGCTTATATACAGTTGAATTGGCTGCGAAACAATCGACAATCGCACAACAGTTTTGCGATAGTTTAGTCAAAGATGTACGCTCGTATGTACGTATGAATCTATCAATATCATTGTTCATCATCAGCTCAAACTACAGTTAGAATCCCATCTTAGGTTAAGTAACTCACACATGGTTACTTCATTACCCTTTAGGGTTAATTTATCTTTCTCCACCTTAACATACCCCAAGGAAATAAAGTTATTATCTATATATAAAGAATATTAACAAAAAAATTAACTTGTTTATACGCATTAAACATAAATTTACAATTTGTAGTTCACAAAGGTTTCCGTTGACAAGATTTTACGTTCTTTTTTTAATAAATTATATAACATCCGACAACACTAAGGTTATAGAGCGCAAACAATTTACATTTCAAGGTTATTTTTATAATCAGTAAAACTGTTGCTGGACACTTTCTTTTTATGCCTTGAATATACAGCCAGCAAGTATAAAAATTTAAAACTTTACCTTGATAAATATATCTTATATCTTTGTTAATAATCATCTCTGTCTATTCCAGATGGAAATAATGGGTCAGAGTGTGTTCGAATTAAGCCATCCGTGTGACCACGAGGAGATGCGCGAGGCGCTGCGCAGCGGGGCCGGCCGGCGGGACATGCTGCTGCGTCTTAAGTGCACACTAACCAGCAAGGGCAGGAGTGTGCATCTCAAGTCTGCGTCCTATAAGGTACAAAGAATCATCACTCTGTATAATACATACTGGCCATGCCTTAAGTTTTCTGCACCTGTTACTTTCGTTCTGCCACGCTTTCCATCATGTCAACAACAGTATTCTATACTGGTATTAAAAATAAGGAAATATGTGATTGTTTGTTGATTTGTTTCCATTAGACTCCGAAGCTACTGAATAGATAGAAATCTTTTATCACTGAGTAACATAGGCTATATTGTACATCAAAGGGAAGGTTATGGATGACAGAAAAGATATCAGACGTATATTCTTTGCCAGGCAAAGCTGGGGCGGATCGCTAGTTATATGTTAAAAGCTTGAAAACGTGCTACATTTACAGACAAAATTATTAAATACCAAGCTTTCGGCAGTGACTTCAACCGCGTAAAATATAAAAAAACAAGATCAAGTAGGCTGTGTTCTTCCAAACTATCCTCTACATCTATGCGAATTCGAGATCCGTTCAGCGGTTTAGGCCACAAACTCTAACAAACATCCATCCATCTAAACTTTCGCATTTATAATATTAGTAAGTGATATTATTCTACCTTTCTACGTTAACATTATTTCCACCAAATGTTAATTAATTTTATTGATGTAGAAATAATATATTTTCAAAGCTAGGTTATTACTAAATATCTGAGTAATCGATATCCTATACAATTAGTAATATCTAACGCAACATTTCAATGTGCAATATTTGCATAAATATATGAAATCAGTTACCTAAAGAGTTACGGTAAAAAGGTAAAGGCCCGTATACTTCAAGAAATTGCGTTAGAATGTTGACTAGCGACATTTCCTCTTAAATGTTTTAATTATTACCTGGAAGCCTATATCAATATTGTCTTAATGACGTTTGTTTCTAAAGCAAATAATATTTAAATATTTTACAAGACTTTTATGTGGGGAAAACCGTATTCAGTATGAATCAATATCATCATCCACTTGCCCTTATCCCTTACGGAGCGTCGGCACTATGTGCTGCTCATCCATACATCTCTATCAGCCGTCATATCTGAATCCACTCTTTTCTTAAGCATATCCTCTTTCACACAATCCATCCATACTTTCTTCGGTCTTCCTCTACCTTTGTAGCCATCCACACTCAATCTTAACAGTTTCTGGTTTATGTCCCCATCGACTCGTCGCATAACATGTCCATACCACGCTAACCTTTTGCTTCTCAATTTCACCACCACTGACGCTACTTTCAGTATGACTAAACATATGTATTAATATTAGTGAATTTGTGTAATATGGTAAAGATATTATAATTTCCCCGTAAATTTCATTACTCTTTATTTAAATTATTGTGTGATCAATAAAACAAATGTTGATCCTAGAATTTTTACTCGTTCTATTATCAAATACAACAATTTTGTGAAAATGAAAGCTAGAAAAGCTCTTAAATTAGTTCAATCGTACTTATTAAAGAAAATGTTGAAAGGATGATTATTACTAAAATGTCTAAAACGGAACGAATCTCGATGGCACAGGTGAAGAACATAATCTGGAAGAACACAGGGTTTTACTGAGTTTTTTTTTTAATCCGAGTAAACGAAGTCGCGATCTAAGGTCTTGAGGTCGAAGCTAGTATTAAAGTAAATTTTAGTATTGGTCGCTATTTGAACTCTTATCTATTTTTGTATATTTCTTGATACTAGACAAATCAATTTAAAACTGATTTCATATTAAATTATATCATATCATTATTTTTTAAATATTTTCTCTGTAGGTATTCTGTCACTGTACAGTACAAAATCTTATCAAAACTAATAGATAAAATTAATCTGTATGTGCTTTGTCTAGGTAAATAAACTATTATAAGTAATAAAAAAAATAAAGTTAATTACACTTCCAAATTATAGTAGCAACCACAAATAAACACAAATCATGTGTTAATATTGACTCTGTCGCTTGTTTAGTCGTTCCTGACATTTTTCATAATTATTGTAAACAAAATTAAGGGGTAAAGTGTCGTAGTGCTTTGGTTGATTTTTACACAGAAAAGTATAATCATCATGATGATAAGTTTTGCACAATAATATTGTACTATACAAAATTCGGCAATTAGAAATTACTTCGAATAGCATGTTCAATATTTTTCAATGTGTCAGAATGGTTTTTAATTAATAAAATTTAACACATTGCATACCGCTATGTTTTTTGCTATGAAAGCGAACTTGCCAGTCTAGTTAGTAACACTGAATGTGTTAAACGCGATCTCCCTTCATATATTCGCTTTATATCATTGTTTTTTGGCACTGCTTTTTTAATATACTGTACCTTTTCAATTCACTGGATTATATTAAAAAAAAACTAGTACGTTGGAGAGGGCTGTTATTACAGTCAGAAAATATGTAAAACCTACTAAGGCATAGAAAACGATAGATAAGACAAAGTACAACACTAGTGTTAAACTCCCACACCGCCTGACCTTCAGCCCTCCAAATATTAGAAAAGGGGTGGGGCCATAGAAATCGCGCCCCGGGTGCTGGCAGCGCTAAACTGGCACCAACTAATTTATTCTGTTCCCCAGGTTATCCATCTCACCGGTCACATGCTGTCTCCGTCTAAAGACGATAAGGATTCTGAGCAAAAACCTGGAGTAGATAAGAAGGACTCTGAAGATAAGCACAGCAAGAACGGTGCTTTAGTGGCTGTGGGCAGACCCATCCCGCATCCAGCCAATATCGAGATCCCTCTGGACTCCACCACGTTTTTGTCCAAACACAGCTTGGATATGAAGTTCTCGTATACCGATGAAGGGTAAGTTATCATTATCTTTTGTAACAGAAATTCGTCTGTTTTTACGCAATAAATTAACAAATTAGTGCACTTATTACTACTACAGGTTTTCATAAAAACATGATTTATAATGAAAAATTAGACGTCCTAGAAATATTTAATTTTTAAGTTAGGAAATAAGATTTTATGAAATAACATTATAGTATTCTGCCAAAAGATGGCGCTTTAAACAATACTTTACGTGTATAAAGAGGCAAAATTTAGGTGTCATTTTAAATAGTGTGTTACGACCTTTTGAATGGCTTACAGGTTGTAGTTGTGTTATATCAACAAAAATATCACCTTCAAATGTATTTTGTAGGTTAAACATGATGTGATTTCGCGTCCCCACAACTCAGTTCGCGATAAAGTTCGAGTGGTTTTAATGTTTTAGTGAATCAAAGCTGTTGAAAGTGGTTATTAGTGTGAGAAATGATTGTGAAAGTGTTTTGTCGTTACAAGGAATGTTTCGGATTTTTGGATGATTGGCGCGTATTTTGAAAGGAGCGATGGAACAGGTACTTAATATCAGCCAGCTAATCGAATAAATCAATAGATTTGCTATTATTAATACTTCGAAAGTTTATAATAATTGTTATAAACAAAGAGAAAAGCCGGAGTACTGATAGGTCATTCAAGGTTAACCATATCGAAACCGGTAAACATAACCTAATCCATGGAGAGTATAGGTCACATTGGAGAATGACCTTTGGAATCTACGCTTTTAAACAGAGCCTTTATCATTTTTTAAATTATCGAAAAGTACCAAATTCAATGATAAGTTGAAGATTACATTGTTCAATTTTTTTTCCATAAATGCATATAAAGTGCTAAATGATAAGCTAATTTGTTCGTAAAACTACGAAAATTATATACTATTGCTTAAATGATATTCCAATCTGTCTATATCTTGTATTCTTATCGTCATCTTTTTTATATGTACGAAATGTCGGTTCAGTTAACTCATAAATAAAATTTAAAACAAAAGTATTTCATAAATGATTTCTCTACCAAGTTACATAGATCTTACACATCTAAGCATGTGCATGGAATCTTGATTTTTCATATAAAATGACCAAGTTTTATAAGTATTCCGTTTGTTGCAGATTAATGAATACTCTGGGATTCGAACCGGATGAATTGGTCGGTCGTTCCTTGTATGAATATCACCATGCAGCAGACACTGCAAATCTGGCTCAGCAGTTCAAATCTCGTAAGTTTTTATTGTATCCTATTGATTTACTGTTAAGAAAAAAAATCAGTACTGCGCTGGAGGATTGGCGCAACACTAGATTATTGGCTTTCATGTCTCATCCCTATGACAGCTGTCAATGTCATTCAGACATATTGGAATAGCGCGCCATTCTGGCGGGATCAGTAGCTCTGAGTTACGTTGTTACAGTTATAGAATTTCCTAAAATTTTAGATAAGTTTTGTACTCTACCTAACTGGTTTAATAGCAGTTAAAATGACTGTGATTTCTGGTAATTTTACTCGAGTATTTGCAGTTACATGAAATTTGTTTTTAAAGGTCTTGTAGAGGTCATAAAGGCAAGTGATATTGTAAGCAATTGAAATATATAATTCGTAATTTGTATGTCTTACTAATATGTATTACTTATTGATTTTGATTTGTTTTAAAAAATGCAGTTATTTGAAAACATTGACCTTACTCTTAAAATTGTATACAGTGTAATAGATGGCGCCACTAGTGATGTGCCGCTAGTTGTACGTAATTATGAAATTTTCCACTAGATGGCACTAGTAGTTCTAAATAGTAAATTAAAGTATCTATTGAAAACTAAAATGAAAAATATTTAGATTCAAGTTTTCTTCGAGTTAGATCGAGTTAGATTTCGTCGAGTAGATAAATATTACATAATTTAAATTGATCTTATATCTAGCAAAAATACGCTTCTTTCGAACCCGAGTACGAATGCAACGGTCTGTGTTTTTTATAAATATGAATTGAAGCTAAATCCCTACGTTATAATTATTTCATACGTACAATAGCATTCAAATAAGGTCAAGGAAGGGTCGAGAATGTCGGATAAAGGAATTAAATAAATTAAACAGGGACGACTGTCCCTTTAATATCCGTGAAGGTATTCACTATAAAGTTGTCTATTCAATCAACGGGAATTTCAATAGCCGACATTTCACTATCGTTGATATCGTATTGAATAAAATTTAAAGCAACTAAACTTGTACATTTTTCCAATGATTTTTAAGAGAAGTTAATCTCTACTATAATAGTATTATTAAGAGGAAAGATTTGTATATTCGTATATATTGAAATAACTCAAAAACAATTAGACCGATTTCAAGGATTCTTTCACCGTTAGAAAGCTACGTTATTAGTTACAGGCTGTGTTTTTTACCATATTTTTATTTCCACACAGACAGTCAACTGCTAGCGAAAGATAATTTACTGCTTTTGGTTTTTATGTTAATTGTAAATAGGTATTTAAAATCTGAATTGTCTATCAAAGTTGTTTAAAGATGAATTACGATTTAATCCACATGCTTCGATTTTCGAACGTAATAGTTTTGCACAACATGAAGTCAAGATAGCTCACGTGATCCATAGCTTCATACTAGCGGTTATTTCGGCTCTTGGATTATCGCCATACGATCTACAGAGACGAAAAAAAAAGGAATTTTACCATTAGATAATACAGCGTGTTTGAACACCGACCGACGGATATTTTATCTCTTACTCAAGGGCGTGTGATTACATAATTATTATATAAAACTATTCACTCTGGTGTTTGTTTATAAATAATATGTTTTTGTAAAAGGTTATCATTGTTATCTAACAAGTGTTTGAACACCGACCGACGGATATTTTATCTCTTACTCAAGGGCGTGTGATTACATAATTATTATATAAAACTATTCACTCTGGTGTTTGTTTATAAATAATATGTTTTTGTAAAATACAGTCCTTGCCTTATGAGAAATGGGTGGAAAGGGGGAGAGGGGTAAAATGGGCATCCGGCCACATTCGTGCAAAGATATTAAAGCCTGTTTTACCACTGTCAGTATTAGGAGAGATATTCCGAATTCTTATATTTTTAATATAAATGTAAAATCTTTGATTACGAATTATAAACGAATTACGACCAATGGGCGAGCCTGTACTAATAAGAATTACAGATATCTTATTAATAAACTAGCTGTTGCTCGCGACTTCGTCCACGTGACATTAAAATATATGCCAATGTTCTCACTGATGTTATAGCTTTTTAATAGTGAAAGAATGTATGCAATCGGCAAAAAAGTTTTTGAGTTATTTCAATACATACAAAAATCCAAAAATATAAATATTTCTTCTTTATAATGTTAGTATAGATGTTTATGGGCATGTTATGAGAAGGGATGAATCGCATGTAACAAGACGGACGTTAGTTATGAATGTGGAGGGGTACACCGGTAGAGGTAGACCTAGAAAGAGATGGATGGATTGCGTGAAAGGTGACATGACCAAGAAGGGAGTGATGACTGAGATGACGGATGATAGAGTGCTTTGGAGGACGAAAACCTGGTGCGCCGACCCTACGGGAGTAGGATAAGGCAGGGGAGATGATGAATGTTAGTGTAGATAGTAAAATATTAATGGTTGTAAGGTATTCATAGTTTGTCTTGTCCTTGTCTTATGAGAAATGGGTGGAAAGGAGAAGAGGGGTAAAATGGGCAACCGGTCACATTCGTGCAAAGATATTAAAGCCTGTTTTACCACTGTCTGTATTAGGAGAGATATTCCGAATTCTTATATTTTTAGACTTGAATTTGACATTTAATCTCTGTGGTTCTCAAATCATTATTAACTTTCTTCGAGATTCGACTCTATTACCTTGCGATGTGATTAAGAATTTTCCAATCATCATTTTAATCATAATCAACGTATTAAATTTGCGTTTTTCTTTTCCCTATTTGATTAAAGTCGTGAGATTTAAATTTCATATTTATGACTTTTGCAAGCACGACTTTTATATTAAACTAGCTTTCGCCCGCGACTCCGTTCGCGTGAAATTAAAAAATAATATAAAACATGGCCTATGCTACTCACTGATAACGTAGCTTTTTAATTGTGAAAGAATTTTTGAAATCGGCCCAGTAGTTTTTGAGTTATTTCATTAAAATCAAATAAACAAAGTTTTCCTATTTAATTAAAGTCGTGAGATTTAAATTTCATATTTATGACTTTTGTAAGCACGACTTTTATATTAAACTAGCTTTCGCCCGCGACTCCGTTCGCGTGAAATTAAAAAATAATATAAAACATAGCCTATGTTACACACTGACAACCTCGCTTTTTAATTGTGAAAGAATTTTTGAAATCGGCCCAGTAGTTTTTGAGTTATTTCATTAAAATCAAATAAACAAAGTTTTCCTATTTAATTAAAGTCGTGAGATTTAAATTTCATATTTATGACTTTTGTAAGCACGACTTTTATATTAAACTAGCTTTCGCCCGCGACTCCGTTCGCGTGAAATTAAAAAATAATATAAAACATGGCCTATGCTACTCACTGATAACGTAGCTTTTTAATTGTGAAAGAATTTTTGAAATCGGCCCAGTAGTTTTTGAGTTATTTCATTAAAATCAAATAAACAAAGTTTTCCTATTTAATTAAAGTCGTGAGATTTAAATTTCATATTTATGACTTTTGTAAGCACGACTTTTATATTAAACTAGCTTTCACCCGCGACTCCGTCCGCGTGAAATTAAAAAATAATATAAAACATAGCCTATGCTACTCACTGACAACGTAGCTTTTTAATAGTGAAAGAATTTTTGAAATCGGCCCAGTCTTTTTTGAGTTATTTCATTACAATCAAATAACCAAAGTTTTCCTCTTTATAATATTAGTATAGATAAGTGGCTCATCTGTTGTCCTATTCAGAGATGGTGTCCAAAATACAAAATGAATCTCTTCTAGTGTATAAATTATAAACACGTGTTATCTGCAACCGTATCTACACCGGAAAAAACTGGACAAATATATCTCTGTCATTCTCTTGTAAAAAGACAGAGATACCAATATTATTTACAGGTTTTTCAGCTATAAAAGCACACGGTATAAAGTTTACTATTATAAACCCAGTTCGAGAATTCGTATTTCTAAATTAAATTTCAAATACAGTGTAGTTAAAAGGTACCGTGGAGAATGGCATCTTTATTTTAGCGTTTCCGGAGAATTGGAGTTTCTATATGCTCTTTAAAGCCTTTTCGCTAAAGTGACGCCAGGAAATCTGTCTACATTTTCTTACAGAATTTTTCCTTTAAAGTAGTGTGTAAATAATAAGTAAAACGTTTTTTCTAGTTTTATGTAAAGAAAATCCATATATTTTGCATACACGTAACTCATTATTAGCTTTTACGTATGTTTAATTTATTAAAATTAGGTAACATATCTCAACTCTATACGATATTGAAAAGAATAACAAATGTAATACAAAAAAGTAACGTAACTTTTTCTAACGCAAGTGATTTACAGCCTTTGAATTATTTATAAGTTACAATAAAATGTATTTTTTTATGTACCAAGTTACTATGTTAAGTAAAAAGAGACATTTTAAATTAATTCTATGCTAATGTTGATAAATAATTATATGCCACGATACGGTACTTACTCCAAAAACTTTTTCTGTAAATTTATTTTGATTTAGATAGACTTGTTGATATACAATAAACAATCGAACTATACAGTTAAAACTCAGAACTGAGCGTACTAGCCTTTAGTAACATTTGTGTTACGCGTGATTTTTTTTAATAGAAATAAAAATAAATCATGGCTTTACAGGCAGGGTTATCGCTCTCTCACAAGTGACCACTTGTCACGTACTGACACGACATTTATGTGCGTGCTCTGGATGGATATATTGACTAGAGAAACAATTAGATCGCATTTACTTTGACAAAGTTGTAATTATAGTCCCCCGTATACGTGAAGATTGGCAACTTTTCTTAACTATACCACACTCAAAGTAACCACTAGTTCTTTAGTGTTCGTTAAGTATGAGAAAAGTACACTAAAACATATATGTATGTGGCAGTATGAAGCACTTAGTTTTATATAAAATGAGGGCCTGTCCCACCACTAGCTGATAGTCAGATAGCTAAAAAATGACGTCACTGTCATATAAGGTAACAAAATCCGATATTTCCATCACATATTTTACACGTTGGATTGTTTTAAGACAATTTACAATTTGGTTGGACAGGCCCTAAATATTGTCCACGTTTACCCGATTGCAATCTATGTCCGTTACGTTGTTAACCCCTATACATTAGTTTTGTGTTTACTAATAGATTGAAAAATAAGCCCTGTTACCTATAGACACTTTCAGTGCCACTGATTAGCTATGAGTTCACTTTTACGTAAATATTGTACTAGCATAGAAAGTTAAATGTTATGTATCACGTTTGTTGTCCACGTCTCGTTTGATGACAAGTGCGATTCGGCTGATCGATGTTAACGAATAATCTATGCGTTTAAAAATATAATCTATCACAGCATGATAGGCAAGGCCGTACGTTGTTGGCACATTAACAACCGCGATATGAGGTCGCCACACGCCCTGGGCGGATATTAAAGCTATTTACATTTAGTTTAATTGCAAAAATATGAAACGAGAAAATGTAGAGCCACAATTACAACCAGATATCGTAGAGTTGCTTAGTGTAGAAAATACCTACCAGATTTAGACCATATTTTTCCATCATTCATTCACACGTGCAGTAATTTGAGCGCTAATTCTAGTTTTATGTTTAACAGACGTATTGACTGGACTGTTTCTTTATCTTTCTTCTTACTAATATTATAAATGCGAAAGTTTAGGTGGATGGATGTTTGTCACAGTTTGCACACCTCGGTGTTCTCGCCGCTCGTTTGCCCCCCTTTTGTTATAAAAAAAAAAGTTTGCAGCCTTAACTTCTGAACGGATCTCGATGAAATTTGGCATAGATGTAGAGGATAGTCTGGAAGAACACATAGACTTTTGTTGTTTTTTTTTTAATTTCACGAGGACAGAGTCGCGCGCGAAAGTAATTTATAGTAGAAGAACATGATGAAACGACAGCATAGCTTCATGTTGAATATTTGCAAAAGGCCAATAAACTTATTAAATGCAATTGTCTTGTTTAGTTCATGAATAAAGTGAATTAATTGGCAACGCCACTGAGCAATTGACGCTGACCGACTGACGGACAAATATCTTACTAAGTACCATACTTACACGCCCGAGCGAATTGATCGGTTGATTACTCGATATATAATTTTACGATATATTAAATGTAGGCTAAATATATGCGCAAATCGCATTTAAATTCAACGCAACTTTGACATCATGATGCTAAACCATCTAGATTCTAGATTGTTCTCAACTATGTTAGAGTATTTTAAAAAAGATAATGCGCATATAAGACTTATATGCGCATTTAACTTTTTTTAACATCGACTTTCGTTTAACTACGCCAAAAATTATGACAAAGACTCTCCTTAGTGTATCCTCCTCCTTAATGTTTACACCTATATACTAAAAAAAAATAGATAAAAACGTAAAGTAATTATTATACTAAGAATACACACAGGTAGAAGTAACATTGGCACACACAATGCTGTAGAATAAACAAAAACCATTGGCAAGCGAGCATGCCAGCTATTAGATAACACTTCACGCTTCGTTTTTATGTTTCATCTCCTCGTATTCTTTGGAATAAAAGTGGTGATTCTTTTTTTACTTTCCTAAATAGCGGAACTACCACTGACCATAGACGTCTGCATTTGAAAATACATTGCTAATAAAGGTAGCTTTTATAAACAGAAGAGTGAACGCAGAGAAAGAGGAAATTTCCCCTACCTATGAAATATATAAGTTCATATTTCGTTCTTCGTTCATATTCTGGCTAAATGATACCGTATAATTAAAATTTGGAATCATACTTCATACCAAAATTCTAAATGCGAAAGTTTAGATGGATGGATGGATGTTTGTTAGAGTTTGTAGCCCAAACTGCTGAACGGATCACGATGAAATTAGGAATACATGTGGAGGATAGTCAGGAAGAACACATAGACTTTTGTTGTTTTTTTTTTAACATCGACTTTCGTTTAACTACGCCAAAAATTATGACAAAGACTCTCCTTAGTGTATCCTCCTCCTTAATGTTTACACCTATATACTAAAAAAAAATAGATAAAAACGTAAAGTAATTATTATACTAAGAATACACACAGGTAGAAGTAACATTGGCACACACAATGCTGTAGAATAAACAAAAACCATTGGCAAGCGAGCATGCCAGCTATTAGATAACACTTCACGCTTCGTTTTTATGTTTCATCTCCTCGTATTCTTTGGAATAAAAGTGGTGATTCTTTTTTTACTTTCCTAAATAGCGGAACTACCACTGACCATAGACGTCTGCATTTGAAAATACATTGCTAGTAAAGGTAGCTTTTATAAACAGAAGAGTGAACGCAGAGAAAGAGGAAATTTCCCCTACCTATGAAATATATAAGTTCATATTTCGTTCTTCGTTCATATTCTGGCTAAATGATACCGTATAATTAAAATTTGGAATCATACTTCATACCAAAATTCTAAATGCGAAAGTTTAGATGGATGGATGGATGTTTGTTAGAGTTTGTAGCCCAAACTGCTGAACGGATCACGATGAAATTAGGAATACATGTGGAGGATAGTCAGGAAGAACACATAGGCTATTTTTGTTTTTATTTTATTCCACGCGCATGGAGTCGCGGGCGAAAGCTAGTTACCAATATATTTTCTGGACATTTATTTCCTTTCAAAATCCCTGATTAAGACTAATCGTATCGTATCGTTTTTGTTTAATTTTCTCTAAATGTTGCTCGTGTAAAAATTAGGGTCATTTCGTGGTTTTGTTTCCATCAATTTTACAGTATAATTTTGTTAATATAATTGTTTTGTCATGTCACTCAAATGATCATTGTAACAATTGTAATGTTGACATTTGATGGATGAACTTACCAAATTAATGATTTGTTTTACTAATGGTCCTAAAGTACTGAGTATTTCTGGGAATAATCAACATTTAGGTGAATTATTGTAGTTTCATACAACACATTTACTTACATAAGGCAAACATGTGACATAAACACTTGTTAATTGTTTTGATTCTTCCTCGTATCTTCCTTATAAAAGCTGTTTTGAATTTAAGATTATTGTTGGAATTCGTTTTGCAGTTTTATCATCACTCAGAATACTTTATTCTTTAATGTAAAATTTCTAGTAACTGTTCTCAACAATACTGAAACATATTTTCTATGAAGTTATCATCTTACAGCTAAATTTACATATCCATAAATCGAATAGATATATCATCTATACTTCTATACTATTATAATAAAGCGTAAACACACACTTCTTTGTTGCCTAAGATGTCAGTAACTACAGCATATTTTTGAATAATTCTTTTTTTAATTAAAAACCCTACACTTACGTCATGCTTTAGGCTATATTTTCACGCCGTTAAACTTAGGGGGTAAATATTTTGGATAAAAACCCTAATGTGGGAAAAAGACCATAAGTTGCTGCCAACATCAAGAAAGTAAGATTTCTAAGGTTTGTCATGTCATGTAATTTTGATATTTGCTATTGATAATTTGACAAATGTAAACAATAAAATAAAGTTTTCATAATTTCACGCGGATGAAGCCGCACGGGAACAGCTAGTTTCTTTATAAATATATCAGTATGTCTACTGTCGTAAGAGGTAGCGCCATTTTAAAATCTTCGATGTAGCACAGTGATAGAAATATATTTTCAGTCCATGCATTTGTTGATCGTAATTTTTCCACCACCTTGAACTTGAACGTTCTGAGAGTCGTACAAAAATACTTTCCTGATTCACGGCCGCATAGCTACGATAATGCGCTGTAAACGCATCGCACGATAAGTTCCATTAAAATGTTTTTTTAAATAAGATAAATACTCAGATTAAATATTTAAATAAATTTACAATCATTGTCGACAGTTAACAGTTAGATTACTCTCTTTTATTGATGAGTCTAATATTTAATACTGGCTTTCGCCCGCGACTCTGACCGCGTGGAATAAAAAAAAAACAAAGTAAGTATCCTATGTGTTCTTCCAGACTATCCTCTACACCTATGCCAAATTTCATCGAGATTCGTTCAGCGATTTAGGCTACAAACTCTAATAAACATCCATCCATCCATCTAAACTTTCGCATTTATAATATTTATATGATAGTAAGTTAAATAAAGATGGTCCTTGTGAGAATACCAGTGATCCATTTTACTTTTAAATATTTCCAGAATGACGTGGGTTTGACTATGAATATTGACTACTTAAAACTTTCGTAGATTTGTAAGCGAGTTTCTTTGTGTTTGTACAGGACACTGTAATACGTGCCTTTTAACCAAAAGCTCTTTAACCACATTCCTGGAGCAATGGATTCATTCAAACGTGGTCTACCATGACCACTGTGTATTTGTGACCACAAAAAACATCCGTTCCAACTCAACGTCACACGTACGTTGTGACGCGAATGAATTTAAATTTAGAATAGAATTTTTAAATATTAAAACGCGGTCTTTCGACGGGAAAGAGATCGATCGGTAAGGTCGTTATAATTCGTTGTTAACTTTTAAATACAATTTCAGAACACTGTGTTTGTTTGTGACGATTTCGCGGACGATCTATTAATATTAGGCGTCATAAAACGTTTGGCAATAAAAAATAGACGTGTTAAGGCCAGGAACATACATCAATTACCAATTACATCAATTGCTTCTCTTACTACGTTGATACAGATAACAAGCAAGGTTTACGACCACGGAGAGCAATGCCTCCTAAGTTTTATTACTCGTATTTTGATTCTGGATTGTTCTATAAACTAAAATGTTTACTAGTTACAATCCTACTATGTTTAATTTTTTAATTTTCCAGTCACATAAGACCGGCCTTGTTCTAAACTAGCTGTTCCCGTGCGGTCATCCGCATGAAATTATAAAAACTTTATTTTATTGTTTACATTTGTCATATTCTCAATTGCAAACGTCAAAATTACCGTTACCATAATAACCTTCCTTAATGTTGGCAACTTGTAGTTTATGGTCCCTATCCCACATGACGTTTTTTTTTCAATTTATTTCCCCTCTAAGTTTGATAGCGTGAAAATATATAGCCTAAAGCGTGTCGTAAGTCTTGGGATTTTTATTAAAGTATTATTCAAAAATATGCTGTGATTGCTGACATCCTACGCCACGAAGTAGTGTGTTTACGGTTTATTATATTAGTATGGTATATGGTATTATATATGTCGCAATCAGAAGAAGAAATCAATTTGAATTTAAGTCATAATTAGAACACGAGCGCCGCCGGGCGACTTTCGAGAGAACTTAGATCATTCTGAAAATAGGGATCGTTGCGAGAACATTGTTTGAACGATAGGAGCTTGGTAGATCGATGATATCCTGACTGTAGTATTGTGAATGTATTCCTTGAATCCGACTTTACCCATGGCCGCCCACATGTGATCTCGAGTAGTAGTAATTCTGATATCGTGCTAGCTCAAGCCGATATCAGAAGTGGGATCGCTGTCGGATCAAGTTAGAAATCTGAGATTGGAAAATGTGATGAAAAAATAGGAGATCGAAGATGAGCGCAAATTCAATGGCATACGTAAAATTTTCTGTGAAATATGGGATCTAAAAAGAAAAGAATTAATTTGACGTTTCCGTCCGTCATTGTGAAAAAATATTTCAATTACGAGATTATTTTGGAAAAACGCAACGATAAACGCTGATATGCAAGATCGTAAGAGGATTATACGCCTTTGTGCACGATTTAACAGTTTCAGTATTTGAAAACGCAAATACGTTTATGAAGTATGTGTGTGTCGTAATATAGCAGTTGAAGGCATACAAGAGACCGTTAACGTGATTTAGAAATCAAATGGTGCTAAACAATCAAAGAAAACTACTTCAAAAAGGAATTATGAGAAAGGAAAGAGAAATCCATCGCGCATGCGTGGATCTATGACATTAAGTTTCGAAAAAGATAAATGTCAAGAAAATAATTGAAAAATCATAAAGTCGTTATTGTTGTAAGATTACGCAAAATTAAATGATTGCAAGGAAAATAATAAGCCACCGAAGACATGGTCGGAGTTAGGATGTTTATGACTTCCGAATCTGCGCTAGTGCTATAGCATGGACATTGGATCACTGTTCAGAGCAACTGGGAATTAAACCCGGCAGTTGATATAATAATGTGAGAGGGTGCAAGGTATCCGTAGGTCTCCCAATGGCAGCTCATGCAAACATGACCTATGGTATGGTTTCATTCAGCGAGAGTGTAAGATGTCCAACTTGTTAAAATCAACATACTATTGATGTCTCAAGGATCCGGTGAGTTCGTTCCTTTAGTAGTTTGTGTGTTGGGCTGTAAGATTACAGGGTAATGAGCCTAATGTATTCTAGTATCCTTAGATGATTTAAATCTAAGTAACTCGGGATAGTTTGTCAACTGAACAATAGTACAGTTCGGTATTAGGTTGTTAGTATGTTGTAATTATTTAAGGAAATGCTTAGTGAATCTGTTATTATTGTTAATTTGTAATTATCAGATGTTATTTTAATGAGGGTGGTACTATTTGGGGAAAATAAAATTATCTTGTTAAAATAATTTGAAATAATACTTCGAGTAATTTAGATGTCAAACATGTCGGTTATGACAGTTTGAATAAAATTAAAAACATTATTGAATTAAATCATGTGACGTTCCCTGTACGTGTTATCAATCCTCTACTGACAAAAAAAGTGAGCAATAGTTCATCGTGCTGTTATTAAGAGTAGTTACTCGTGAAATGTTATTCTCTTTTGTGAACTAAGGTTTTCACTAAGGTGAAACATCTAGCATTAGTGCACAGTAAGTCGCAAAACCTGTCCTAATCGAAATATCGAGTTCTTAGCTCATTACTAGCCAGTGGTAGTTTTACTAAAATTGATGATCTGAGATCGGCTCACAGTTCGCGCTAGTGAAGGGTATCGGTGAACCGGCTCGCGGATCAATTCAGTTTATACCTACATGGGTTATAGTTCGTGTGAGCGGCGAGTCATCGAACGGATAGAGGCTTATGGGCACCCATAGTTGTGGTACATCGCGGTGAGCGGTGGGCTGCTAATTTAGTTGTTGAGCTGCAGCTCCTCGGTTTAAGACTACGTGAACTGATCTGTTGTACCGGTTCTAAGCTGATGTACACACAGCTATGCATTACATTTATAACCGCTGACGTATAATAGTTTTAAATAATTGTGGAATTTTAGCAAGCAGAACCAAATGAGATCGGATAGCACCGCCTGTTTAGGTTGTAACTCTATTGATAAAAATTATTAGTTAGAGATTAAAATTGAAGTGGTTGATATTAACTTGTTGTATGCAATTGAACTTAGCAAACTGGGAACTTGCTGGCTACTCTACTTTGGTCATTATTTAATGTGATATTTAAATTCTCTTTCTTTGTGTATCGGCTAATGCAGTCTTGTAATCTGGAACATCTTTGTATTTCAAACTTTTGTTTAAACCCAAGGCGTAGTCATAGTATTGTTAACGTAACGCTTGAATTCGGGATAAACGCATCGTCCGGAATACGATTCTTTGACACGTGATAACTTCGATGACATTGATAGTCAAAGAACTGAATGTACACTATCCAATTATAGAGCTGGTCGTATAGCTATTAAGTAAAAGCGAAAATGTGTTTAAGCGTAATCAGGTTTAATTGATCCGAAATATGGTTTTAAGTTACGATAGCGAGAAAATGAAAGAAAAGGTGTGTTTGGAGTTAGGGATAATAGTATAGCATGTTTTGTTTACCGATTACTATTCCCTTAGTTAACGTCATGGCTTTAAGATCTGTAAAATGAAAAAGGAAGTTTGGCTTCTACTAAATTTAAGAAAGGAAATTTGATATAATTAACGTTTCCAACTGAGCTGACAAATGGTTGCAGATTGGCATCATATGGGTCGGTATGGAATGTTCACAGGAGGTGAATAGTATTGGCCGTGTGTTGTGGTTTGAACCTTGTTGTCATAAGTTGGTAACGGAGATGTAATTTTGTTTTGGGAGATGTTTGCATGTTTGAGGTCAAATATTCTTACAGTTTGTATAGCTTAATTATTCGTGAACGAAATTATTAGCTGACCAGAGGGAATAACAATCGTAATAGCACTTATAATGTTAGGATAACATTAGTGGGTGAATGCAGTACACTCTGTGGTTTCGTTGTCTTTACTTTGCTAATATGAAGTTTGATAGTCTGAAAGACCAGCATGCAATAGCACGGGGACGTGCTAAGGTCAGTATGGCCGAGACGTGTAAGACTTATCGGTTTAAGGCGCGGTTAGATAGCGGTTGGTGTTGTTGACCAGCGATGTTAAAAAATTCGGTTCATCCAGTAAATGACTATGCAATCACTAATGACGTGACGAATGTGTCCATGACAGCACTAAGCGTTGGAAGGGGTGCGTGTTGACTGCTTTGTATGTTCGGTACGCTATTTGCAAGGAGTAGCACTAATGTAAACTGAGATGGTGGTTAGTAGTTTTCATGGTGGGTTACAGTGTGATGTACTTGCAACTGTAGAGTGTTGAAAGTTTGTAGTTACAAACACGGAGTTAAAGGATGCCCGTGAGTCATGTACCAGTCGATGTTGATGATGACATAAACTCGAGTAAGGGTCTATACCGTATTGTGGTCGACCGTGCCAGAAGTTTTAACGTAGCCGTAGTCCTTGGATGTGCGGTGCGCGGTTAACTCTGGCGGAGGTCGGGGTCAGGAGGACCGGTTTGTGTAACTGTTGTGTCATAGGGTGATGACAGGCAGGGGTCTGGAGGACCGTTGTGTGTAGTTGGCACGTCGGAGCCGGACGTGGAGAGATTTGGCTGGAGGGCCGCGGTGAGAGATTCGGTGGGAGAGCCGAGGCGTTAGAGGTTTTTACTCGGTGGAGTTTGTGTGAGTTGAGAGTATAACGCTGAAAGTACTAAAATTTGAACGACGGTGGTACATGTCTCAGGCGTGTTAGTGTTGGCGAGTATGAATTAAATTTCTAGACTCTACGAGTATGTATGTTGTTGGTTAATAAGCGTAGTTAGGCCAGGAGTGGCCGAGCGGAACGTGAGTAACATCACCCGAGGACGGGTGTTCGCAGGATGGCCGTGTCGCAATCAGAAGAAGAAATCAATTTGAATTTAAGTCATAATTAGAACACGAGCGCCGCCGGGCGACTTTCGAGAGAACTTAGATCATTCTGAAAATAGGGATCGTGGCGAGAACATTGTTTGAACGATAGGAGCTTGGTAGATCGATGATATCCTGACTGTAGTATTGTGAATGTATTCCTTGAATTCGACTTTACCCATGGCCGCCCACATGTGATCTCGAGTAGTAGTAATTCTGATATCGTGCTAGCTCAAGCCGATATATATAAATGATATCGATCTCTCCGACAAATACAGTTACTAAATGGGGTCTCCATATATGACATAACTTTATTCTTCGGAATGATCGATATGTTATGACAAGTTAAACGGCCACTAAAATAGTATGTAGAAAGTAGTATCTTAGAGTAACCTAATTTTGTTGTGTTGGTAACAATAGTGAAAGTTTATGAACTCCTATGATTATCAATGTACGAACATTTTATTTTTATAATAATTCAGTTAGATTTTTAATTTATACAGCTTGTCGTATCGTGTATAATTTTTTTCTTCTCATAGTAACTTGTGAAATTTTCCCAGCCTTAAAACATAGTTTATTATTAATTCGAAGTATTAAGTTGAATGAGAAGCTTTATCAAGAAAGTCAATTTAATTTTCTCTTCCGCACTCGATTGAAAGTTAGAAACCCTTTGATAATTGACTTAAACGAACGAACCCTAAAAGTTATTAACTCACATAACTTTGAAAATTAGAGTTCGTATTGACGTAACTGGAGTATATTTATATTTGCAATTTACCTAAATATTCTAATGTATGTTTAAAAATCAACAGTCGTTATGAAATCGAGTTTGATCAATCCACGTGTGGAGAAATTACTCAATCGATAAACACTCAGCTATCCTAAATTAAATGTTCTTTGATCAATTTATATTTTTTCGGGATCGTTTTCCTGTCCCAATTTTACTTTATTTTCCAGCGACCGTTAAAATGTACTTAACCCAATTTATGAGACCAAATGCCATTGTATCATCACTTAAATTCTAAATTACTTTCAGTCGTTCATATTTTATTAACTTTAATCTCTCGTAAACTTTATGAAATTGTGCCTTTTATAAATGAACTACATTTTTATGATGAGTTAATAATTGTTACGCTTTTGGACAATAAACATTAAACGTAAAACGGATAAAATCTAACATTTATAAGCAGACGACCATGAATTGAAAGTAAACTAAAAAAAATTACTGTTGAGTCGGTCAATAGCAATTACTGAAAAGTTCTGAATGAGCTAGAGCCGTTTTTTCTTAAGTTTTGTATGGTGCGTATTTACATTTGGCGTTTTAGTTCTCCACTAAAGATCAAGGTTTTTGAAAGTTGGCACCCCTGGCACTAGCTAACCGCTGATGGAAAAAAAAACGTACAGACGAATTGAGTACCTCCTTTTGGGAAGTCGGTCAAAAATAGATCGAATTTAAACTATCTACCGATTCATCTCGTCATGTGACTTCAAGTCACGCGTATGGAAGTTGGAATAATAAGTTTGTACAAAGTAGGTCGAGGGGCCCGAGTTGTTCGTTCAACAATCATTTTGCTGTCAACCGGATTCTATTGGCGCTGTTCACCTTTTTAAATTTCGACGTCGCGGTACTCGGAGCTACTAGTTGAATAGTTAAGAAAGTTTACATAATTTCTGGATGACAATTATTGGCGATTTTCTCCTATTTTTATAAAATTATTTTGAAATTCGTATTTTGAGTAGGTCAATGCTAGTGCATATTAGTATAATACATGTTTATTTTTGAGTGTACGACGAGTGTCGTATGTCTGAAAACACCTTG